>KZ506184.1:86062-124693 GCA_002844005.1 Limosa lapponica baueri
ATGAATATCTTCCCTTGGTGGAGGAGGACCAAGTTAAAGATCAGTTAAGAAGGCTGGATATCCACAAGTCCATGGGTCTGGATGGGATACACCCGAGAGTGCTGAGGGAGCTGTCAGAAGTCATTGCAGGACCACTCTCCATCATCTTTGAGAGGTCCTGGAGAGCAGGTGAGGTGCCCGAGGACTGGAGAAAAGCCAGTGTCATTCCAGTCTTCAAAAAGGGCAAGAAGGAGGACCCCGGGAAATTACAGACTGGTCAGCCTCCCTTCCATCCCTGGAAAGGTCATGGAACAGCTCATCATGGGTGTCATCTCAGAACATATGGAGGAAAAGAAAGCTATCAGAAGTAGTCAACATGGATTCACCAAGGGGAAGTCATGTCTGACTAACCTGATAGCCTTCTATGATGGCATGACTGGTTGGATAGATGAGAGGAGGGTGGTAGATGTTGTCTACCTTGACTTCAGCAAGGCTTTTGACACAGTCTCCCACAGCATCCTCATAGCTAAGCTTAGGAAGTGTGGGTTAGATAAATGGACAGTGAAATGGATTGAAAACTGGCTGAAAGACAGAGCTCAGAGGGTCATGATTAGGGGCACAGAATCCAGCTGGAAGTCTGTAACAAGTGGTGTTCCCCAGGGGTCAGTACTAGGTCCAGTCCTCTGAAATATATTCATCAATGACCTGGATGAAGGGATGGAATGTACCCTCAGCAAGTTTGCTGATGATACAAAACTGGGAGCGGTAGCTGGCACACCAGAAGGCTGTGCCGCCATACAGCGAGACCTGGACAGGCTGGAGAGTTGGGCAGAGAGAAACCTAATGAAATTCAACAAGGGTAAGTGTAGGGTGCTGCACCTGGGGAGAAATAACCCCATGCATGGGTTGACCTGCTGGAGAGCAGCTCTGAGGAAAAAGACCTGGGAGTCCTGGTGGATAACAGGATGACCATTTGCCAGCAGTGTGCCCTTGTGGCCAAGAAGGCGAATGGCATCCTGGGGTGCATCAGGAAGTGTGGCCAGCGGGTCAAGGGAGGTTATCCTGCCCCTCTACTCTGCCCTGGTGAGACCCCATCTGGAGTACTGTGTCCAGTTCTGGGCTCCCCAGTTCAAGAAGGACAGGGAACTGCTGGAGAGGGTACAGCAAAGGGCCACAAAGATGATTAAGGGCCTGGAGCATCTCTTCTATGCGGAGAGGCTGAGGGACTTGGGTCTTTTTAGTCTGGAGAAGAGAAGGCTGAGGGGAGATCTGATCAATGCTTACAAATACTTAAAGGGAGGGTGTCAGGAGGAATGGGGCTGGTCTTTTTTCAGTGGTGCCCAGTGACAGGACAAGAGGAAATGGACACAAACTTGAGTATAAGAAGTTCCACATAAATGTGAGGAGGAACTTCTTTACTGTGAGAGTGGTAGAGCACTGGAAGAGGCTGCCCAGAGAGGTGGTGGAGTCTGCTTCTCTGGAGACATTCAAAACTCTCCTGGACAAGATTCTGTGCAACCTGTTATAGGTAGACCCGTTTTGGCAGGGGGGGTTGAACTAGATGATCTCCAGAGGTCCCTTCCAAGCCCATATGATTCTATGATTCTATGATTAAGGGATTAAGGGATTAGAGCACCTCCCTTACGAGGAAAGGCTCAAAGAGCTGGGGCTCTTTAGCCTCAAGAAGAGAAGGCTGAGGGGAGACCTCATCTATGTTTCCAAGTTCCTAAAGGGTGGGTTGAAGGATGATGCAGCCGGACTCTTTTCAGTGGTTTCCAGCAATAGGACAAGGGGCAATGGGCATAAACTGGAACATAGGAAGTTCCACTCAAATATGAAGAAAAACTTCTTTACGGTGAGGGTGACAGAGCACTGGAACAGGCTGCCGAGAGAGGTCGTGGAGTCCCCTACTCTGGAGATTTTCCAACACCTGCCTTGATGCAGTCCTGGGTAATGTGCTCTAGGCAATCCTCCTTTAGCAGGGGAGTTGGACTAGATGATCTCTAGAGGTCCCTTCCAACTCTGTCAAATCCATGAACCAGTGAAAAGAGTTGAATGTCTTGTTTGCCCTCTTTTTCTTCTTTCTGTGTAGTGAAGGATGCTAACATTGAAAATGACCACAATTAGACATTATTTCTTTTTATGTAAAAAATATATAAAGCTGAGTATGGAAGAAGGTCAGAAATCAGTATAGTGGTTGTACAAGATCTAGAGAAAGGGCTTTTACAGACCAAAATTTGACTAATGGAAAAAAGATCTTAGTAGACTCTCTACAGAACAGGTATAGGATATTTATCTTATTATAACTGAGGGAAGGGTTCCCAATTCTTCAGGGAGGGACAGGGAATATATATAATGAAAAATGTATATTCCAAAACCATCTATAAGAGACAGATGTAAAGTTAATTAATATGGATATCTAGATTTTTCCACAAAGCACAGGTGATGACTAGCATGTTTTCATTTATTTTCTTTAGTCATTCTCTTTTCAGACCTTCCAAGGATGAACAAATCATTAGCAGTAACCAGTCAGCAGAGACTACATTTTCTATTCTTAAGCTGATCAGAATACTGCAGCTGGTATGCGGCAGGGAGAGCAGAGCTGGAGAGACTGCTGAAATGGCCAGGTCACTTCACCTACTGCATATTCACACTGAGGGCAGCAGAAGTTACAAATGTGCAATCCATAATCTGATTAATACAAGGAAGTCTAGAAAGAAGATGATGAGAGGGCAGAACTCCTTCAGCTTAATTTTAGAAAAGGACTCTTACCCCTTTGGGTGGTGCTAATCATGCATAGCAACAGAGCTGAGGTCTGAACTCCAGCACTTTCTTCCAAAACAATGATGACAGCTTCATAATCCTCATCTTTCCCTTGGCTTTTTTTCCTATCATCTTTATCAAAACAGGTCTTTTTGGTTTTGGTTTTGGTTTTGTTTGTTTGGGGTTTTTTTTGTTTTGTTTTGTTGTTGGATTTCTTTTTTTAATAGAAGGGGAAAAATAGACACCTATTGCTATTAAATGACAAAGCCAAATTAGGTTTTCATTGCATTTAATCATCTCCTATCAACAAACCCAGACTAAGCAACTTTATGGAATGGATTTAGCATAAGTTATATAAAATAAACAAACAAAACCCCTGAAAAATATCAGCGGGTAGAACTGTTCCTGGGAGGCACAAGAGGTTTGATTTTTTTTGACCGTTTCATGTGTTTTTTTGTTTCTGGTATCTTATTCCAAGAATTCTGGGAAGGAAAAGGTTATTGAAAAGGTTATTAAAAAGGTATCATTTTCGAAAATCCACCTAAGCATGTTAAAATCAATGTTTCCTTTACAGAACAAACCCAAGGGAGAGAATTAACAGGAATTACTGTACGGGTTGGTCTGCTACTTGTTTTGTATGCTTGACTGCTTGTCAGTTGGCAGAAATCAATGGTTCCCTTTTCACACTGACAGGAGAAGGAAATGGGGGTCAAAACTTTTCTTTACGGATAGTTGGAGCATAGATTAAGTATTGTACCTCTTTGTCTCCAGTGTATCCCCCCAAAATACCACTTGCCATAGCTTTTAAAAAATATGCTGTTTGCATTTATACATGCATTCACAGTTGATTAATTTATGCAATATTTCTCTTCCTGCATTTGTTGTAAAAGTTATTGTAGCTTATAATAAATACCTATTGGGGCTAAAATAAAGCAATTTATGCTTTATATTTAATTTTCTCCTCTTCTTTATTATTTAATGCTTTTTTTCCTGCCATCGTATTCACTATATACAAAATGAAGACAACCCAGCTTCCTTTGTCTAGAGTGCCTTTCTTTTGACCTCAGTAAGGACATAGCAGATATGAAGAAACACTACCTGTCCAACAGGTAAAAGAAATGTCCCAAAGGAGAGTCCATATTGTGTACTCAATGTGCCATGGGGCAGTAACCTGTTGTCTTCCCTGAAAATACTACTTTAGTAAAGATGATGTTTAAAAGTCACTCTGTATCTCAAAGGATCCAAATGGGGTACTGCTTGAATTGATAGAAAGAACAATTAAATGCTTTCTGAATACATATTAATTTTTGGCACTGGGTTCTGTAGGTTTTTTAACATTATATTCCTGTGAGTTTTGCACGAAATAATCAGGTGATCACATTGTCAGCTATTTTAACTATTTTTCCTCTTTTATTTATGAATACCCTGATTTTAAATAGGTTCTCACCTTGAGATCAAAGCTGCAAAATCAGTTTTGGTTGGACATTTATATGTCTGTCAGGTATTGTGATGTGGACAGCTGCATTTCCCACTATGGTGTAATTGTTGCAATATGATCACAGCATCTGAATTATGTTGTTGGCTCACAGGCATTCTTCTGTACAGTATATATTTTGAAGATAATGATCTGTGTTTAACCACTGTTTAAAACACACCACTTGTATCCATTACATTATATCAAATGTCAGGGAAACTATTTTTACAGAATGAACAGTTGTACGATTGGCAAAGATGGCTGCATTACAAACATTTCAGCAGAGTCTGTTGAAATCTGTGATTGGGACTTAGGTTATGGCTTTCACAGTGCCATAGGAGGATGTATTCTGTTGCTGAAGACAATTGCTCTGAAGTCTCTTACTCCATAAGAGAAAAGAGTGCTTTGCCAATAGCCCAGGAGAACAGGATTATGAGAAATACATGTTCCTTGGTTCTGTTTTAGTGCTAAAATGAGAGATGTGGATGGCAAGTATAGGGAGCTAACTTCAAGCCATATTAAGTTTTACACCTCTGAGACTTCAATCATTTCGATGATGTACTAATGTTAAAACCATAATTTAACCTCAAGTTATGAAAGTTTTCTTTCTTATATTCTAATCTGCAGTTTTATCTTCACAAAGATTGAAATGCAGTTGCCCCAATCACATTTCAAATTTTCTTTCTAGTTGTATTTTGCTCTATAGCACTTTCTTAGCATCACTTTCTTTATTCATTTTTTTTTTCTAGGCTGTGAGCAACTTTTTGGAAAGCTGTGCAAACTCTTTTTACTGTAGTCCTCACTAATTATAATTAGAAAGAATTTGGGGAGCATGGAGCATAGCCTGTTACCTAAAAAACATAATAAATTATAATTACCCACTGGATACAAATTCTTGGTCTGTTCCACTGAAATCAATGTAAGAACTAAACTGCTTAAGTTGCACTTCTAATTTACACGGATGCAGCAGAAGCAGTTTTAGGTGTTTTTAATACGCATATATTTATCTGTATATGTACTTATATAAGTAGACTCTCTAAATTCCAGATGAAACTAATTCTGAATCTAAACTGAGGAAATACACTGAGACCAATAAGAGTAAAAAGGAAAATGTGATGAATAAATGACAAACAGAAGTCAAATTTCCCTTGAGTAAGATGTTTTGTCCTATCCTCTGCTAGTCACCAAAGATAAGTGTCTATTTTACTCCTTCTTCTGGAAAGTTTCCTGAAAAGCAAATGGTACATATTGGGCTCTCATTTGAAAATGGATTATTAGTATTAGATAGAACACCTCTTTCTTAAAGAATTATCATTTTCCAGAATGTAAGTGTGTATGTATAGAGTAATTTTAAACCCACAAACGTAACTGTATTTTCTGAGATATATTCATACTAGTGGATGCTATGCTAAAAATAAACACCAGTAACAGTGTCTTAATGTTTATGCTGTGAGGTATTTCATTCTTAACCAAATCACATAGTAAAAGAGATTAAGGAGAATTTTTTATGAAGACTTCAGAATCACAGAATCATATAATCACAGAATGAAAGGGGTTGGAATGGACCTCTGGAGATCATCTAGTCCAACCCCCCACACCGATAGACCAGGTCCACCTAGAGCAGGTTGCACAGGAAAGTGTACAAGCAGGTTTTGAATGTGTCCAGAGATGGAGACTCCACCACCTCTCCGAGCAGCCTGTTCCAGTGCTCTGCCACTCTCACAGTAAAGAAGCTCCGCCTCATGTTTAGATGGAACTTCCTATGTTTAAGTTTGTGCACGTTACCTCTTGTCCTGTCACTGGGCACCACTGAAAAAAGACCAGCCCCATCCTCTTGACAGCTACCCTTTAAATATTTATAGGCATTGATCAGATCCCCCTTCAGCCTTCTCTTCTCCAGACTTAAAGGACCCAAGTCCCTCAGCCTTTCCTCATAAGGGAGATGTTCTAGGCCCCTAATCATTTTTGTAGCCCTCTGCTGTACCCTCTCCAGCAGTTCCCTGTCCTTCTTGAACTGGGGAGCCCAGAACTGGACACAGTATTCCAGATGGGGTCTCACCAGGGCAGAGTAGAGGGGCAGGATGACCTCCCTCGACCTGCTGGCCACACTCTTCTTGATGCACCCCAGGATGCCATTCGCCTTCTTGGCCACAAGGGCACACTGCTGGCAAATGGTCATCCTGTTATCCACCAGGACTCCCAGGTAGCTCTTTCTCCTCAGAGCTGCTCTCCAGCAGGTCAACCCATGCATGGGGTTATTTCTCCCCAGGTGCAGCACCCTACACTTACCCTTGTTGAATTTCATTAGGTTTCTCTCTGCCCAACTCTCCAGCCTGTCCAGGTCTCGCTGTATGGCGGCACAGCCTTCTGGTGTGCCAGCTACCGCTCCCAGTTTTGTATCATCAGCAAACTTGCTGAGGGTACATTCCATCCCTTCATCCAGGTCATTGATGAATATATTTCAGAGGACTGGACCTAGTACTGACCCCTGGGGAACACCACTTGTTACAGACTTCCAGCTGGATTCTGTGCCCCTAATCATGACCCTCTGAGCTCTGTCTTTCAGCCAGTTTTCAATCCATTTCACTGTCCATTTATCTAACCCACACTTCCTAAGCTTAGCTATGAGGATGCTGTGGGAGACGGTGTCGAAAGCCTTGCTGAAGTCAAGGTAGACAACATCTACCACCCTCCCCTCATCTATCCAACCAGTCATGCCATCATAGAAGGCTATCAGGTTAGTCAGACATGATTTCCCCTTGGTGATTCCGTGCTGATTACTTCTGATAGCTTTCTTTTCCTCCACATGCTTTGAGATGATGACCAGAATGAGCTGTTCCATGACCTTTCCAGGTATGGACGTGAGGCTGACTGTCCTGTAGTTTCCCAGATCTTCCTTCTTGCCCTTTTTGAAGACTGGGGTGACATTGGCTTTCCTCCAGTCCTCGGGCATCTTGCTTGTTCTCCAGGACCTTCCAAAGATTATAGAAAGTGGCCCAGCAATGACTTTTGCCAGCTCCCTCAGCACTCACGGGTGCATCCCTTCAGGACCCATCAGTGAACAGTGGTGGTTCATTTAGTCATGATCAGGTGGGCTGCTACCGATATTTATTTTTCTCTACTTTTGAAGTTACTGAGGGCTCAGGCCTAAGGACTTTAACAAAACTTGTAAGGAGCTCAGAAGGGAGACAATTGCAGAGGAAGTTAAATGCAGCCATGTTGGAAGATCAGTTGAATACTTTTGGCAAAATGAGAGACATCAGCCTAAATAGTTTAAGGATTATGGAGATTTTTCAGAACTCTTATACATTTTCAGTGTCCTTTGTGGATATTACTTTATGCCTTCAGTTTGAAAGAGCAGCTTTGTATTTTATTCACATAATAGTGATCCAATATTACATTTCTACATTTCCATTTAGAAGTGCAGGTTATTCTGCTAAAATACATGAAGGTCTTCTCCAATGTACCACACATGTTAGAAAGAAGGATGTAAAAAAACAAAACCAAAAGAAAACAACTGAGTAGTGTGGCCTTTGAAGAAGAAGTGTCGGTGCATCCTTTTGAAATTTTCCAACTATATATGGACATATTTACAATGAATAAATTGGGGGTTTTTTAAGTTTCACATTTCTGTTATTGCTTTTACCTTTTGGAAGTATAGCATTCTTCTTTTTCTGTTTATTATTATTAAAAAAATTAACTCCATTTTATTTTAACACCAAGAGTTGCAAAAAATACTCAGGAGTGCTCACACACAAATAAATTGAAATTCAGAAGTTTGAAATTCACAAAAGGTAACATATTTTCTGTTTCCAAGACACTGTCCAAATTTTATCAGATTTAGTGGACTTCTTATGCAGGTTAATGGCGTTTATGTCAACATATAACTTTTATACTTTGTTTTTTAAAATAGAAATTTAGTGTATTTATCCATTCCATGTCTATATCACCAAATCAAAGGTATTATACTTACATTTATCCTTCATTTGATCCTTTACCAAATGTAAAAATCTATGATAAACTTTCACTTGTGCAGGATGTTAGCCTTATCCAATAAGACATTTTTCTTCTTTTTTCCTTTATTTTCATGGCTGCTACTTTTCCTTTGAATAGGTTAAAAAAACACTCTCATTAATATTCATAGGATAATTTTCCCCTATCATGTGATTCAGACCAGTGCAGAAAATCATGTCCACCCAAGTCTTACAGCTGGAATTACTCCAGGCTTCTTGAAGCCTGAAATGATTTACCAACCAAGAGTGACTGTCTCCAGAATTTTATCAGGTAAATCATTCCCCAGGCTCTTTGATTCTTCACAGTAAGCTAATCCTGTTTAGAAGTAGTTGAAGTCATAGTCTGATTTATGTAACATTATTGGTGGTGCCTGCCAGTTCCTCTTCACATTTTACAGACCCATCTTTGGCAAAATTGAGTGTTTGCAATAATGTATTTGACAAAATCAGTTATGGTAAACATCATGATCTCACAAAGAGCTAGCCTACTTTGAAAGGTTTAGAGCCTCCAGATAGATACAAATAAGATAAGAAAAAGCAGACACATGTTAAATCATCCAACAGCAAAGGGGATACTTTATGGAAATGAACTTGCAAGATAATAATTTGAATTTGACAAGGTGATAATTAAAGTCCCTAGATAGACTCTTTCCACATCTGTATGCCTTTCAGTGAAGTTGGTTAGCATATTAACTACTGTTGGAGAATACTAAAAAATATTCATGGGATGTTAAACTGCATATTGTTATTCATTTCAATTTGTATAATAAATGTAACAAAATGCAATGCATACAGTATTACACAAGAGGTACTAATCTCTATTATAGGCTTATTTTAAAGCACAGTGATAGCATACTAGGCTCTCAGATGCCGCTTTTATCCAGAGAAATTCAAAAGATTTAATATTAATTAGTATTTCTGGCAAGAACAACAAGGTGATAAATTTCTTTTGAATGTGAAATACAGAGGCCAAGACATTTTCAGTGCAGTAGCTGGAACTATTTTGTGTTGTAGTTACTGAATAATGACTATCAATAGGTACTTTTACTGGAAATACTTTAATAGCAACTGGCTTCATGGAAAAGCTCTGAAGCTTACCTCTGTAATAAAAGGTTTCTTGTTAACTGGTGATAGCTTTTTGGACCAACTTTAAACAAATAGCCCCCAAAATTATTGCTGGATTGTTGAAAAGCCAGTACTCTCTCCCATGGAATTACTGTGTCAATCAGAAGGCATTCATATACTTCTATAACTAGTACAGTTGTTTTCAGAAAAAAAAAAAAGTAGCAGTTTTCAATGTAAACACTACACATCTATGTTCCTTAGCAGATTGGGGTGTTGTTTACAATTTAGCTTGTGTTAAGAGTACATTTTTTAAGTAACTCTTCTGCTTGTCCACTCTTATGTGGAGTTATGTGATGGAATGGTCTCAGGGTGCTGAAATTGGATTCACTGCAGCTGAAACAGTAAAGGGATATGTGTTGGGAAGCTCACCTATGGCACTCCAGCTGCAGCTGGGCTTTTGGACTCCTGAGACCAGATGACAGCTGCTCTGAAGTAAAAACACTCCACGTTGCCTATGCTGTGGTCATCAGGTCCTCAGCACCAACTGCTCTCCTCTGCAAATCTGCTTCTAATGGTCCACAGTAATTGTTTCTGCAGAAGTAGTCTCAGTGTGATAGATAAGAGGAGAATGCATGCACATAAAAAAAAAAAAACAACTACCCGAATCACTGTGGGAGCCTTCAAGTCTGGGGAATGACTGGCAGCACCACCTGGAGAGAGATGGAAACTTTGCTACATAATGTAAAACTTAGTGTGAAGAGTTCAAAACACTGGGGAGAGGAAAGGATTAGTGAGTCTGCCATAGGAGTGATTGTCGTCTCTGAGTCAATGGAGTGAAAGACATAAAAAACACTGTGATATGAAAATGCTGTAAGTATGTATGTATAACCAAGAGGGATATGTTTAATTTTGTTTTTTTTTTTTTAATATTCTATGTCTCTAAATGAAGAAAAATTTTGCTTTGACATAGCTTTTCTCTTAAGTTGACATTTGTCTGTCATCTTTTTCCAGTAGCAACATAACTCTCATATAGCCAAGAATTTATGAATCATTATGCACTGCTACATGTTTTTGTTAGCATTTAATGCTGTGACTTAGCACATGGTATTCATATTCTGTGTAGTGATTTCCATGCATCATGATTCTTTCATTTAACTGTGCCAAAACTTATTTACAACTTGGAATATTTCTTCCTGACTTTTTTATACTTCTTTACCAGTCTTCATATCATCACATCACTATTTGTAGAGAACATGTATGTAACAATTAGAAAAAAAAGATTTTTTTGCAACTTGATATATTCCCTCACATCTCTACTCCTTTTTGCTCCAAATCCTTCATTTAAAATAAAACAATACAAAACATCAAGTTCTGTAGCATGTTAAGTCAGTAGTCATTGAAGCATCAAATGTCATTTAGGCTTGAGTTTGTTATAGTTTCCAAAAATATACAACACATGCAGTATTTCTTGATCATGACAGATTTAGTTCAACACAGTTTAAGGGAACATTTAAAATCTCCATGACTGAGAAACATCCATCTAATAATAGCTTTTTTTCCTAGATAAAAAATAAAAGGTTAGCTGCTACACAACTGTCTACACAGGAGGGTACAAGACACAGGTTATAAAGGGTTAAATTCACAGGAAATAAATATATTCTATTACATTAGCATAACAAAATATGCATTCATATGTGTATTCATACGGTCATATTTTTAATAATTTAATATTTTTCATATGTATATCAAGTATACTTGCCATCAGTAGAAGAACTTTAGTATTGTATGTTATCCAACTCAGTATTAAGTTAATATATATAATGCTTTTGCACTGAATTTTCTTAGTTTCAGTTACAAAAAAGGTGAAAATGGAAAAACGCTTTCCTGCTTTATCTCAATTTAGCAATCACCACTCTACTTCCTAACTACTAAAGTATATTATACATTGCATTTCCAATTGCTTTTGACCTAGCTGTGAATAGCTGAATTAAGCTCTAATGCAGAGTCCCACCTGGTGATAGAACATGCTATTCCTTTTTTAAGTGTACGATGCTTCTTAAAATTATTGGGAAAGGGGGGAGGAGGGATGCCATATACTGGTTTTAAATCCTGTTACTGTCAGACAATACTTAATACACAGGCAGAATCATCAGAGAAAAAATACCTCTATTAATTATAACGATGGCATTTGCTAAAAATTCAGAGCAATGTAACTGAGAATTTTGCTTTCTGAGTTTTATGTTAAAACTAAATAAGGGAGAAAAACACTGTTTGAAAATACCCCAACATAGAGAATTTAATTTCCTGATGCTGAGTATGATTAAAACAGGATCATTGGAACAATGACCTACATGGTCTTTTAAAACATATATATATATATGTATATATTGGTATATTTTAGCAGTAGATGCAATGCAGAATATTGCCTGGTGTAGTGTGACTAATTTGTCAGTTCTAGTTTTGTTGCTGTTGCTAGTTTTTTAATACAGGAGCTCACAGTAAAATTACAAAACTTAACATATTCATTTACCTTGTCTCAAAACTTTTCCAACACTAGCAGAAAAGAGGTTCCATTCAAATTCAAAATACTTTGCAATACCCCTTGATAGGGATTAAGTCTTGGTACCTGTGGGAAAAAAAAAGAGTAAAACATAAAGAAAAATGCTAAAGGAAGAGAGAAGCAGCTTGAAAATATCCTTTATAGAAAGTGCCTTTAGGCCACACACTTTCAACCTGACTCTGTTTAGGACCTTACTTATTCATTTAGCATTTTGAACAATTCTTATATATATTCTTGGGTTTGTACTTTTATTTGGGCACATCAGATGGTTAAATGGGGCCTTAAAATTCGAGATACAAAAATAGTCCACAACCTCTTAACGGTGTGTCTTGCAACCAGGAAGTCTTGTTTGTTAGTTTTGGGAAACCTTAAATGCATGTAAAGTTCACCTAATGGTGGGAAAGATGATAAGAACCTAGCCTAAAAGCAAAGTCTAGTCTGAGTGGTCTTAGTGGCCATTAATTACTGTATACTTCAATTAGATCTCACAAATAAGTGAAAGTGACTAATATTTTCCTTAATCTGAACTTCAGCTTGTAATGTTTGCAGTGCTGCCTGTCAGACACATTTAGATTAATGGGTTCAACAGTAAAGGTCAGCAATAAGCCTGAGGGTACACTGAAAATCCTGACAGTAACGTTTGCCAGGTGTGACTTCAGGAGATGGCCTGCTATCACTTACTGACCAGTAGCCCACAGATAACAGGAACACTAAGCCTTTCACCAGAAAACTCAGCTTATATGATAAGAAAATTGACATTCCAGCCCTTCCGGACAGCATGATGTTCCCAGTGATTTCTAGGCATACCTTGAAAATGTATAGGACTGCTCTTTTTTATATAGAGATGTGTGTGTATGTGTGTCTGCCTGTCTCTCCATCTTTTCTCCCCAGCATGGGGTCTCTCTACTCTCAGTGGGACTATTTTTGCTCTAAAGCATCCATTCAGCAGGAGTGAAACAGCTTGCATCTATGCTTTGGAAGTTTGACATAAAAAAAGAGGGGGAGGGGGGAAAGAAACTTGATTTAATGTCCAATGGTATTCTGAGGAAAAGAAAAATAGGTGTTATTTACGAAATCACGTGGAAAAAAGCAAAAGCTTGGATTTTTGGGAGAGTGAAAAGGGGAAGAGTATAAACTGATAATGTTTCAGTAAACATTTCCATTAAGAGAACAGAAACAATTCTATATTGTTTATCTACCTTTTTTCTTTTTTTTCCCCAGGAAAAATACACTCAGATCTTTCTCTATTTTTCTCTTCTGACTAATTTTCCCTGTTTGTCTGTAACACAGCTTACTCAAAGCCCTGGCTTTGAGTAGAGGGTGGTAGCACCTCAGGTTGCCCTGAGGGAAAAAACTAAAACCATCCTAGTACACTAATAGCATGCAGAGCATTTGTGGATGCTCTGAACATATCTAGGACTTTAAGATGCAGAATTCAGAAGCAGGGAACCATTGGTGAGAAAAGCAGTTGGATGTAGTCAACTTGAGCTTCAAAGATAAATCACTCAAGAGCAAGGTCATTATAACCACACTGTGAATTTGGGGCCTCCCAGCCCCTCCCTTGCCACCCCCCAGGAAGATTTTAAGAGAGATTAGAAGTTTACAGCAGGATGAGAAGACAAAAAGCCACCCTATTCAGGGCAGCTCTGTGTAAGCTGGGGGCAGAGGCATTGTGTTTTTTGCAGTTGTGAGATTGTGACCCTCATGTCTGCCTTCCCTTCTTCTGGCTCTCTGTCAGTGACTGATCACTTTCAGCTGCAACATCCAGGAATTCACTCATTTCTAGTGATGAAAAGGTTTGCTTTCTTCAGTAATCACCTAGGCAGGCTCAGCTGCCTGTTTCTACCTTCATATGAATATTAACTTGCCTGGGAAGCCTTTCTCTGGAGTTGGTTGTGTTGTAATTAATTACAAGTGTAAAAACAACAAGAGTGTGTTAAGAGAGAGTCGGTGTTGTATCTACAATGCTGACGGTAGCCACAAGGATTATGTATACAGAAAAAGAAAATAGATGAGTTAATAAGATTAAAACTGCATTCAGCTAGTAGCAAATGATCCGCTTCAGAGCACTATCTAAGTTACGACAGCCACGGGCAAAAAAATAGTGGGAGAGGGCTGTAAATCACGACCCTGTTTCGTAAAACTCACTCCAGTGAGGAAACTGAGAGTTTATGGAGACAGAGTGTAATCCAAGGAGTGCAGTGAGGGAACTGGTTTCTGAAAATGAGATAAAGCAAGCCATTTTTAGCTGAGGTAAATAAAAGTTTTATAAATGTAATATATTGGCAAATACTCAACAATAAATTAATTTGCATATGTAGTCCTGACCGCTTAAATTTAAAACCTTATACTGAATTCGCCAACATTGCCTTAAAAGCAAAAAGAAATTACAAGCCTCTGAGCAGTTATTTTTCCCTCAGAAGTTAAAAGAAAGTACTTCCTGTAGATGAAAATCAAGCCTTACAAAAACAGATAAAGGATCTCACCAACTAAGTTTTCTAGCATGCAGAGATGATACATAGTTGAATATTAGAGAGTCTGAGATTTTTTTCATCATATATTTGTCACTGACAATGCTGATTTGCCAAAACTATTTTTCGTTATTTCTGTCAATTCCGAACATTAGGGAAATAAGCTTTAAAAATTATTGGAATGCCTTATTTTGACATTTTTATTGAAAATGTCAAGTTTTATAGTTCAAAATTATTTTGTTTGGAAATTAAGCTAATTGTAGCTGTAAAAGGTTGACATTTATTGAATTTTACTTTTTAGGCTTTTTGGCTTAAATCTTGTTTTTTTCCTCCTGAATCTTAAAACGTTTTATCTGAAGTCTGGTCTGAGAAAGTTTTCAGTATCTTAAGCATAGTCAAGAAGGTTAAAAATATTCCATTTCATTCTCCAAGCCATCATAACTTTAACCTCTTTTATATTTGTGTATGATTCCTGAATAAGATCAGGTGCCAAATGAAAAAACACAAAACTCGGATAATAGCTATTACTGTAGTATATCAGAGTTCTCTTTTTACTTCATTCATGCAAATCATATGGAGAGAGCAGCCAAAGCATTACTTAAGCAAAGCAATATGGTATCAGATTCCTTATGATGTAAAATATGCAAGCCGTTAAACACGTTCATGAACCTTCACCTAGTTGAATAATAAGCTAGCTGTGCAAAAACTGTGTAAATATAACTAACTGGATTTTCTGGTTAAGATCCTAAGGTTTCATTCAATTTTGTTAAGTTGTTATTGAAACAACCTCCTATTGAATGAAAAAAACATTTTATCATAGTTAAAAACTAGACTGGGACCTCTGAATTTGACCTGCCTGTAGTACTGTCTATGATACATTTCATGCAGTGCATGAAGAATTTTATGTAATAATCAATGCTGACAAGAGTACTAGGAGAACAAAATAGTCTGACCAAAACCTGATCATAGTTATCAGTGTCTGAAAAAATACCTATTGCCTTTTTTTTTTCTGTTTGCCAAAGTACCTCTATTTGCTTACCAAAATACAGTTGTTTTCTATGATTGATAAGTTCACTAGCTTTTAAGCTCATTCACGTCCATTAGTTCTGCCTTTTTCCCCTCCCTGTTGAAAATCAGTTGTCAGACTGAAATGTTCTTGCCAGACACAAATAGTGTCCCCAGGGGTGGCAGAAACCATTCTGAGTCAGTAGGAAATAGATTTTAAAGTGTTGCTTGTTGACACTGGTCACTGCACTTGCTTTACAGAAAATGTTGACATAGAGGACAGACAATTATACAAATACTGTTTTCAATGTGTCTTCCTAAAAATGTTTCATTTTTTTTCGACAAAGCAATAATGCATTTGAGATGTTTCAAATAAAATTAGTGGTGGAACAATGAGATCTCAATGTTGATCCTTTACAGAATCAGAAATATTTTAGTCTGTGTCTGCTGCTGGGCCTGATCCAAAGCCCATTAAGTCCAGCAACACTAATCTTTTTTACTTTAATGAGCTTTAGTTCACATTCAGTATGTGAGCAACAGCCACCTATATGCTCTTGAAACTTACAGAACACGTGATCCCAAGTTACAGAACCAAGATCAGTTCTATCCCTGCTGAAGCTGTTAAGAGTTGTGAAGTCTTCTAGACTGAAACTTACAACTATATCTCTAGGATATGAGAACAGGGGCTTTAAGCAAGCCGAGCTTAGGAGGAAAGGAAGTTATAATACAATGACAGTTTATTTGACTGTCTTACATGTGGCTAGCCCCACAAGATTTTTCTATTTTCACATCTTCTACATAAAATGAATGACTACTCACATGTAGGACTATGCATAGTCCATTTAGAAAACAGTTGCATCTTTTTAATTATTTTTTATTTTCTTTAGCATTTCAGTATTTCTTTTTTTAATGTTAGTATATGTGTTATTGGTGAAAATATCACAATGGGAGAAATTAAAATACAGAGTGTGAAAATGTTTATCTTATAATAAAGGAATTTTTGTGATGAACTATTTTCTGTTTTCTCTAAGCACATGGATATTGACTGGTCATAATGAAAAAGTCCTGAGATGAAAGTAGTTCAAAGTAGTAAAAGTGGCAAGTGAGCCCATTGCCTTACGTATTCCAACAATCTATTTTATTCCTGCCCCCATCTCCTGCTCACTCAGCTGTCTGAGTTGCACTCTGAAATGTTAGCTACTTGTTTCACGCGTTTCCCAGGCTCAGCTGTTTTGTCTCAGCAGTGGCTTGGGGGAAACAGTGACTGTGGAGATGCAGGCTGCTGGCCAAAAGGGATTTCCATATACTGTTTGCCATTGGTGATCTCCCATGTTAATTGGGCTGCTACTTCCTGATGCCATACGTGTTGGTTACCTACACCACAGGAGACAGCAGACCTGACAGGAATGAAACTGTGAAAGATTAGGGGACAGTAAACGCTGTAGGAATTGTTGTTTATTGTTAACTGGCTTATGGATCATAAATAGTGTGTTGGAAACAGCCATTCAGGTGCCTTATAGATATACAGAAGATAAAAATACATGCCAAGGGCTGACTTCTGTATACTGAAAATTAATGTTGATGTCTCTACTCAAAACGGGGAAGGGCTAGTCTGACTTCTCGCATGTATTTTTGTAAACTGAATTTTAAAACCACCTAACATACACTAACTATCATCATTTTTATTAATACTGTTGTTGTTGTCTTTGTTGCTGTCATCATTATCATCATCGTTATTTTGTAAAATGGAATTGCTGTTTTCTGGCAATTGGATGGGCAACCTATGTCCCAGAGGCTACATGTGACCACATTCTTATTCTTCAATGTGTGTGTCGTGGGGAAGAAAGGGAAAGAAAAAGCAGTTAAAAAATAAATAAATTGTATTATTGGATATGTTATGTTTTTTAAAGTGTCTTCTCAGCATTTGACACCATTCAGATGGAAGACCAGAACAGATAGATTCTTGGGTCAGTTGCAGGATGAAGATTTCTGTAGTACACTTTTATGTAACAAATTATTATGAACAACACACTAAGGTTTAAGCAGTATCTGAAAAAATATAAAAATCAATCATATAATGGTTAAATATCCAATAAATATGTTTTCAATAATCATGTGATATTTTATATAACAACAATTATCTAAATTCCTAATGTTAATTTGTTTAGTAACTGTAATAGAAAACATTACTTAATGGCTTATACTAATTTCTATTTTTATTTTCTTACATTTGTTACATGAAGTGGTGCCTTATTGCAAGAGCACAGTCACCTTTCCTAACACTATTGGCACTGCAGATTTTCTCACCAATGTCTGCTGTTGTTAGTTTATTGTTATTGCTAAACTAGAAGGCTAGCAAAGTGCCAAGAAATTAAAAATACCTCTTGGCATATTTATTAGGTATTAAACCTCTTGAGGGAGTGATTAAATAACACTGAACATTACATTTCTTATAAAATCCTTATGCTTAGATTAGATTCTAGGAGCACACTTGGATTAAAGAGATAGTGCGTTAGGACTCACATGCGACAGCAATTCACTCTAATTCAGTAAACTGCAATATATGATATATTTTTACTGATAAAACCAGTGTAGATATACCTTTATTTGAAATCTCTCACCTATTTCTCATCCCTGTTTCAGAATATTGCATCCCTTACGCTTTAATTGCTATTTGAGATAGTTAAACCTCTTCGGAGAGTTATGACTGCCCATCTGGATGAGATCGCATTCCTTCACTTATTTTTAACAATGTTTTCAACCTTTTTTTTTCCCTCCTTCTCCAATTTAATTAACTTTTTCTCACTCTTTTTGTGCAAAGCCAATGGTTTTGTTTGGTAGATTTTATGTGGGCTTATTTAGTATGGGAATTCTCCCTTGCATTTGAATGGATAAGTTTGATAAAGAATATGATTGCATAAGACTTACAATTTGTCTGTGGGTGTATTGTAACTAAAATTCTTTTGTCTTTCTAGCAATGAAATAATTAAAGCACCCATTCCATATATAATTTCTATAATTCTTAAGTACTGAAATAATCTATACTCTTTAATAATTACTTTCATTATTTTTTTATTTTTAAATTTAAGGCCAGAATAAAAACTTAACCCAGAAACACTTTTCATGAATGGTGGTGTTCATAGCAATTAGAAAAGTCAAAATCTGGATGTAAAATGTAAAGATATAACGGAAAAACAGAAACAACACTGGAAAAATTATATATTTATATATTACTTGTCATAAGTGATCTTTCAGAAATGTAAATAATACTAAAAACTGCACAAGGAAAAAACAGGTAATTTAAAACTCTATATAGAAAGTATTCTCAAAATAAATTTTGTGGATTCAAATCTCTCAATTATCATCCATTTCAGGTGACTCAGAATCTCATATACATCTCAAATTAAATATCACATATTAATAGTGTGAATGGTCATATAAAATGAAATGTTTTAGGACCAGAAACTGCACATAATCCTGCATTATACTATTCTGTGTGTTATCGAAGATGTCCTTAAAATGTGTAGGCCAGTCTTAAAATTGCCACCCATTGGAGCAGCTGTATAGTTATGAGACAGAATTGCCCTGAAAATAGCCGAAGTGTCATATAAGCAGAGGAACAGATGAAAAATTCATAAAATCTGTCACAAAGTTGTGCTTGATTTTCCAGCTAGTACTCTACTATTATAATCTCTGAGTAGGTATAGGAAACCAGAAATCCTTATATCAGGCATTCAAGCGATGCCTAGTAACCACCTGGTGAAATCTCTGCCAAATTATTTATTTATTTGTTTATTTATTTATTATGTATATGCATATTGCATATTTAATTATTCTGTTTTGCTCAAATTGAAAAATATATTCTCTGTTCAGGTGACCTGGATTTAAGCCTTTCTCCCTTTATCTAGTACAGCAAAAAAGTAATCTCAAATCATAAATTAAAGATACCTCACATGTTCACCTTCTGATGACCAGAGTTTTGTTTTTTTTTTTTGCTTGTACTTATACACTAGTTTAGAAGCTCTAATATTTGTTTCATTGCTAAATTTTCATTGTTTTGATTTGTAAGAGATTTTGGTTAGCTGATTGGTTTTCCTTCTAAGATTATTGTACTGCCAAGGCAACCTGCCAATGACAGACCTACTGGTCTCATCTACCAGAGACTAGACTTCTATACTTCCCTAGGCTATCTTATTGTGGAGTGGACTTCATACATCCTACTGCAAAGCTCCTGGAGCAAACTCTTAGTCTGTATCCCACGCTACTTTTTTTTAATCTACTTACCTGCATGGCCTGTAGGATACCATGCATACGCAGCTCATTGAGAAATGGTCAATAAAGGATGCATCTTGTTAATAAGTAGTCCCTCCTTAAAAGATACTGTTGACCCACTTAGTGAAATTACAAGCTTCTCACCACTGCTATCAATTCATAGTTGCCTGAGTTTTATATAGTTCCAAAGATATCTCAGGAGTGTCGGGGACTATCATCTGTTTGAGATGTTTATCAGAAGCTATTTAAGTCAAAGTTCTGTCAGGGGTCTAAATGACCACTTCAGACCCCTGCCATTTCCCTTGACTGCACTACATGCTGGTCACCTTGTGTTGGAAAGATTTCAGCACCCAGAAATCAGTTCCCACAGCTTGAAAATGGTTGTGTTACGGACCTGGGAAGATCCTGTGGATGCACAACTTTGCAGAAGGTGAACAGTTCACACTGCTGTTTTCCCAAGATGCCCAGTCTTCAGCAGTACCATCAGTCTCCTTCTTCTCTCAGTCTTTTTCTGCTCAACTGATTCCTACTTAGGACTTTTGCAAGGTGTGCTATCTCCCAAGCACTAGCAGGGAAAGAGGGTGGAAGGGATAAGGTAGGCAATAGGACTATAAATTTTAAATCCTATAGTCATTTCACACATCATGTTTACTTCCAAAATGTATTTGTTTCACATTTTCAAAAGCATTACCACAAGCAAATAAATAATAATTAAAAAAAAAATTTAATCATGAGCCTATTTTGAGGGATGCTGTGCTGTTGGAGTGGGCATTTTTAAGCCCACTTTTTAATTTTTTCACGTGGCAATGTGGAAAGTGGCAGAGTCCTGGGGAGAAAAGACAAAGTGTATGACCTTGCCCAGCCATTACCAGATCTGTTGTGACTACCACGGGACATCCATACAACTCTCAGTGTACTTCATGCCATGAGAAGTATGTTATGCCTTCTGTGTTTAACTCAAAAAAATAAAATTTGAAGAATTTATTTTGCTCTTACAGAAAGCTTGGATTAACCCAACACTGTGGATAAAAGAAGATGCAAAACATAATTCTGAGGTATCCAATTAGAAATAAATAAAAAAAAAAATTGGAAATATTCTTATGCGTAATGTCTGTGTTCCTACTTCCCCATCTTCATTAATTTTCTTGCTCCTGCATATTTGTTTATGCTCCCCACTGACCAATACCTTGTTTCCATAGTAAAAGTGTTAGGATGACTATCACAGGGACAAATACACTATGTGACAAACAGGTCAAATGTAAAAACATAAAACATGACTAAGACCAGGGAATGGTGAATAGGAAAGCACAGTGGATCATAAAATTGTCATCACTGTATTTTGATTCAGCCAAAAAGCTAAAGGGAGAGAAAGTGTTGACGAAGAAATATCTGCACAGAAATATCCATGTGCTAGTGAAATGTATTCACTACATGCTTTGGCGTATCAATTTCTTCTTTTTCCTGAGAACATATAGAGCACTGAGCTAAATATTGTTCTAATTTATACTCTATGTCACCCCATTGAAATACAAGGAAGTGCAGAAGTACATCTGCCATATGGTTAATAAACATGTTAATGCTCAAAGAACCAGAAGTGAATTTATAGCTCACATATGAACACCAGATTATCTCTGTAGTTTTTTGCTCTAGTTTCCCCTTGTGTAACAGGATGGATGACAGTATATACATATTATAGACTCTTATGATGACCAAAACCAAAATTCTAAAGTGTGTTGATTGGTACAAGCAATCATTTTTTACCTTAATGAATTACAGGTTTAAGTCACTGTTTCTATTTAAATCACAGAAAAAAGACTGCAATGGTCACCAACATAAAGATAAAGCATTTGCAATTGGGCTAATAGCATTATTTTGAAAAGGTAAATAATCCTAAGTATTCACTAGCTCCCCTACTCAATCAAGAACATTAATTAGTACCAGTAACTGTCATTACTCGGTACACCCTCCTTTTATTGTCTAGGGGAGATTTTTTTAAGAGGAACTGAGTTTTTTTGGATGTTTTTATTCTTGAAGACTTTCAAGTGCCAAAATATTTATGTAGAAGACTCAATTGAGTAATTTATTAAATTATGTATTAAAGTGTTATGCATTATAATTCAGATGAGAATTACTAGAATATGGACTGTTCTGCATTGGATGAGAGCCTTATTTTCTCTCTATAGCGGAAGATTTGTGTCAGTTTAATAGAGTTGTATTTTTGAACCATCGAAGGCTTCTGTATAACAGACAACATTTTTTTCTAGATCTAAGCCTTTTGATTTACTTTTCCTTCTGTAGTACACCTATTATTGTATTTTTAGACTATTACCTAACTTTTATTGTAGTAGAGCATAAGGAGATTCCATGCTGTTACTGTTTCCACTTTTAAATAAAAATAAATCATAAAGATATAACAAATACAAGACTGTTGAATTGCTTTCTTGTGCAGAATTATCACATGGAAGTATTGTCTGAGATACATTTTCCTCTTGTTCAAGGAAACGGGCACACTAACCTTCTTGTTATAATTTGTTCTTCAGAAAAGGTGCTAATTTGTAGAACATAGAAAAACACAAGGGACTCTTCTATCAAATAGATAAAAGAAGATACATTATACCATACTATGATTGTATTCCACCAGAATAACAATTTTGTGTGATACATAATGGAAACAGTATGTTTTAAAGAGCAGCATTTATACGTCTTCAACTAAAATAATTGCTCTTTATGGAATTATATCACAACCAAATCTATGATGACGTCTACCACTCTTACTCGACAAGTCCAACCTAAATTTTTGTCTTTATGTAAAAATTAATTTAATATTTAATTTTTTAAGGGTTCTACAAGTTAGCAAGCTGCCTCTGAAGACAGATTGGGTACATTCAGAAAAAACACTCTGTCTGGCTAAGAAGCAGTAGCGTTTCTATCATGGTCAGGCAGTTACCGGGAAATAGAAAGGGGGATAGATAAAGGGATCTTGCAGTATTAGTGGTTCTTGGTAACTTATTTACTGGCTAGGTTTGGCTTTAAGGCACGTATGAGTTGGTGAAAATATATTCTAGGACTAAAGGGGTGAGATAGTGCCTGTAATCTGATGTGCAAGCTGCACATGTATGCATCTGAGAAATCCACTTTGCCTGATTGACACTTTGCTGCTTAACACTTGGTTCTTTGTAACTTGTTTATCCAAGTGTATGATACATTCTTGCACAGCATGATGTTTTTTGAGGAATAAGTTATGATAGTCCAAGCCTATAATTTGATTTCAGTAACAGGCCTTCTGGGACTGGAATATTTGTTCTAACTTGACTTTGTCTCTCCCTTGCTGAAGTACTTCACTTCGAATATGCACACCCACTAGCCTCCACATTTAACAAACTGTGCTCATTGTCCTGTATTGTAGTCTGAAAGGTCAGGGCATTGAACCATTAAATATTCAATTTATTCATGTAGGAACATTACATGTGTTTCAGTGTTTTCTTAAATGATTTGACATTAGCAAAAGAACATTGAGGCAAAAGGAACTGTGTAGAAGAGATAGGCCTTAGGCAATACACAACAACAAATCATAACAGATATTAAAAACAGATTTAATACACATATTGCTGAAAAAAACCCTACCTTCATTACAGGAGTATTAGCTAGAGGGTGACTAGTCATATGATTTGCTGTACATTAACTTATAAATTCTATTAAACTTCCAGATAAAAACTCTCTTATAAATGAACTCATTGATGTCAAACCAACATCCATGTATATATTCAGCCTAGAAATATATTAATTTTCCATGTGAGACACTGTAGCACCCTGATTCTGAGAGCTCTAGCTAGAATTTTGGTTGATGTGTTTCTCTCTCTGTCTCTCTCTTTTTTTTTTTAAACAGACTTTTCTTCAGCTATTTACTCACTGTGTCTGCTTTTTATAAACATTGAAAAGTCAAAATTTATTGGCCCAAATATTCACT
Source organism: Limosa lapponica baueri (assembly GCA_002844005.1). Classification (NCBI taxonomy): domain Eukaryota; kingdom Metazoa; phylum Chordata; class Aves; order Charadriiformes; family Scolopacidae; genus Limosa; species Limosa lapponica. Next base: position 109,632 of record KZ506184.1, read on the forward strand.
GTATGTCAATTTCTAAGTTACAGATTTTTGTATTCGGCCACTTGCACATTTATAGCTGTGAGTATTCATGACAGAAATTTGTGATTTCTCCTCAAGGGATAAAATGTCACTGCAAAATCAAGACTATTTTTGGAAAACATCAGAATATATTGCATTACACCAGAATACTAAAACAAAATTGTTATTAGTTGTAAATTACTTGTGCAGATCTTGTGAAAAACATGTATCTCTCATCCTTTTACTTTTCAGGATTCTGCTGGCATGAAGGCTACAAAGAAATAAACTAACTTTTTTCAAATTAGTGTCACCTTCCAAAAGAATATGATTTTGCAATTAGAAATACATGCTGTAATGAACTTTTCACAGTATTTGCTGATTTGAGAAATTAGCAAAGCAAAGTTTTACAAATTATTACTTCAAACAGTTGGCAAGGGGAGGGGCAGTAGTGACCTACAGAGTCTGAATGTAAGGGAGATGATAATTTAGAAGCAAATTCTGCCAACCTACTTTTATTGACCAGATTTTTACTCTGAAGTTATCCTAGTGAGATCAATAGGATTACTGGAACAATAATGTGCTAGTTATTGTGGGAAAGCCTGGCAGAATCTGGCCTTTAATGTGTCTTACTGGCCAAAAAAAATTATTTTTCTTTTGATCTTCTTTTTCTGTCTATAAATGTTAAACAGCTTTACTGTAGCTTCAAGTTCAGATCTTGAAAGTTCATACACTTATTTCAAAGAGAAAACACCAGGTTTGTTCTTCTGTTTTAAAAAGTGTTCTCCTGTCATTCTGCAGTTAGGTTAATGGCTTTTTTAGAAATAATACCATGCCTGCACATTCTTTTCTGTATTTCTTTTCCCATAAATATATTGGTTTTGCAACTCACTGTAGCATTCTCCTCTTGGAAGGATAAGACTTCTGCCTCTCTTTGTGAAACAAGAAAAATGTCATCTATGTTTGCTCTTCCTCACTCTTGAACCACTGAAAGCAATACAAAATTTGGCATTGATTCCAATTACAGTAAGAGTAGAGACTTGACCCTGACATGCTGAGCCCTCTTACGGATGGTGTAGCCCTTTAGTGGTGCTTGACATATGCCTGGATCATTCCCTAAGTATATAACATTTGCAAAAGGTGAGTCACTTCAGTATTTTTTCTCTTCATACAATAGTGGTGACTTTTTGCAAGTATTTGAGAGGGAAGAGAGACAAGGGTGGGAATAATTATGAAATAATTTGTTAAAGAATAAATTCCTTTGTGAAGCTTATATCTTTTTCCTTTTGCGTATTGGTTGCTGCTGCTGCTGCTGCCACACACTTATCTTTGTTGCAATTTTTTTTTTTCCTTCTTCCATGTGCCTGAATGTGATTGGTTGGCTCCATGTTTTCATGCTATTGTTCAAGATGTTTCTATGGTGAGTGATTTAATTTCACAAGATTTGTGGCTTTCTCCTGCTGTGCCTGTATAATGGCATTGATGCAGATTGTTGAAAGGGAGAGTCTCAAGCCAGGTGGAGTTAATTAAGAAGAGGTAGGTACCTCTAGTCCTTCTCACATGCAAAAGAGTATAAAGCAAACTTGGCAACTGATGATATAACAAATATAAATATATTTTTGATGACAGATTATGTCATTTAAAAAAAATAGTGAAAGCAACTGAAAACTAAGGCAATGTACTGTCTGCTTAGATTGCAGTTCCCACTAAGGAAGAAGTCATTTATTTTCTGTGAATAACTGAACAGTCATGGGGTTTGAGAAAAACTCGCTTGAGTGTTACAATGAAAAGAGTTGATACACATGCAAGAAAGACACAGGAACCCCCTCTTCCCCTCCCTGCAAGGGTCTGTGTTATGCTCACACATGGTTGATATATTGAATTTGGAAATTCCTCTGACTCTTGACATGCTAATAAAGTTACTGAAACTGATTAGGGACAAAAGAAAGCAGATGAAGCCCTATATTATTTGTGACTTGTTCTGTTGGGGAAAGATGTGAGGAGTTCAAGATTTTCCTGAAGAATGCCAAAATCTACAAGCTACAGAAACATAGACATGTTTAAAGCATATTTACAGTGAAGAGTTGGCATGAAAAAACACAGAGGAAAAGGTAAATATAACAAAATCTCATACTACTTTAAATAGGATAGATGGGGGAAGTTGTTTTCACTTTTTGCTTGAATGACTGTATTTTATAAATTAGTCTAACTGAGTACAAGACACATTTGATAGAGTCATAGATGAGAACAAGCAGAAACTTGTAGATCTTCGGCAATAAAGAATGGAATTAAATGGGTCAAAGAAACACTGTGGATTTGGAGCTTGATGGATCGAGACGGAACGAAAGGACAAAACTGGGAAACAGCTAATGGCCACAGCATGCTTTTCTTCTTGATATACTAATTTCCCTGTGGAATGTGTTTTCCTGCAGGAATATGTTTGGTATGAAAATGAAATGGAAACATAAGCAGCCTATCTAAGGTATTTTATCTAATCTCTGCGTTTATTTTAAATCCATCAGAGCAGAATCTCTGCACTAACAGTCTTTTATAAAACAAAGCAGTCAGAGGGCTGAAATTATCCATTCCTCTCTGCTTACACCATCTGAACATATCATGTTTTTTCCTCAGCTTGATCTCTAAGGGAATATTATTGGGTCACTCAGAGGCGACCGCATGAATCCAAATGAAAAGAGATAGGTCTTCACTTTCACTCATAAGGTGTTGTGGTCCAGAACTTATTCTAATTTTTGATGAAAAGAAATTCCCTGTCTGGAAAGCAGACAAAGGCAGTTGCCAGGATCCAAAACCCTGGTCTCCGTCTGTCACAGTTCCTAAAAGACTACAGCTGCCACACTGGGTCAGACTAAGCAGCAGGTATGAAGGAGTCATGGCCCAGTCCTTTCAAGACTGAAGAATAGGGCCAACTTTGGGCCTTGGAGTAGATTTGATACCACCCAGGTAGAGACAGTAACAGAGACATCATCAGAATGACGTGTTATTTCTGTGCTGCTGAATTTAGGACGTGCACAGAATAAGATGATTAAAGCTGAATGCTTCTCATATCTCTGAATTTTGCTTAAGGAGAAGGATAAGAGAGAGAACATAACATTATGTTTCCTGAGTATTTGATTAGATTAAGGACTTAAGAGGCATGTGGCAATGGTACATAGCAAGGTATTAAATAAGTAAATGTGATTGCAGTTTGAGTTGTGGTTCTGGGCTTTCAACTTTCCAGGAGTTCTCATACTAAGTATGGGAAAAGGAATCCTGGAGATACTGAGCCTTCTGTATCTTTTGTAACACTAGTGCATTCTTTCAGATTCTTCTGTACAATCTATTGATAACAGACATGTCAAAGTTAATGGAAGAAAATTGATTTGGATCAAACAAGTTCATGAAGTACTTTACCGAATATCCGGGAATAAGGCCAGATTTTATCTACTCTGTAGTAAAGGAAATGCTAAGGAGCACCATAAAAATAAAATAAGAGTAATTCCAGCACAAACCTAGAGATGAAAAAGAGAATAAGAGATGTTTTCTTTCACCTTCTACTTGTAATTTTTAAAAGTTGAATTGCTACATTCTTTTTAAAAGATAATGTCTAGCATCTGTAATAAGACCAGTTTGACCAAAAATAGTTGAATTTAATCTTTTCAATCAAGAGCTTGAGCCCCCAAAGCTATTTTGAAATTTGAAATTACTTTTAAAGTTCAAAATAAATAAAAAAAGTAAACCTGTCAGTTATTTGTCTTTTATAGAATTCCTGGATTTCTTCTGAATCTCTGCAATCTCTGGAGCTGCAATAGCTTTGGGAAGTTCTCTGCATGAATTTTCAGAATCCCAAATAATTTCAACAAGTGCCAGGTGTAAACTGTCTCTGAATCAAACTGCCATCCACTCAAGTGTTGTCACTCAGAAATAAGATCATTTGTGATATATGGCTTACATAATTTCTACTTTGAAGTTCAGAGCTGGGTTGAAAATGAAGAGAACTTCATCTCCCACTTTCAAGAAAATAGTTTTTAGAAGACACATTGTCCTTTTAATCACACTGTCATACTATTTGTCAAAGCAGACAGACTGTAAAGCCACAAGTTCTTCTGCCACAGGATGAAAATTTATTCTGCTGAAGTCAATGACAAACACCTAGAGGGATAGTATTTCACTCATGATATTTCACCATAATATATCATGACTCTAAATGAAGTTGTGGTTGTTCGTAATTGGATTGTGATTACAGATGAGTAGCAATTAGAAGAGGCAACGAAAATGCTATTTATATTTAGAATAAGATTTTAAAAAAAAAGAGATGAAAATTTAAAAAAGAAAAGCAAATAAGTAAAACTGGAAACTTATTCCATTTTTCAGAGACTAAGATGACATTTTTTAAAGGATCACATATTTGATCTTTGGTTTTTTTTTTTATTTATAATTTTTTCCCTCTACATAATATAATAAAATAAATAAAATTCTAATGATTCTTTGGTACTTTTTTCAGTTATAACTTTATAAAGTTATTTTAAATTTTAGGAAGAGAAAAAATACAGGAAAAAAAAGACACGGAGGGAGTAAGCAGACAATAAGAACAAAGTTACTAATCTGAAGTAAAATTGTACTTAAATATTGCATTGCTAAAATCAAACCCTAATTTTGGAAATTCATGGCAAAAAAACCCCAGCAAAGTGTATAAATTATTTTTTAGTAAACCATGAGCTACAAGGAAATCTGAATTGTAGCACAATCACTGTTTTTTTGTAAGCCCTTTGGGGAAGGACACCTTAAAATGTGTGTATATGTCAGACTTACAGGAATGAGGGCTGCATTCTGATTGGCTGCTAAAGTTGATACTAAGTTATTAATAAGAATTATAATAAAAATATAGGAAAAATAATATGAAAAGCTCTCAGCACTTTGTATTTCCTGAAAAATTTATTGTAAAGGAAATTATCTTATCATGACCTATCTTCTATCAAGAATGTTTAGGCATGAATTTGAAAGCTAGTAAAAACAATAAAGGGAAGGGGGCAGGAAATATGGTTGGAAGATAGTATGCCGTAAAATGCTGAAAAATAGATTGCATTAGAAAAGATTTAAAGGAAAGAAAGAAAAAATATGCATCTCTCAAAGAGGCTTGACAAACTGTCAGTTCTTAGCAGTAAGCCAATATTTCCATTTGTGGGCTCAAGAGTGTTAAATAACAAGCAGTTATTTTGGGCAGAAGTAGATGCAAATGACAGCATTCAAAAACCTGTGAAAAGATACTGTTAAAACTGATTTGGTACCTTTTAGAGTACTGTGGCTGTGCAGTTCTACATATCACCAGGAAGATTTATCCTCTGGAGAAAGATCAAGTAGTAAGGGAATATTCATCCAAAAAGCTGGAAACATGTTATATCTTGATAGAGCCAACCAAAGTGTATTGCAGAATGACACAATCAATAGTAAATGAAATATTAATCCCCTCTAATGAGTTTAAGATGGAACTGACAAATAAATCAGACTCAGAAGTTATTTCCTGCTTAAAATCAAATGTGAGGTGAACATTTTAATTATATTTTTTAAAGCTTGTTTTTAAAGTTCAATCACTAATTCAGAGTGTGGGGGTAAAATCAGGTGAGAAGCCCAGTATAGCAACTCCCTGCTTGTACAAAAAATGGAAAAGTGAATTTCACTACTGAGATTTTGTAGTTTATACCAGAAAATGTAAAATCAGTAATGAGAGGTAGGTATCAGGTTTTTAAAACTTCTTTTAATAATATATTTTTAGTTATACATTAGAAAGCTGAAAGTCTTTTAATTTTGAAGGTTAAAACAATACACACAGTCATGCGGTCTAAATAATCAGGGGTCTGCTGTTCTATTGACAGGTTCAGTAAAGATTCATGTAGGCAGAACTAATCCTGAAAGTCTTGCCAATGTTAATACATATAATTTCTTATTCGTTATTTTTCCTTGCTTCCAGTACTTTAAAAATAATAATAATAGTGTGCCTTCAATTGGGAACTGAAAAAGGATAAGTTAGTTGACCAGCTACACAACATAACGAACTAATATGTGGAAGTGAATAACAAATGACTGTTTGAATAAAATTAAGTATTTTAGTTATATTATGACTGTTGGAAAACAGGAAAGACTTTTACAGAGAGAAGGATTAGCTTACAAATTAAATTATGTGGTAAAGTTGAAAAAAATTATAATAGTAGGATGGAATACCTTTGTAAATAATGGTAGTAAATATAAGTAAGTGGAAGCAGTAAATAGCGGCACAATGAGTAGCCACCTATATCCCAAATATACACAACAGAACTAGCTTCCCAGCTGTATCTGATGTGAATAAAGCATACATTTGCAAGCCTGGTTGAGGCATGAACAAACGTAGCTTAAAGGTTGCCAGTGTTTAAATTAACTCTTTGAGAAATGGAATATATTTCCTTTGAGAGTGTACAATGCCTAGGTAAATGGCACCCTAATCCCTAATGAGGGCTTATCTGCACTGCCAGAACACAACATGCGAGAGAAGGAATAAAAAGCCCCCAACACACAGCATAAAACTTCTTTACTCTGCATTGTCTGTGTTCACAGCTGCGAACCTTCCAGTGGGTAAGAGCAGCTCTCCAGATCCTGCAATTTACAGCAGTGCCAAGTGAGGAGTGACGGAAATCTACCCTCCTCATCAAGCATGTCCTTGCCCACATCCTTTTCCTTAATGCGCAAACAACTCAGAGGGTGACAGTCTGTGCTCATATAATAAATATGACTTCAAGAATTGCGTCTATTTGAACTTAATGCTTTCATTGCCCTGTGGATTTGCAATTCTTAATCCCTGAGTATAGAAGAAGTCCTCTGAGAACACATAAATAAAACTGTTAATTATTATGTGTTAAAATTAATTTAAATGATTTTAGAAGAAATTTAACACTTAGTATTAGACACTGACATTTCTGTCCCAAGTGGTCTTATCAACACACTAGTGCTGCAATTTCCTATTTACTTAAAACTGACTGAATTGTTATGCAAGTTAGCACTTCAGATTTTTTAAGGATGCAAGGAAGTTTCTAATTTTGTGGAGACTGGAGAGAATAAAAACCAACAAAAACAACAACAGAAAAACAACACTTGTGAAAATGTCAATGAGTTGCCATATTTCACAATGAGCAGTGGCTCTAGATGCTCTAAATAGGATTGAAGCCTTACAGTGTCACCAGCAAAGATTTTTTCTTGCATCTCACTCTATTTTTCTTTATCTTTTAGCAACATAAGGTTTCTGCCATTTTCATTCAGAATAACAGAGAATGGATTGCTAGGTTTCCTGATTTTCTCAGTAAGAGGCAGCAGAGCTAACTCCTAAATAGAGACTTGGAGTCTCTCAACATTAGGTGCCTCAGTTAAAAGGATAGTTTCTTCCTTGTTGTTTACATTAGACAGATATCTTTATTTTCTCTATGCAATATTTTTTTTTCTATTTATCCACTTCCAGTTGTGTCAAACCATTTCTCAGAGTTTTCTTTAAGAGAGTTCAGCCAATTTTTGTTTATCCCTGCATTTTGGCACAGGCTCCCCCAGACAGTGGTTCAAGGCACTTGATATCTTGCTCTAAACTGTCCTCAACAGAGAAACTATTCATTTCTGTTATTTATATAATGAGCCTAAAGAGACTACTTTCCACAGGAAGGAAGGAAGAGCAAAAAGAAGGAAGGAAGGAAGGAAGGAAGGAAGGAAGGAAGGAAGGAAGGAAGGAAGGAAAGAAAGAAAGAAAGAAAGAAAGAAAGAAAGAAAGAAAGAAAGAAAGAAAGAAAGAAAGAAAGAAAGAAAGAAAGAAAGAGAAAGAAAGAAAAGGCATATAAATATTTCACTTTAAAACGTACTAAGACATCAAGTACAGAAACCTAGAAAAAAGAAAAGTAGGCAATGAGTAAAGAACTGTTGCACATATACTAGTTAGCTGCAAAATATACCCACTTGAATGTGGATACTATACTGCCAGAAAATGATAGATAATGGGGCATATGCCACAACAATTTAATTTATACAGAACTGAAGGATGGAAGAAGGTGGGCAAGGAAAGGGGTAGAGAGTATAATAAAACATAAACTATTTTAAGATAATATTATCTCTGGGATTTTTGATTAGTTTGACATTGTAAAATTGTAATAGACTATAAATGAAGAAACATATTCAGTAAAAAAAATTAGTTTGGAGGTTTAATGTAGTAATTTTGAATTTAATATATTGCTGAGGTAAACATAATAGTTTATGTTATCTGGGACCAGATCTTTAAATTTCTCACCTTATATCCATGACATCCATTTTCAGTTGGCTTGGTGATTTATGATGATGCAATAATAATGCATAATAATACATAATAATAGTGTTTTGGGTAGGAAGTTTTGTAGAGTCTTACTATGGAGTCTTACATATTTTACTTACATTCATAAGTAGAGGAGGTGAAGCATATGTTCAGAGGCTGAAACACAATATTCTTATGCAAATAACTACGACATATCAGAAAAATGAAATCTATAGTCTCAATTGAAAGAAAAGAAAAGAAAAAGAATTTGAAAGGACTGGAGTATAAACCTGAGTGTCTGAGCATAGTGTAGTATATATCCAAATAGGATTTCAGAGATTAAAATTATGCTAATGACAAAGAACAAATTTGAAGTAGCAAATAATCCCGAATTTTAGCTAATTTCAATAACAAAAAATAACCTTTCTGACATCATTGTTTGAGAAACCCCTAGAAATTATTAAAGGAATCAAACACCTCCCTGAGCTGAAAGGCTGCTTGATCAATCTTATAGATACCTATCCTGGAGGAAACTGTTGACCAACACCTATTGTTCATGTCCACAAGCAACAAAATACTTTTTACATTTCATTAAAAGCTTCAGCATAAAAGTAGAAAACTCTCATTTCAAAGCTAAAGGTGCTAACATTGCTCACCAATTCCCAGGGAATTTTTAGCAGCCTTGTAAATGTATTTGGACTCCTGTTGATTGGAAAGATATTTCCTTGAAGAGCAGAGTCTACTCCGTCATAGTTTTGAAGACGAATGCAAAGAAAAGCCTACTGCTTTGGAAACCAAAACAATCCAAACCCCAACAATGCACTTGTTTTAGAAAGTGCTTTTCTGACAACTTTACATAATTATTACCTAACTATGTCTCAACATACGTATAATTTGAATATAAAAAAAAAGAATATGAAGGTGTTACAATGACAGGAAAAATGTACTAACATATACCTGAAGTCCTAGCAAAGTTCTTTACAATGGTAAAGAACGCAACATTTTATGGAATTGTTTTCAGATGTGCGAGTGATGTGGAAATATAAAGTGAACAGTCTGCCAAAACTACAGATTTGCAAACTCACTTCCAAAGGATTGTTGCTTTACAGTGATGAGCAGAAACATAAAAACTACCTATAAATGGCTGGAAGTACCAGAGATCATGGGTCATGCTCCATAAGATAATTAACAATGAAGTATATATTTAATATCCAGCAAAAAGTAGAATGATGAAAATAAAAAATGTATAATCATGTGTTGTCATATAAAATATCTTTTTGACATCTAAAACTTTTCTATATCAGTTTTCATGATGCAGGAATAATTATTCAGTACTGAGAGCCAAGTGTCCATTATCTGGCTGTGTATATCCTCTTATTTTACAAAACATCTATACTTTGTCATATTTTACCTCCAGTGAGGTCCAGAGGTCCATATAAATTCCTGGTAACTTTTAAATCATAGGATTACTCAAAATTCATAATGCTGACACTTGAAAATCTAATTTGACCCTTGTGCTCAAACAGTGCATTGAGAAAAATCGCATCAAGATCAGCTGAGAATATAGTGAGCAAAAAATCAGCACCAAAATCAGATGAAAAATAAGCCTTAAAATATGTCAGAGAGTAATGTCACCGATGTTATCCCAGAGAGGACAAATGCATACATTGATTTGTGATTCAATGCACCACTTGTACTCTAAGAATAATTTTAATCTTTTGAATATTTTAATACTCTGTCCTTGGTTTTGGTTTAGAAGTAGTTTATTTATTATATTTATTTTGATATCCCCACCAGTTAATTTCAAATAGATAGGTAACTTCTGTATTAGGAATACAGTGAAAGATTTAGAACAATTCCTAAAGACAAGTTTGTATCTTTTCTTCCAAACTTTCTTTATGTACAGTGCATCTTTCTGTTAGTTCCTAACAAATAAGTTAAAAATAGTGACTGTCTTACCCTTCTCCTTTTACTCCTCAAAGTAACAAAAATCTGTTGTAAAGGTGGCTGGAAGAAATAAGTAATTTGATTAATAGATTTGAATATAAAAGACCGAAGTTTTCCAAACCATCAAGGAATTCCTCTGCAACCCTTTCCTTAAAAGAGATTACCAGATGGTAATCTTGTCACTTTTCTGTGTCATTTATAAAAGATACAAACATTTGTTCATTCAAGACTACAAAAGATTATGGAAAACAAGAAACAAGTATGAGAAAAATGATTTGAGAAGTGAAAGTGAACCAAGACCTCTAAAAAAAAAAAATCCTGAAACAAACTAAAGATAAAAAGAGTAAATGAAAATAGCTGTAAGAGTAACCAAGGACTCCAATATTTGGACTAATATTTGGACTAATTCAGTTCTTAAAGGTGTAAGAGAAAGAATCAGACAAGGCTGCAAGTCTGAATCTTTAATCTATTTGGGGCATAATTTGTGGAATGGAAGCTTGAAGTTTGAAATGTATGTACTGTTTGTGGATGCAAAGTGTTTTAATATTTTGTCTTATATAAAATGATAGATGTAAATTACACTAATAGGAAGTATGAAAGTCTCGGTTTTTAGATATTAAATAAATGTTATAATAAATAAATCAATGTCAGGATATAGGTTTATGGTTCATCTTTATTAAAACCTCTTAAGTAACAATTTATGCTGTTCATAGTCATGCCAAATAGCCCTACACTCCATGTTTATGTTCAGTGAATGTGAAATGAATAAGTTAATACTTAGCATATATAAGGATGACAGAAAATAATAGTTAGCTTGTGGTTTAACAGCTGTTATTTTGTCACTTGAGTTGTTTATATGTTATAAAACTTCAAGAAAGCAGTAGGTTTGCCTGGCCTTAGTCATGTAGAAATTGCAGTAATATCAGTCATATATGACAAATGCATGAAGTAGCAACACCCCAAGAACCAACCTGCCCAGAAGACAAATCGCATCATCACATCATCAGAAAACTGTGAAGAGTGTTTGAGGCATATATGGCATTTAAGACTTATTCATAGGCTGATTTCATCCAAACCTTATTTAGACATTGTGACTATGGATTTCTTGGTTTTGGTTTCCCATAACTTACTGTTTTTACTGACTGCTAGAGCTCCTGATATGTAAAACCCTTGAACTGCAAGCACGGCTTTTTGCTTTGATGAACAAGAAGCCCTACTTAAAAAAGGCCAAACTTCCAAAAGCATATAAATTCCAATCAATGCTTTTCATATGTATTAAAATTTTATGGCAAACAACCAGACTGAAAATGTCTTACTTCCAATGTATAGCACTAAGTTATGACTCATTTCTTTGAAACAATTGAGAATTTTCCAGTGAGTAATCCTTTGCCCGCAAGAGCAAGGGAATAGGCAAGGGGTTCAGTAGTCCAATTAAATTGTGTATGATATTGTATAAGGTTTCAAGGTAACTATGGGAAACTGAAGATGGTTTTCCTTGATTTAACCATTAGACCAGTTCTCAAATCCTGCGACTGTCACTCAAGAGGGAAAATCACTTTTAACTGGCCTTTGCTGCATTATGAGTTGATGACATCCAGTTTTTATGTCCTTGTTTATTATCTCCTTGACACAGTTCTTAATAGGAGTACAAAGCTTTCCACTTTTCATTTAGAATGTGATAGGATTCACAGAAAAAGGCAAACAAATCTAGTTTTTTCTAAAGTTATATCGGTATAGGTTTACTGTTTTGACCACAGGGGACTCAGTCTGGCTTTACAATAGAGTAATCAGGACACAGGGGTGGGTTCTGTGTCTTAACATAAAGTGGTATGGCATGTCTCCTGAAGCCAAAGAATAACTATTATTCCTTAATATTTTTCAGCAGGTTTCCATTCTGAATATTTTCTCATGTTTCTTTGTGAGCTGCCATTTCCAAAGGCCTATAGCTAAAAGATCAAAGCAATCATACTTCAGAAGTTAGCTAAAAACCTTGTACTCACTCATTCAACAATGTTTAAAAATAGATATTTTCTTTTATAACTCTTATGGAGTTTCAGAACCTGAAGAATAAACTCTACATGAAAGAATCAATGTTATGATAAACATATAAAACATTTTTCTCCTTTCCAAGAAAATTTCATATAAAGATTTGCGACATATTAAAACATTTATTCATTACAAAAATTTTATTCTGATCTATCAAAGAATTAGATTCAAATCACACAAAATAATTTTTTATATTTGATATTCATAAAGGGGTGAGCCAGCTCAAAACCACACTGTGGCCATCAGCTGGCAGCACTTTATTTAACTAACAACAGAATAAGACACTGCTGAACTGTATCATACATAGTATATAATAATGGAGATTCTCCTTAATTCTACTTTATGAGTGTCAAGGTAATCAGTCTAACAAACTCATGTCTTAGGTACATAAAAAATTCACCTTGGTTTGACAATTTAATAGATTTCACTTGTGCAATGGTATACCTTGTGTGCACAGGCAAAGCAGTTTAACACAGAAAACTTTTCGTTGCAATCTACCTGTTCAATTCTAATCTATACTTTAAGACCTAAATAATATTGCAATTATTTTTTTTTTTTTTTGCAGGGGATTTTTACTTCTAAAGACAAATTTTCATCGAAGGCATTTTCACCTGTATAAAACAAATAAGAACAAACACTCACGTATTCTGGTGAACCAGTTATACATATATATATATATATATATAGCATAGGTTATAAGAATAAAAAAACAGTATTTGTTTGATTCATAATGGCTTTATTTATTAGAACCATGTATATCACTGATTTGGGGAAAAATCCCAAATAAACTATAAGAGAATATTTCTTGATTCCTGATGATATATTTCAAAATCTGCCTATGCAAACAGTCAAAAAAACCCTTGTCACGGACTGTGAAGATCATTGATTATGAAAGAATATGATTATTTTTCTTCCAATTCATGTGAGTTTTATGCACCTTATTATTAGACACTAGACTTGAAGCATTGAGAGAAATAAAAACATCAACATTTCTCATATATTTTTTCAGACACATGTTCTGGAAAACACACAAGCTATCACAGCAAGTAGGCTTTGCAATATGGTCCTTAAAGTCTTACTGCTAGAAAATAATTTCTTAAAAGAAGAGGGTTGTGTTGTCCTGTCCCCCCCGCCACCTTCCCCCCTTCCCCCCTACCGTGGGAAATAAACAGATAAATACCTGTTCTCTTCTAAACTGGCCCAGTTTGACTCCTACATCTGCTCCTGTACTGCTGTAAAATGTAACTGTTCTATCAGTGGCTGATGCTGATTTCAAAATTTGATATATTAGGTAAAATAGTTATAAATTCTTTCATGAGGAAAACTTAAACAAATTTTTGTAATCCTTATCTAGTTTCAGGACGTCACTAGACGAAGGTTACTACCTGGTGAGAGAGCTCTCAGTCAACTGAGTAGTTGTTCTAATCATTTTTGCAACAACACATCTTGAAGATGCCATGGAGTATCTGATCAGCCAGAGGGCATAGGGGGAGATGCTAACCACAGATAAAATCACAAAAATATATCATTTTGTGTCATTGTTATCATTTATGTCTACTCACAAAAAGTGGTTTAGGGTACACAAAAGTAAGTGGTATAGTAACTTTCAGGAAGTTTACTGCTATCCTCAACCACCGAAACTGAAGAAAAGGCACTCCCTCTTTCCTTAGCCTGTTGAGATCAGAAAATAATTGCTGTTAAGACTATGAATCACAACCAACTTACTGTCCTAAAAATCTAGTTTATTTAATCCCCTTTTTCATATCCTTGCCCCCAGCTGCATGGATATATTAGTAACCCCTTACATCATGGATACTGAAAATAGCCCTTTCCTGTTATAATTTAGATCATAATCTACAGTTTGCTATTTCTGATTTTTTTTTTATTCTAAAAAAAAATTAGTTAAAAATAAAAAGGTGTTGAAACTTGTGGTTCAAATCTGTGATTTCAAAGGCCAATGTCTAAACCCTTTTATTTTCTTATAAGACATAAATAAATTAACATAATGATATTTATGATAAAACTCATAATTAATTTCCCGTATAGTTACTATACAAATGCACATAGAAAAATACATGTGGGTACATGTATATAAGTGTTATTTATATGCAGTATAAGGTATATACTATATAACATAAATACAAGTAGTGTTTTCTTTATTTTAACATAGATTCAAAAGCCATACTGAACTCCATGAAATGTTTTGTCTCCCTGAATAGGTCTCCTTAGCTCCAGAAAAAGATATAATTTTTATTAGTAGAGGCACAGAAGTACAACTGAAATGTTCTTTATACCACTTAGATTTCATGTACTCTAGAAACAGAAGCCAGTTTTTGTTACAGAAGTTTTGTATAGGTAAAGTTTTGTGTCCCATTGACCTCACTGTGGTTCCCCTACAAAAATGAATCCATCTACTTTAGGTTCAGTAAAGGATTGAGTATTGTATTTTTTAATTGTGAAGTTACAACAAATGCTTACTGGACTTAGTGAAATCCAGATGGTTTGTAGAATAAAGTACTAGTCTCTGCGTGTCATGTCAGGATGACATAACCTAGCTGTATATGCAGCAGTCATTACAGAAGGTACTTGGAGCAGTGGAAAGCTTTAAAAACAACACCCCACCAAAACACAAAATAAAAAGAGTAAACAGATATTTTTTATATATATATATTATAGAAAAGGACCTATTTCTATATTATAGAAATACAGAAAAGGACCTGGGGGTGTTGGTCAACTATCGGCTGAACATGAGCCAGCAGTGTGCCCAGGTGGCCAAAAAGGCCAA
>KZ506184.1:125108-180756 GCA_002844005.1 Limosa lapponica baueri
AGGAAATATTTCTTTACTGAAAGGGTTGTCAGGCATTGGAATGGGCTGCCCAGGGAGGTGGTTGAGGCACCATCCCTGGAGGTATTCAAGAGAGGAGTTGACATGGTGCTTGGGAATATGGATTAGTGTTGGGTGGTGTGGTGGTGTGTGTGTGGTTTGTTTGTGGGTTTTTTTTGGTTTGTGTTTTTTGTTTTTTTTTTTCCATTGGTTGGACTAGATGATCTTAAAAGGTCCCTTCCAACCTAGGTGATTCTGTGATTCTGTGATTATATATATTATATTTATATTATAGATAAACAGTTATTTATATATAAGTAAACAGAGATTTAATAAGTTACTTAATTTCTTAATTTTGTACTTTTGAATGAAAAAGACAGAAGAGTCTGATGCCTCTCTGAAGCATCATCTTTTTAATTCTTTTTACATTTCATCCTGTACTGTTGACTGACAGATTAATAAATTCTCAATAGTTTAAAATATTGATCTCAATATTTTCTGAACCAACTAAAGAGTTTTCTGGTATTTATATCTGTACATACACTTACATCTGTTAACTATTAAGGTTTTTTTTGTTTCGATTTAAATAACATTAACAGTAAATATACTAGCCTGAAATGTTGATTTTTTTTTTTGTTTCCTCAATAAAATAGCTAAATTTCTCAAGTGTGATTCTAATAAGGTATTTTCTTACTACCCTGAGACAAATAGTTCAGTTAATGCATTATCTAACAATAATGCTGACACCTTACACATGACTGTCTCATAGAATTTGTTTGTTTAGAGACATTTTTTCTCTTAGAAACCTTATCATGTATGAACAGCTAGCTTTTTAGATGATGAAACTCCTCTTAGCAAGGATTTAGCAAGACTGGGATGCAGGCTCTATTTTGTAACAAAACCACTTGGTTGATCTGTTCTAACCACTGGCGAGCACTCCATCACCACAAAAACCCTACCACTTTGATGGTAGTCTCTAGATGCATGTTAAGGTTAAATAGTGAAAGAAGGGTGCTAAATGAAGGCTTATCAGGTTACTGTGCATCAGAACTGTGATAAAGGTCCCTCAGGAAAGCATCATATGGAACAAGGGTCTATTCAGAAATGTTTGATGGAAGACACACCAGTACAGTGGGACCCATCTAATTGACAGCACCGCTTAAGTGTGGAATTTCTTTAACGCAGAATCTGGTGACTGCCTTGACTCCTGCAGTCTGTGCTGAGTACAGGCTATTTCAGGGTCTGTTTCGTGAGTTAACCAAGACTAAGGATCTGTATAAGCAGGAAGGAGATCTTGCAACAACAAGTTTCCTTACCTTTTTTTAGCTGTCAGTCTCCATCAGAAAAAAAGGTTCATAAATGACGAAGGGTAATGAATCTCTGAACCTCAGTAATGTTTTGGTTTGAAAATTATTTACACTACACTGACCTACTATCAATTTTCCTAATTTTGGAGTAGGTCTTCATCTCTCTCAGAAGTTCTCAGGATCATCTCATCTTCGAAGTGATTCATAGAAGGAGAAGATCCAGCCAGTTAGACACAGGCGGGAGCCATCTATTTGAATGACCTTTGATTTTGGTGCTTTCTGTTTAGCTGTCCCACTTCTGATTGTACATGCACTTGCAGAGCCCTGTTGTCACTGACCAGAATCTTGGGTTTATCAGAAGTTGACAGAGGAGTAAATGGAGCAAATTTTAAAATAAGTTGTATCATTCACATTCCCAGTGACAGGACGAGGGGCAATGGGCACAACCTGGAACATAGGAAGTTCCATTCAAATATGAGGAAAAACTTCTTTATGGTGAGGGTGACAGACCACTGGAACAGGCTGCCCAGGGAGGTTGTGGAGTGCCTTTCTCTGGAGATCTTCGAGACCTGCCTGGATGCAGTCCTGAGTAATGTGCTCTAGATAATCCTGCTTTAGCAGGGGAGTTGGACTAGACGATCTCTAAAGGTCCCTTCCAACTCCGACAATTCTGTGATTCCATGATTCATTCTTGTTTAGAAGACTAGAATAAAAGAAGGGTGATTAATATGGAGAATGTGTTATTTCTGCTCTGACAAGTCACTCTGAAAATTCCTGTGTAAGGATAGGCAGAGGATTACAATGGGCTGGGAAGGGATGCCACAACACTAGTTCCATTCCAGGGACAAGGGGACTGTACAATTTACAGAGAGGACATATTGCCATAAGCTGTCCCATAATAATCATTGTGTATGAAAACAATTATTTGAGACTTGCACAGAGCAGAAAACAAAATGGCTGGACAGAAATAAATACAAGACTTAAAACCTAAGGTTTTGAGGTGTCTAGCTACAAAAATAATGCTGGACTACTGCTTAATTCTCTGACTTGGTTTTGGATATCCTGACTTCCTATATGACCCTGTGACCTTCCTTAAAAGATAAATATCAGATGTTTTAGGCATCTAAATATGCAAAGAGTTTGAATAGAGTGAGAATAGAATATCTCTTATTTTTCTTCCAGGCATGTATTTATTATTTGCAGTAAAAATTTCTATAAAGAGTGCTCAGTAGAGCCTATAACATTCTAGTAGCCCTCTTGAAAACATACATGAACAGCAAAACTTGTTCCATTTAACCATGTAGTTAACATTATATCAAGGCATTATTTGCCTCAGAGAGTGCAAACCTGCAGTTGAAGAAGATTAGCTAAAAGAATGCACAAGTCACAAAAAACAGTGGGACTTTTCACATGAGAGAGAAAAATTGGAGGCTTTGGCAAAACAAATCCACTTAAGCAATAACACTAGCTCAAGTGACAAGCAAGACTTAATAAGAGGAAAATAAGTGTTTCTTTAAAAATATTGGGTACATGAGTAAGTGAACTGGGTAGTTGAAAGGGTGCAGACAATGGGAATGATGATGCTGTGTTGTAATGTGGTGCATTCTGAATGGTGTCCTTTTTCACGTAGCCAGCTAACCAGTCAATTACCTATTGCCAAACAGCTGTAAGAGGAAAAGTGAGATGAGGGTTTCTGAACTGAGCTAGAAAGTCTCTTAAAAACTTCAAGACTGGAAAAATGAGAAGTACACATGTACTATGGCACAAGTATAGCTGTATAGATAATTTGGCCCAGTATTTGCGCCTGGAATCCTCTTTCCATTGCGTTATCTGAGATATGATAAAAACCAGATACAGCTATGTTGGGGACCTGGTTAGAAACATTTTTACCACAGAAAGGGAAAAAGAATTCAACCAACCTTTTTGTGGGTTTTCACTTGTGTTTTCTGTGCTGTAAATTCCTTAAAGTCATGACAGCTTTTACAGACTTACACTGAGGACTACTTTTTTGCTTTACATATACTCTCTTACACATCATCAGAATTCCTTAGATGTACCTTGACTTAGAATACCACTGAGAAATTTGTTTTGTATTACAAGTACTGCATTTGTTCAAACAACCTTTAATGTTGCTAATAATACTTTAAAGAAGTAAGAGGTGTAAATGCACAGTTCATTAGTTACCATAATTAACTCCGCTTCCTTTTTTACCTAGTTGGATAAAAAGATAAAATGGGATAGTGTTTCATTTTCCAGTGAAAAAGTTTTTTTCTATATGAGAAGTAGAGTAAATTGTTTGCATCTTTTCTTAGCTAAGTGTTGGAAATGGTTTAACTCCAAAATTCTGACTCAGTTTATTTGAGCTTTCAACTTAAGACAGATCCTGTTGTTTGTCTTTGACCATAAAAAATGAAATATGTGCATGTTACAATAGAGTAGCAACTTAAAAAAAGCTTAAAATTTATGTTCAGGTTTTGGTCTAGACAGTCTTCATAACTCTCTTACCTATATAGTCAGTCAAAGTGAAACAGACTGGAAAGGTAAAGTCTAAATTTTTGCACAATGTTATATATGTGTGTTAATATGTAACTTTCTTATTTTATTTAATTAATTTTAGTTTCTTAACTGAAGTACTAAATTAGCTAAATTTTTTTGCTGGTAGAAGAGGTAAAGACTATAGCACAAATTTGCAAAAAAAAAAGGTTTGTATTAAGCAGCAAACTTTGAAGAAATTCTATGCTAACACTGGAGTTTACAGCCAGATATTTCTGCACCTTTTTTTTTTTTTCTGTTAAGACCCAAGTATTTTTAAGCACACCAAAATTTTCCTGATCATCATCTTAAATTGGCTCAACTGATAGCAATATCTGTCATGTCTAAAGAAAGAATAATGGACAGGAAAACAATATAGGATTATTCTGCTAAATTGCCACTCTGAATTTGAGCATTGGAGATATTTTCTGAAAGAAGTACAGTTATGAATATTATTCATTTACAATATCCACATATTAAAAAGAAACAAAAAGATTATCTTTTCTCTGGTGTATTAGACATCAGCACCATTAAAGCAGGAATATCTCCATCAGCAGAGCCTTAGTGGTAAAAAAAAGAAGAAAGTTTTATTGACACTATTCTATAGAATCATTTTGATTAACAGCAGACATTTCAAAAAAAGCTTTGATGAAAATATAATTACAGAAAGCTTTAGCAGTTTTGTGATAAACTTACATCATTTTTGAAATTTATTGTATTAGGATAACACTGGTGTTAATAGAAGTAAAGCTTTACCATTCTTTTTTTTTTTTTTTCCATACTACCCAAGAAATCTGTGCAACTTTAAGAGAATCCAGCAAAATTATTGACTCATTCTGCCTTCAGGGGATTATCTGTTCCCCACTGATGTCAGCTTTTGACATGTGTATGTTCTGGAGCCAGAATTTGGTACTTATTAGTTTAATATCTCAACAGCAATGGGAGTGATGGATATCTGGGGATCGTTTCATTGACTGCCAAAGTGTACCCACCTCTTGGTGAAAAGCTATTCCAATGTAAACAGTTTTGATGTTGTCAACTTGCACAATATTTGATATTTTCTCAGCAGCCCAGCTGTTCTCTAAGCTTCACATATGCAGATACAGCTTTTAGTTGAATAAGAAAAAAGTTTTTACTACTTTGGTGTGTGGGGGGTAGGATGAATCTTAAAAGACTGAAGGTTTTAGCTGCAAAAAGCACAACCACTTATAAAAAAAATAGGCATTCTTTAATTTTTTATTATTTAGAGTTATAATCTGGAGGGGAGGAAGAACTTGTTCAGGAACTTGGGAGAGCTGTACTATGTCTTTTAAGTCCTTAATATGGAGAATACTGTGCTTTAGGAAGAATAAGCAAACATGGCATGCATTCATAATCCAGAGAAGACATTGCAATCCTAGTTGCATAAAGAAATTCAGATTTTTTTTCCTACTAATTTCTAGAGAGCAAGACCATCTTTCTCTCATAAACAGTGGAATTAATTTCACAGAAATGTCTCCATGTTAGATATTTTCTATACTGTAATGAATCTTGCTTAACAATTAGCATACAGACGAGGAATCCCCAAATTTTTGTTCATGCTTAACAGATAAGACATCAGCCTCCAAACAGAATTAAAAAAATTCGATGAACTGTGTTGCTTTTTTGTCTGAAAATTATAAGGGGATATATTACATATACAAAGTTATTATAAAAGAAAAATCAACGTATTTTCCTAATTTACTCAAAGGTGAGATCTTCACAGCTAAATTTCTTTGCTAATTATTTGAGACAGCATGGTTTCAAAATGAGTTATCACCATATAAATGGTTTAATGAAAGTTTCCAATGGTCACCTCTGAATTCAACTTGGATTTAGCTGAAAAGATTTCTCACAACTTGTGCTTCCAAGGAGAGAGGTTAATCCTTAGGAATGCTAGAGAATCACTGGATAAACTGATAATAGTACATTTTTATGATTCTGTCAAGTATAGCCACAATTAAAAAGTCCCTTTGTGGACTGAATACAAAGGCTTTGCAAGCCGCAAGTGGTCTATGGGCTGTGATACAGAGAATCTTAAGCTGGTGGATATTGACGTAGCCCTATTAAAGTCAATAGTATTAACACCTCTTTTATACCAGCTAACAATCTGGCCTGTGATCTGCCCCCTGCCCTCTCCATTATACACTGTGTTAACAGATTGTCAGACACCCCCTTGAGACACAATGTATATCCTGATAGGCAAACCAGTTTTACATCTACACATGATTTCCAAACAAAAAGCCTGATCTGAAGACCAGTAAAATAAAGAACAACTCCTGGAAAAAGTATTTACTTTCTAATTTTTTCTCATTTTCTTTTTCCTTTTTAAGAGAATAAGCTAAGAACAGTACAGCAAGGAAAGCAAAGGCAGCCTCAATAGAGCTATTATTTCCCCTCCTGCACAGGTGGTAGGCTCAGCTTTTCCCCTCCCAGTGTTACAGCCAGTGCAGCTGTATTAGAGCATGTATAATTAATTAATTATAAATGCCTTAGTATATCATTAAGTATAGGGGTGGTGTAGGGGGGATACATCAATGATTTTACAGAAGAAGTGAAATAGGAGGCATATTGTAACTCTGATTCACAGTTTGTAGGTTTCTCCGCCCCCCGGGGCAGTGCGACTGCCCTCTGTAATTGAACCCTCAGCTTGTACTTTTTTTTTTTTTTTTTTTTTTTAAACAACTGAACAATAATGTCAATGAATAAAGAGACTGTGATCTCGAGTTCAACTTCAGCCAAATTGCCAGAACAGGAAACTAAGATCTTAAAGGTAACAAAACTGAAGGCAGTGACTGCTGAATCAGTGCGGAATGTGGAACAGGGCAGTGCTGGTGCAATTAGAAGCGCAGCATAGGTATAGAGATCTAGTCACAGCACTGGATCATAGGTACATGGTATTTTTCTTACAAATGATTGCTAACTGAACTTACCCTTACTTGAATTTTAAAGCCGGTAGAAAGAACAATCATCCTGGAAGAGATACTCGTGTCTTTTTTGAGTGTGGTTATGTTGATGTCTGATATGATTGCAAATATCCATTTAGATGATAAATTGTAGTTCACATTCTTTAGTTTTGATAGTGTTTATTTGAGCATGTAAAGCTAACATCAGTCTCTACCTCCTGTCCCATATGGACCTCTTGAATATCTCCTTACTGTCATTATCTTGCAAGAGAGACAGTGAATGGAACGATTTTTCTTCTGTTGTCTGAAGGCTAATGAATATCTTTAGCTTTTTGCATTTTTATTTATATTGCATTGGAAAAAAGATCTATAAGTAAAAACTTAGGTAAAGGCTTCTTTTACCATGTGAAAGGGAAGAAAGAAATATAAATATAATGAGAGTCCAATCTTCTTATAAAAACGTGAATAATTAGAAGTAAGTTACAAGTTTAAGTCAAATGACTCTGTCAGTTTTGTTGGATAGTGGTTGGCCTTGTTTTTAATACCAGCTGTCAAGCCATCCAGCTTTATATTTATATTTATCTTTGCCTTTCCATCACTGAAAGTGTAAAGACACCTTTTGGTTATTGCTCAGATGAGAAAATATGTGTGTAAGGTTTGTTGTAATTCATGTGTGGCAGTCTTCTGTGTATCAGCAAGACTGCCGAAAAATCATGTAGAACATAGTTTTTGTAATAAATTACTTGGCTACAAAGCGATTTTGTTAAGATTTCAGGGGGAGGTGGGGTGGATGGGGGTTGTTTTTGTATTGGAAATGGTGCGAATGTAGACGAGTCTATGCTCTCAAGTCACACGTGATTTCAATAAGGTTATTTATGGTTTATGCAATTTCTTACATGTATGTATTTTAGAAAGACAGGGAATACCAACAGCCCAAATGCTACTTCCGACGTTATTTCAGTAACTGTGTGATTTAGAACCACCTACACACATGCACACTGTTTTACCTCTAAACTCATTAAAATATGGTGTGATTTTAGATATTTTCATGGGGAAAACATACGGCTGTGCAGGGTCAGATGACTAATTTCTATCAGAAAGCTGTTACAAAGTAATTTGCCAACAAGTAAGTGCTGTGGTGGGTTTATTTTCCTTCCTTAAGCCACACTCTATCTAAGGGAGCTACTTTTATATTTTCTAGAAATTATTCGTTTTTCTTTCGGGTTATTTTTTTGATATTATTAGAAACAACTAGCAGTTTAAGCTATCTAAACATCACAGTACAACATTGCTGGCTATAGCGAGCCTGTTTGCTTTCTGTATATTAGCAGTGCAGATGCCTCTTCCGCTCCCACTGTTTGAATGGCAGCCGAGCAGTGTAGTAGATGCACCACTGCCCAGGAGCTCCAGGCAGAGTTTGCACCAATACATTTCTTGAACATTCCCCGATGCCATTAACCTTGGCATTGCTCAAATGATAATGCAACCGTTCTCTGGTGCATCTTTCCATACTCTGTGTTGCCATCCCACAGTAAATAATGTGAGTCCAGTATGATGAGTCTATGATTCATCTTGTGTTGAGGGATTCTTTAATATTCTCAGTTTGCTGGCTTACTGATTTTGCTCAGTCTTCTCAAGGAACCTGGGAGAACTGCATCTAAAATGTACAGCTGCCTTAAAACTGTAGTGCCTTATCACCTATTCTCAAGACTGAAATATTTTTCTATCAGAATTTGGGATTTTTTAACAAAACAACTATAAATTGAAAACAGTTTTATCATTTCCCTTTCAACATGGAAAACTTTTCCTTCTTTTACTTCTTTTTTTTTCTCTCCGTCAACACCTGCTATGTGGGGTTTTTTTTCATGTCAAAGGCAGTACTATTCACATTGGTAATTAGTTTTTCTTGAGAACCTGTGAATCTACCTCTGAACAGAAGACTGGCCATTTATCATAAAAAGATAAGGATGACAAAAATTGATACTATTTTTAGGATGGTCTTCTATTTCCTATGATAGATTTCCAGTGGTAGAACCAAACTGGAAATCCAAAGTCGGTGACTAAAAGGATTGTGGATTTTAGAATACTCTTCTCTGTTTCAGTTTACTTTTCTGCATCTGTTAGCCTGCAAAAGATTTTCTGCAATGCTGAATGCTCCTCTCTTTTGCTAATTGTACATTGAGGCATCCACTCACCCAGTTAGCATGAGTGGTTCACAAGTTCTGGAAAAAATTACCACTACGACAGCAACTTAAGAGGCTCTTAAGAGAACCAGATATTTCAGGAGAGAACCAGCTAATTTGAATTGCTGCAGCTCCATTAAATTACTTAGGGTTATGACAATTCATATTAGCAAAGGTTTGTGTATTTACATTGTGCCTAAGGGATGAATATGTGTTTGATAGCATTCCCCTAAAGTCTTGTGCTAAGATTTATTGCATTTCCGTGGAAACAATGTCAATTTTTTTCTTCACCCATACAGCTAGTAACAGCAATAGTCCTTCTCTTCTCCATTTTCTGCTGGTTCAGCAGCTCTTTTGTTTCACAGCCTGATCTCAGCAGCTGATGTCACTCATCCATTCATGCATTCATGAACAACCTCAGAAGGTAACAATAAGTAGTAATAAAAATATTTCTTCTTCCTACCATAGATCTTGAAGGTGTTTCTTCTGGAAGGTATTCCAAGCTTACAGCAGCAACAAAAAATATCAGAAAAAAACAGGTATCCTAAGATTAATGAAACAGAAATGGATTCTTTTCTGGGTTTTGTAGGGAAAAAAAAAAGAAAAAAAAAACACCCAAAAAAAATCAGCAAAACCCCAAAACCCTCACCCACAAGACTGGAGGGAAATTTGAGGGGGAAAAGAGACTGATGCTGTGATTATGAAAGGTAAATTTCATGTCATTACCTCTTAAATTTTGATTTTTACAGGCATGGTCTCGCAGACAGCATAAACAATTCCCCTTTCCTAAACTGTATGTGCATCCCAGATTTGTTCCAGCTACTTAAAAATCTTTCATTTATGTCTTACATGTAATGTGTTTTGTAATACTCAAAGAAAAAGATGAAAATATTGAAGGATCCTTTAAATTTATTTTTATTTTCTTATATCATCTGATGCATTTGCATAGTCTTCATGATCTTTAGCCAGAGGAAGACTGGACATGAGCTAAAAGATTCTGTGAGAATATGACAACAGTCTGAGACAGAGTATGCCTCATCTAGGAAGGTAGATAATAAAAGAGAAAATGCAATTTGGGATATGCAGACTGCCGACTTAAACGTCCCTCTGATGGGGATCTTCAGTATTAGCATGGGACATGTTACTAGAATTTGTAGTTTTTGTGAAATGTTGTCTTTAAAAATTCATCTTTCATTACTATCAATCCAAGTAGTCTCTAACTAAACATGATGCAGAGAGCTGGAAATGCAAGGTAAAGGGCTGTATCATTCCTAAAGTTGTAAATCTTCTTACATATTCAGTGGTAACAAACCAAACTATTTTGACTTTTTTTTTTCCATGGAGATTTGAGATAAGCCTTCTGGAATTAGGGGAAAAAAGGAAAAAAAAAAGTCTTGTTTCTTTGGCTCCCTCCATCCCTTTTGTTCTGCACGTGTGTATATGTGCTTGGTTTGGTTTAGAAGTTTGGTTTAGACTCTCAAGTCAGTCTGCTTGTGGAGTGAAAAATTTAATACACTATTCTGGCATAGAAGTGTATTTGAACAAAGGTTAAGATATTATGTTTTTATTAGAATAAAGGTTGAAAAGTATATGAAGTGCATGATAAAACAGAGATTCATTCATATACATCAAACTACTGTGTTTCTGATTATTCAAGGCCCAAATCTTCTTCCTGATATGCCCATGCAAGTTATATTAACTTCACTGACATTACAGGGACATAACTGAGACCACAATGTGGCCTGAAGTGTATAGAGGTTACCACAGAAGGCAATTAACTACAATCTGTACTGGTACACATTGTCCCACAATGTGTTTTTCATTGGCATTTTAATCAATGGGGGTTTTATGACAGATTTCTGTATGGTATTTTTCAACAATCCTAGGGAGTAAATTATTGGTAATTGGCATTGATTATTCTTATTTACAGAAGCTACACTTCCAGCTTCAGGGGAAGAAGGATCTTTGTTCACAGGATCTTTGTTTTTCAAAGAGTTGCAGTTATTGACTGTGTTGATTAACTCCATGCTTGCTATTTTTTTCCATAGACCAGAGAAAATTGCTTAGCAGAATCATGACAAAAATCATCTCTCTATTCTTTTGCCACTAATGATGCACTGATATGCTAATCTCAATGTACAGATTACGATTTAACAAATAATTGTCATGCAGAAAAATGTTTGAGGTGCCAAGAGTGCTGGGCAATCCATAGCAGGGTTACTTCAAAATTGTCTTTTCTACATCTTTATCTGGATTTTATGATTCTCAGGTGTTTATTATGAAATGTTCTGGTTTAATTCTTGTTGAATGTATTGGAAGTGATGCTGCTGGGGCATCACTAGAATCAAAAGATGGTTTAATAAGGGAATATGGGTAATTGGAATTTTCCATTGCTTTTTGGACAGTTCTTGATTACTTAGTTACTGTATTCTTCATGGATTTTGAGTTTTGAGCATTCCTTTCTGACCCTAGAGTTTGTGTCTTCTGAGAATGTGATGTATGCAAGTGAAACAAGGATAACTGTTGTATTACAAAAGTCTTCCATTGTTATTCCTCCCTTTATTTACCAAAGATCTCAATAAAACACATAATATAAAATAAGGTTTCTCTGCAGTTTGAAGTACTCCTTCATACTCCATACATAATACTTGAAAAATGTGATGTTAGTTTCATTGCATCCATAGAATTTTGATTCTCTTACAGGCTTCTTCCCAAGGAATTAAACACACAAAAAATGTTGAATTAATGACTAACTAATACTGTACCTTGAGTGACATATAACAAAAATAATGTATGCTTTTCAGCTCTTATTCAGCACATGCAATCAGATTTCTGATTTTAAAATCATATTTCAACAGAAACTGAATCTTGTTTTAGAAACTAAATCAAAAGCTCACATAGTCTGGAAAAACCTGTTTGGTTTTGATGGGAATATTTTGGGGGTGGGGGTGGTTTGGGGTTTTTTTTTGTTAGACTACCTCAGTATAATTAAGTCACTGGTATCTTTATTATTTTTTTTTTAATTGCTTAGTTGCATTCATGTTTTGGAATGTGTGCTTGTTGGGGCGGAACTTGTTGGCAAAACTGTCCTTGGAAAGCAGACATTCACTATTTTGGGAACTGTTGCAGCTTAAACAAGTAATAGTTGGTTGGACCCTCCTTAGTAAAGATCATTTAATTGTGGAAGGGTAACTGTGTTGTATGAGTTGTATATCCATATATCAGATGGGATATGTTAAACTGTTCAAAAAGCAGAGTTGTTCAGGTTTAAGAATGTGAATTCTCTGAAATGTGTAAGGAAACCCTCTTAAAATCAAACCGAAAAGCTAAACCCTATGCACTTGTAAACTCTTTTGTAAAGAGTGTATTTGCTTGTGTAGTTTTGTGGTAATTTTAGCATCTGCCTATGTATCCATCCCTCTGTGTATAAATTACTTGATTTTTGTGATTTTGAAAATTATTTGTTTGACACTTAGGCCTTATTCAATTCTTCATTGGTGCTGCTAATGAATCACAGTAGGCCAAAAAATGAACAAACAGAATTTTAATGTATCTATTTATGCTCATTGCAGCATATAGTAAATTTGACTAATCGTGTTTAGAGTACTGAATACCTAAGTAGGTTCATTTCATGTACACATTAAAACTCCATATGACATCTTCATTCTAGATAGAGGCAGCTCTAAAAGTCATTGTTTCCTGTAGTACTTGCTGTAGCATATGTTATCTATTTAGTCCAAACTACTAAAGGAAAGTGAGCTGGGAAAAGAGTGGGTTAAAAGCTATAGGTTTGTTGTATATTACCATACACATTCAACAACACCTGAAATGAGCACGTACTCCTTTGCGTGAAAATGTTCTGACCTTCCTTTACAGAGCAGTTCCGTTTTACAAGATATTGAAAACTACCGATTACTTTCACAATTTTCCTTATGGAACAAACTAGGGAAATTAAAGATAATTATAGCTAAAAAAAATTATAGGACAGATCATCCTGTGTGTTTATTGCTCAGTGACTGTTTTTATAACACTTTAACCTGAGAAAAGCTTGTAAAACGGTTTTAGTTACCAGAGTTCACATTGTCAGTGGTGCAGTAGACAAAAGAATCATTTGTATCTCACAGTTAAGGAAGTGACCGTTTTCATAGCAGTTCTACCTTCAATATCTTCTCCTGGGTAGAATGAAAATAAAGTACTGACAACTCTTTTCATTTTCATATGAAAACTTGATCTACATTGTTTTTAGTAACTGTGTATTAATAAAACTACAAACACATGTAGACACCAAAGAATATGGAAGATCCAGTAGCACCACTATCCCAGTTTCAGCTGCAATAATTGGGTTTTCTTTTCCTAGTAACTGCTGTGTTTTGGGTTTAGTATGAGAATAGTGTTGATAATATATATTGGTTTAGTTGTTGCTAGGTGATGTTTACATTAGTCAAAGAATTTTTCAGCTTCCCATAGAAGCCGACAAGGAGCATAGACAGGACAAGCTGGCCAAAGAAATATTCCATACCATTCCACACTCAGTATATAAATAAAGGTTGGCCAGGGGGAATCTGTGATCATTGCTTGGGATAGGATGGGCAACTCATCGTCAGGTGGTGAGTAACTTGCATTGTATCACTTTAGTTTTTATATTCTTTTACCGTTATTATTACTATTATTTTCCTCTTCCATTACTGTTCTATTAAACTGTCCTTATTTCAGCCCGTGAGGTATTTTTCTTTCTACTTCCTTTTCTTCTTCTCCTCCCTACCTTACTGGGGAGTGCAGGGGGGAAGTGAATGAGTGGGCAAGTGGCTATGTAATCTTTGTTGCTGGCTGGGGTTAAACTACAACAACCACATATCGTTAAATCTATGTGGTGCACGTGGTATCATTTTCTTAGACAGGCTTTTTTTGTTTAAGATACATTTTTTTATTCTGGTTGTGTATGTCCTTATGCTAACTTCTTTTTATGGCAGCATCACTAAAAAAATTTCAACTTATTTCCGAAATAGGTAGAGTGTACTCTCAGAACATTTGCAGATTATGGCAAGTTGGAGAAAATCATCCGACACTGTGCAGACCAGGCCTATTATGCAGCAGGACCTCCACAGGTTGGAGAAATGGACTGAAAGGAGCATCTGGAAGTTCAACAAAGGGAAACAAAAAGTCTGTACCTGGGGTTGAATAGAATGTAGAATCACAAAGGGAGAGTGGGTTGACCGGCTGGAAAGCAGCTTGGAAGAAGAAAAGTGTGTGTGTGCATATGCGTGTGTGTGAACAATAGCAAAACAAAAGAAAAAAAAGCAGCAGTCTTGGAGGACAAGTTGCATGTTAGTCAAGAGTGTGCTTCTAAAGTGAAAAAGGCTAGTCATGTTCTCTCTGTACTAGCAAGAGTGTAGCTAGTTCAGTGAGTTCAGCTGAAGGCCACCAAGTTGATTAATGGAGGCTGGAGCATATGATGTACAAGGAAAGGCTGGATAAATTTATTTGGCCTTAAGACGGAAAGGCGAAAAGGACACCTTACTGCTGTCCTCAACTGCCTAGTAGGAGAGTATGGAGAATATGGAGCCAGACTCCCTTTGGTGGTCCTTAGTGATAGGAAAGGAAGCAATGGGCACAAGCTGCAATGTAGGAAGAGATTTCTTTCTCTTTCATCACACTGTGTATGATTTCCGTCTACTCTGGGAGTACATCCAAAAAAGAATGCCCCCCAAAACCTCAGAAACATCACTATAATAAATGCTGATAACTATAGGTCCTCTTTCCAGCCTTTCAATTCGAACAAGGGACTTGATCTTCATGACTGTAACAAGCACATGTTGTCAGTGCTCAGTATGCTAAGAACAAATAAAAAATGAGTTTACATATAATTTATATCTTGTATGCAATTTATTGCTACAGGGTGTTCAGATTGTGGTTGAAAGTCTGCTGGAAGTAATAGAAGTATTTCCATTAGAGCATTTAGCAATGAAGGGACACATGGAAATACCCAAATTAGCAAATTCTGAATAAGCTGACTCAAATACTGGAGCCAATTTAACCGTCTCTTAACACAACCTGGGAGGAGCACTGCAGCTGCATTGCTTCTGGTATACAAGATAGTTCCATGAGGTATCATTATAAAATGAGGGCTGTGGAGACATAATTTTAGGCTCTGTGAAAGAACACTGTGTCAATACAGATTATTTAGGCTAGTGGAAATCTGGTTAGTTTCAGCAAATGCATGAGTGCAGTGTTAAGGCGGGAAACTGCTTCGCCTACATAGTACAATTAGAGCATATTTATTTTGTTAATGTTATGTTACCATAAAATAATAAGGGAAATTAAATCACCATTTAATTGTTCATCATGTTGCAGAACACATTGTATCTCAAGCTGTCAAGGAAACTTGTTATCATTTCTTTGATCCTTAAATCATACACACAAAAACCGTTGAGGAAAGATAGAGGGATCACAATATTTGCGTGAGAAAGTTTAATAAGCTGTCTAAGCTGATTGTTTTTGCAGTAGCTCATATTTCATGATATTGTATAAATGCATAAATGAGATTTTTTTAAAAAAAAGTTTAAACAAAAAAAATCTTTTTTTGTTTATCGATACAGATCTAATGTTATGCATACCAAGTCATGAGTTTTACTTTCTATTTATAGCAATTTTGCTTGGTGGTAAAATATGCAATGTATCCTAACTATTTCAAAAGTGTATCTGTTGATGATTTGATTCCATAGCACTTTTTTCTAGACACTTGTCATATGATTACATTTTACAGTATAATATGAATGTATTCATGGAGAATTCATTTGGTTCTATTCATAGTATGCCCTACACAACATAAAGGATTACACTCTTTCTCTCTAGTTACTGCAAAAAATATTTATCAGTTATACAATATTTCAGTATTTTTATTGATCATTCAGGTCAATTGTTGGAGGTCTGTCAGAATTCATGTAATAATGCCAGTGTATAATTTAGCCACACAAAAATCTTTCCTTATATGTATATACACAGTTGGAATTAAAAAAAAAAATATTTCATGATCTTGATAACAGTGGTGAAAAAAATAAAATATATGCTTTGAAATTCTGGGTTTTTTTTCTATTTTTTCTACAACAATCTATTATAAACAAAGAAAACCAATCCTAAAAAAATATTTTGTTTATTTGATCATTTTCATTAAGCTAATTATAAAAGCTTTTTTCCTAATCGTTGTTCATGTACGGACAAATGAAAATATAATTGTAAATATTCACTTCAAATTGGAATGTGAAACTCCCACTTTCTCCTCACCTTTCTCTGTGTAACCAAATAATGGAACATTTAAATTATGTCTTTATCAGATTCATAAACAATACCAGTAAAAATTACAGCTCATACTGCTAGTTATGAGGAGGGTTCATGAATTCATCAGAAAAGCAAAGTAAAACATATTTTGAAATATATGTATAGTGCTATAAACATTATTTTTTTTAATGTAATATTTTTCTTTTTCTTTATATTTTTTTCTCTCTGAGGTGGTTCAAAGGAAATGATTACACTTTGTGGTCATTTAGATATTTACTACCTACATTTCAAATATGTGAACTAGTAAGTCTTAAGACTAACACAGGTATGATATTTTGTTTGTGATATTAAACTAGTCAATTTAACTAAGCACTGTACCAAGACCTAGGCAACTTTTGTTTCATCTTACATGGCAAAAAGGGATATTGAAGATTTGAGATTTTATTTTTGTCTAAAACTTACAATTCAGTTTAGTCTCCTTTGCCTAAGGCATTAAGATAGCATAGAAAACATAGGTGCTAGTGCAGACGCTGTACAGGAATGGGAGCCTCTATCCAATTTTACTATTTTCCTTATACTGTCCCATATTCTCAGCTGAGTGCTCAAATATTATCTCTACCTACTCTCTCTCACTACAAATGTACACACACAGGAAGTTAGTCATGACAGCTAATTTTTTAAATTGTTTTCAGCTTCTGAATGCCTTCTATATGGATGCCAACTCTTTCATGATACAACTAAACGTGAACTTAAATATTCTTTCCTGCAATAGACTTTGACTTATTCCTTTCGGAGGAGGCAAAATGCTGTGTAGTCAGGAAACTGACAATATGGACCACCAGTATGGAACTTAAGTTGGAGAATCACAGAATAGTTTAGGTTGGAAGGGACCTTTGAAGGTTATCTAGTTCAACCACCCCTGCAATGAGCAGGGACATCACCAACTAAATCAGGTTCCTCGGAGCAACCCGATCTTGAATGTTTCCAGGTATGGGGCATCTAACACCTCCCAAGAAATTGTTGTTTATACTGAGATTGTACACAGCTTTAGTTAAGAGGTGTTCCATCCATATTATTCTTATGTAGATTAAGGTTGAGAAAATCCAAATGTTGTGAATGAAACTTTTGCTGCTTCTGTGGTTCAGTTTAAGAAGAAAAGTATATAGTGTCCAGAAGCTGGAACCGATATTTCAGATCAGAAGTGTTACTCCTGTCCCTCCTTATTTTCTAGGGAAAATTGGTCAACATTTTTTGCCTTAAAATCCTAAGAAAATAGAAAACTATTGCCACCTTGTTCAATTGAGCAATATTATCTGCTCTTCAGAATGAAGGCAGGCATTCACAAGTGAAACTAATAAAAGAATAAATAGAGATTGTTATGCAAAGATTACAGAAAACCATAGGTGATGAAAAGATTTAATGTATTCCTTTCACATAGTGGTAGTATCTTTGCTGCTGTAAATAAATGAAATTGAGTTGCTACCCTGTCTATAAATTAAGAAAGTAAGTGTGGTGATATTTAAATAATAATGCTTTGGTGTCTGGTAACCTAATTTTCTATTGTGGAAGGGTAATTAATAGGAAGGAATGAAGAAATAACTTCTTGCACAGAGATGTGTAATGTTGCACACTTTACTTGAAACATAGTCAACTCTTTTTGCAGCTCTTTCTGAAGCCACATCTGCAGTTTCTCCTGCTTTACCTTCATACATGACAACTGCTGCTGCTATATTCCTGAGATATTTGAGAAAAGTCAATCTAGTTCTACTTTTGGTGATCAACCAGCTGCTCTTTTCTTTCTCACCAATTCCTTCCGCCAAAGTTTGCCCTGTTTCCAGAAGTCAGAAGAGGGACATATACAGTGTCTTCTGTTTCTTTGTTGCCTCATCGCACATGCTGGTCAAAAGACCTGTAGCTACTTGGGTTTATAAGCAGTTGTTTTCCAGTGCAATCAACTGACTGGATACTGCCTAGTCTCTCATTCTACACTGATTAGGCCACTCTCCAATAATAATACCTGAAAACCAAGACACCAGGACATAGATGTGTGTGTGCGCGCGCGCTATTTGGGGGTGGGGGAGTGGGTATTTGTTTTTTTGGAGGGTATGGGATTTTTGTGGTTTTTTTTAAGTTTATTTGAAAACTTCATGTTTTCTGTAATTTTGTCTCATTTATAGAAGGAGAGGTACTGAGGGAATGAAGTAAAAATACAAAGCATATACTATCACTAAAGAAAATGAAGTCAAAATATGGCTAATTAAAAAATAGGAAATTAAATATTCAGCAGGGATGTAATCACACTGCTTTCTGAAGCACTGAGCTGATCAAAACACCCTCATACTTTTGGAAGTCAAAAGTCAATTAATGCCATAAGTGAACATAGTTTTATTTTTCTATGAGTACTTCTACCCAGTCAAGT
Organism: Limosa lapponica baueri; assembly: GCA_002844005.1. Taxonomy (NCBI): domain Eukaryota; kingdom Metazoa; phylum Chordata; class Aves; order Charadriiformes; family Scolopacidae; genus Limosa; species Limosa lapponica. The sequence continues at coordinate 143,746 of KZ506184.1, forward strand.
CAGTCTGCCTCTCCTGTGCGCCACTCTAATGGGGCAACAGTTCTTTAGATGTTTTAGCTGTTTGCGTGGGAGTTGTTAAGCCTTACCTCTGAGCGACTGAAGTGGTTTTGGATCAGTATTTGCTTGAATCCTGCTGTGTTGGAACACAGTTTCCTTGAATCTGCCTCTGCATTACTGTGCAGATACATTCTACATTTTTTTTTAAGCCATGCTTTCAATTCAGCAAAGCGCAGTGATATTTTTTACCCTTTTAAGTCTTACACTCTACAGAAAATGTAAAGAAATGAAGGACTGGGCAGAATTTCTCACTCAGATGTGAAAACAAAAATAAATAATAAATTGAAAATACACTGTGTGAATAAGCATTTTCCTACTTTAAAAAAACAGTTAGGGTCATTTATAGGCAGAACTTTCTGTTCATATTTGAATGAATATTCCAATATTTCATATTTATGAATATGAACGTACTATGATATATTGATTGATTAATATAATATTGAGATAATGATTACAAATTTAAACTCTTCTAATGATGTTCAGTGTTTTTTTAATCTACACTGTACACTTGTTATAGTCCAGTCTATTGTTGGCACGTCAGTGACTAATTTAATGTGTCAGGATTCTACTTGAGAAAGTGACGTTCCAACCACAACCCATTTGGAGGTCTTAAAGAAAACACTACATGAAAAAGTGAAATAAAGTAAGCAATATAGCAAAACTTTATCATGAAATTAGATATATCACTATAAAGTTATAATCACTAGCGCAGAAAAGCAAATTTCGTAAGGAAAATCATTTGGAAACATAGAATATCATGATTATTGCCACATTTAAATTCTCTGTTAACTCTAACTGACAATGGGTTTTCCATGCCATGCAAATCTTGTCTTGACTAAGAAATACATCAGATGTAATGCTAACATCTTTTGCTTTATTCAGTGGTGACAAAGCAGGTCTCATCCTTGTGGAACGAGAACATGTTTGAAATGTGATCATGTTTAAAAAACCATAGTACTAGCCTCTAGAATATCGAGTGGGCACACGCAGCAGCATCCATGCTTCCCTAATCCATCCTTCACATACCACATGCATCCCTAGTTAGCATAGAAACTATCCACTTGTTTGACTAGTAGCTCAAACCCCCAAACTGGTAGCATGGTAAAGCTGGGCCCTCATGTCCTCTGATGCTTTGTTGTTGCCAATGTTTCTTTCTAAGGCTTAATTTCCTGTGTCTTGAACCACTTAATCCACATTTATAATTAAAATCAAATTAATGAACTGGAAGTACATTTATTTATTAACAAAATTCTCATAACTTTTTGAAAGTTTCTTTATACTGCCAGCAATACGGACCCTTTGGTCTCCATGAAGAGTTTTCTGCTGCACTCCTCAGTTATACCTGAGAGCCTTTAGATGCAGTCAGGGCAGATCATGAATTACGACACATTAACTGAATGTTATGAAAAAAGGCAAACATTTGGAACAGTTTTCAACATATTTCTCTAAGAAAACAAAGAGATATGCAACTACTCTGTCATCTTTCTTTGTCTCCCCTGGACATTCCTCTTAATAGGTGCACTCTGGCTGTTTTCAGCCAAATTTGATAGAGGGACTGAAGTCTCAAAAGTATGAAGTTCCTACAAATTTTTGTGAAAAACAATGTCTATTTAAATGAAAATAAATCCTGTCAATTCCCTTGATAAGCAAAGAAAATGAGTCTGTTACTACTCTCCATTTTGTTTGACGTTGTGCAGCTAAGTTGGTATGTACAGAGCCTTGGATTATTCACAGAACAGTCAGCCTCTTGCCTATCTAGAAGTCATATGGGTTATATGGCTAAAGTATGGAGGGGAATCGAAAGTAGGATGGACAGCATGAAGCGTATGAGACAAAGCTCAGAAAATTCAACAAGGACTAGAGAGGCTGGGAAACTAATTGTTGTGGTAGAGTAACTGTAGACTGAAAGGGTTCAGGGTAATATAGTGAGACAACAAGATAGTGTATTATACTTTTTATAGCTCAAATATAGTATGATTTTTTTAATGTGAATTAATCTGTGTGTATGATGAGATTATACAACTACTGTTTTCAGTCAGAGCTGCTGGATGGCTGGTCATTTCTTGGTAATAATTCACTAAATGGCTAGTTGGTAGTGGCTAGAGAAAAAGAGTGTCTGAGTAAGAGAGAGATTTCTGTGGAGATCTAGCCAGGTACATGCACGTAGCAGAGAAATGAGACTCTTCTGTCTCTTTAAAATGGTGAAGATGTGAAATAAATGGAATCAGCCTTCTCACACTGAAACTGAAGGTACCTTGCTGCTAGCTAAAATGACATAGAGTCATTTTCTGGATTCTTCAAAATTGAGATTAAATAATTATCCTAGTAGAGAACACTAGGATAAATAGCAAACCACCTGCTGGCACTACTTGATAATGGGTCATTCAGCAAAAATAAAAAAAAAGGTGTGTTTCCTTTTGTCTCACATGGTGAAGGCAGAGAAGGGGCTTTAAACGGGGCAGGAGGAGAGAATTGCTCTGCTTCTTGAAGAAATCCATCTGGATGTCTGCTCGGAAGTGCCTGGGAAGACGCTGATGACATCAAGCCTGGAATGGGCACTGACACAGTCATATGAGATGCTTGATCACTCTGTCTTCGGCACCTTCCTGCTAGCCAGGGAGAGCACCCCACTTCCTCTTACACCTTCTCCTGGTTATAGAAACAGGTTCAACACATGTCATGGTCAGAATAATAAGTTTGATTTATTTTCTTGCTTCAGCTACAAATGATCAAGCACGGGGATGTGCAGCAGGTAACTCCAGACAGCATCAATTATGTTATCTCCATGCTTTATCAGCCCCTGTCCTATTCCCTCATTCTCCTTTTCATTGCCCTCATGACTCCCTTTCTCCGTCCAAATTATCTCCCACGTAAATAACTTGCCCTTAATTACACTTTCCCAGATTTGCTACATCCATACCAAAATCTATTTACCTAGGCAATCTTGGCTTTATATGTTATTACTGACGATAACTGTTAATACTGACAATTACTCGCTACTGTCAGTTATAGTTCTGTCATATAGAACTACATGACAGAACTGTTCTATATAGAACTATAGTTCCCCCCACCCCTCCACAGCTATCTGTAAAGCTATTTCTCAAGTAACTCCCCCTTACCCACCTATGGCATCCAACTTTTCATCGTGATGTTATTGCTAACATCTGTCAGCATGGTCGTGTGCATGTCCACTGCCAGTTTCTTGTAGCATGTCTCCAGCAGCTCCTCACTGTTCCACAGCATGACCTCAAGCCAGGGACAAGTCATCTCCCTAGCGTGACCTAGTCATCTCCCTGTAGACATAACAAAGTCATTTAAGACTTTTAAACTTCTTTTGAGAGGCCTTTTGTGCCCTTCACAATCTTTCTTTGTCTTTCTACAGTCAATAATAACAATCTGCAAGAGGCAGGTAAGATATTTTACTCTGAAATCCATGAAGTTTTGGAACCATGACATTTCCAATGTTCTTCTGTTCTATACTAAGAAAAGAATTCAAAAATTCCACTAGAAAAAAAAGGAAATCTTGCAAATTGCTATCTCTGCTCACCCATGACCATATACGAAAACATCATTTGTATTTAGTTTATATTTACTTTGAGGAATATAGCTGCAAAATCATGGGAGCAAAAATAATTGAAATAAAAATGCTACTTTTTGGTGGCCTTCATAATTATGTAGTTTTTAATGAGGAATTGCAATGATATGTTTTTAATATAGAATCTTGAATATGAATACACAAGACAATAATATTAACTGTAATTAAGATCCGGGCAGAAATCATCTTTATTCCCGCTTTAGACTTACTTTACCTCTAATTTGTCACAGATATGGACAAAGAATGGTGTGAATTAGAACTTATGTATGTTGATATGGATTTCAACAAGTGAACTTTTAAAGTATCTGGGGTGTGTATGTGTGTGTTCACACAAAGCAGTCTCTAACATTCTTTAACTTGTAGGTGAATTTTCCCTGTAAAGTTTGTACCCCTAAAACTGCAGCAAATGCAATAGCAAAATGCTACTCTCTTTGTAGACATTTTTAGAACAAGATGGCTAAAAATAAAAAAGGCAAAAATATCACATATCAAAAGAATTCCAAGTACATCTTTCTTGGTATAAAATCTTCTAAAACACTACAGATATTCAGCTAAAATCTGTTGCTGTTGTCCTAAATATATTCCTTTGTTAAAATTATACTTCTAACCCTTTTGGGTATTGACAGCCTATTATTTTTCATATGTGCCATCTTTATCCAGGAAACTGAAAGAACAACTAATTATATCCTTTGCAAATGAGCGTAGCAGAATAGCTTTTGTTCACCAAAATTCTTAAGTCTATTCATCATGAATGCAGAATTCACCAAGATTTTTTGTTGTTGTTTTTAATGTACAGCCACTTTAGTGGCATGTGAAGTTTGGCATTTGAAGCTAATTGTACACTTTGCTTTGGAGGCTGTAAATTCAGCCAGTCTCCTTAGCTGCATTGCATTTGTATAGACCTTAATTGATCATTTTGCAGAAGGTTTTTGTATGTTGTTTTTGGGTGATTGACATCGGTACTATTATTTTTAAAGGTTGCCCACGCGATTTTAGTAAAGGCTATGGCAGTAAGCAATTAAAATGAAGGTCAGTAAAATAAATCTATTGACAAAAGCATAATGTTTGGGGGGAATGTGTTATACCTAAAAATTTAGAACGATTTTACAAAAAAAAACCTGCATATAAAAGCTTCTGTAACTTATTTGCGTTACTGAGAAATCAAAAGTAAATTACTTAAGCAGAAAAGCAGGCATCTGAGCTGAAAGCGGAATATAGACATGAGTGGTATGAAAAAATTAATGGAAAAACATAGCTGAAATAGTCTTAAAGCATATGCAGTCACTTATCCTGAACAGAAATAATTGTTACAAATATTGGACTGATCAGTCTGTTTATCAGTGTATGTATTTTAAATTGGCAGGTGTCAGTAAAGTTCTTTTGAAAAAGTTAATTTTCAACATATTAATTAATGGTTTGGATGATGGGCCATAGTGTACACTCAGCAGTTTTGTTGATGCTGCAAAACTGAGAGGAATGGCAGATATTCCAAAGGGTCATGCTGCTGTTCAGGGGGACCTCAACAGTACGGAGAAAACTGTTGACAGGAACTTCATGAAGTTCAACAAGGGAAAGTGCAAAGTCCTACACGGACCCAAGCACCTCATGGTGCTTAAATAACTCCATGTATCAGTACACATAGGGGGCTGCTGGCTGGTTCCTGATGGACAACAAGTTGTGGAGTCTTGATCCTTAGAGATATTAAAAAAGCCATCTAGACACAGTCCTGGGGAACTGTCTCTAGGTAATCTTGCTTGATCAGGACAAGATGGCCCCCAGAGGTCCCTTCCAGCCTCTGTGATTCTCAGCTAATGATATTAAGTAGTATATCTGCTGTTCCTTACATGGTCTCCTAAGAGCTTTAGATTTCTTCATTCTCCCTAAAGCATTCAGAAGAAATGATTATAGTTTTCTGATCATCTTTACATAATCAATATGAATCTAAAATTAGTTTTTACTTCAATGAGCAACTTCAGGTGGCTCTTCTCTTTTTGTCAGCAAGAAATTGCCACTGTTGAAAGTATATCTGTGCACCTAGTTGTGACACTGCCAAAAAGGATGATCTTATGGAGCCTGATTTGTGAACAAATACGTATTTAGGAGGTACAGGTTTTCCATGTTACTTAAGCCAGAAAAAGAAATCTCTTACAATTTATAATATTTTTCTACAACTGCAAAATTTAATGTACAATTTCTTTTGTCATTTTGAGTGTGGTTTTTTTCCTGTTTAAAAAGTGATTTTCATTGGCTTTCATATCATTAATCTGCACTAAGCCTTGCCCTGAGAAAATTGCAAATCTATGACTTTATTATAGGTCTTGGAAGATACTGTACACTGACATTTTGACAGGTTGCTTGCATACAAATGACTGAAATATTACTAGCATTCTTTGTGGTTTTATTGTGCTCCCTGTTTTATTTATTTTCTTCCAGTAGTACTGATGTTCAATACATACTGAACTGCTTGATTTGAAAACCTGTGAAAAGGGAGTACATGAAGATTTTTGTCCTCTGCTGTTATTCTAAGCTCTGTAAATCAAGCTGTTTATCATCCCTAAAGGCATTGGGTCAAAACATGTCAAAATCTGTGCTGAAACTGAGGTCAACAGTGTGCTGCAATTGAGTTTTTAAGTACAAGGTAAAGAAAACTCTCTTTTCTGAAAGGAAGCTGTCCTTTAAATATTGACAATAAAAGGAAAACTACCTTGTGATATGTATACTTAGGGTAAATCTACTGCAGAGATTTGTATACCCCTCTCTAAAAAGTCTGAAAGATGTACTAATCTTAACTATCAAGGCCAAGATACCAGAATAGACAGACAATAGGTCTCAGCCTGATGGCAAAATCCAGTGTTTTTAAGGTGTGTTAGCTGTACTGTGCCATTCCAGTTGGTGAGAAAAAATTGTGCATGGTGCCACACTTGTCAAGTGGAAGATCTGTTTATCTGCTTAGCTGGCTGGTTTAATGAAAGAAAAGACTTGTTATAGGTAAAACCAAAACAACTTCCAAGAAAGTCCTTTCAATTTATTATCTTTATCACATACATATTTTAGAAAACATATTACTGCCTTTACCCATCTTTTATAGGTCTTAATTCATCTGACCTATCTTAGATGAACCACATCCAAATATGCTTTGCCTTTCCATGGAATAAAACAGAAGAACAGAATAACTAACTAAATCACATACAGAGATTTAGAATGTGGCTTTACTGCTTCATTAGATGTGTTTCACACTAGTCTCCCAATACCTATACAGTCTCACATGTTCTAATGCATAACTCAAGTCAGTTTAGCAAGTAAATAAATTCTTGTCAAGGTTCAGTTACCATAAGTAATGGAGAATATATACAGAGGGCACATACACAGAGACATTGTAAATTCTTTTAATATTGGAGGATGTAGCCTTTTAACAGGAGGTTTTTAAATTTTTAAAGACCATACAGAGTATGTTTAAATTAAAACAAAACAAAACAAAACAAAAGTATCTATAAAGAAAAAGGATAGGGCATCCAATTTAATCCACATTCTTGCATGTGTGCAAGAGAAAATAGATGTGGTTTTGTTGCTATTTTGAATAAAAATACATTTTAAAAAAAATAACACCCTTGCATCTTTGGTACTAGGTATCACTTGATAATGTACACTAATGAGCTCTGAAGGACAGAGGGGTAATTAAACCAGATCTTTTTATCAGCTGGAGAGATGGAAATTGTTTAGAAAGAAACTGAAAGTGGTGAGAAGATAGTGCTGACTAGTGTACTAAGAAAAAGCATAAGAAAACATTTGCAGTTGTAGGCAACTAAAGTATAATTTATTCTAATCATATTAACAGAAAGAGTAGCTCAGCTGAGGTTTGCCTACAACAAAATTCCATGACTTGATTCAAAAACAGGTGGTAGTGTGAAATTCATCACATTGCAATGTTGGAAGTAACTCATTTTAAGGGGCTGTGCACAAGAAGCAAATAAAACTTAAGGTATAGAGAAGTTGTGCTAGGTTTAAACATTTATTGTGTCCTGCCATCCCACTAAATTTTCATTGAGGGCAGATACAGAAAATATTTCTGACGTGCTATGTGCGTGAAAGAGGAGGGACTTTAATAAAAAAAAGAGGCAGAATACAAGGAAGATAGGAAAGATTCAGTTAAGGAAGCAAAACCATACTTGCTACGTTTCTTTCAGTTGTATGTTGTGACACATGAGTTTCTGGTAGGACTTTTACAATCATATGACTAATCTGGAAGACATTAAAAATTTGACACTATCCTTCTGCCAAGTGTTCCACCTAGCATTTGCTCTTCTATGACCTCTTTTCCCCAACTTGAATATGACATAATATCTAAATACTATTGAAGAATTTGAACAAAATAATGGACAAACATAGAAGTAAAATTGCAGCTTAAGGAACAGGTAAAATGATATCTTTAATTCTGCATGCAGTTAACACTTACGGATGATAAAAAGCAAATCATAATATTTTAATTATTTAATTTGAAAATGTCTGTATATTTTAAAATTAGTTTTAGTAGCAATTAAACAGACATTTTAATTTGATGGTGGTGGTGTTGTTTGTTTTTTTTTTCCCCCTATGAAACCAGATGTGCTTTTCAATCTATGTCTTTAGAAAATTAATAAATTTGGTAGAAAAGAAATTTTAAAAAAAATATTATTTTCAGTTTTCACTTTGTTGTTAGCATAATAATAATTATTACAGTTATTAATCATTATTTGTTTAATTTCAAATGACTAATTTATTTTCCACTACTTTAACAGTCTCTGTGTCAAGTGTTCTTTAGTTGAACAATGGACAAAATAGCTTCTCTTTATAAAGAGCAGAAACTCTTCAAAGGGGATTGAGATTATAAACCAAAGCAGGATCCTGGTCACTACACTTTCCACCTCCATTTTGTGCAGGACGTAGATCTGCTTTCTGTGCATCATCTGAATAATACAGGAAACGTATCACAGAAGAGAGAGTCAGAATTCAACACCAGAATGTTTTCACAACACAGGAATATCATTCCTCTCCATTACCCCAAATCAGGACACAAAAGTAGAAAAAAACCTCCCAGCATGCCTGATATTATGAATTTTTAATACAGCTGTGGCTTTAAGTTAGTTTCAAACATACAAAGAATGACTGTAGAGGGGAAAAATTAGAAGGTAAATTTTAACAGGGTCACTAAAACAATCAGTTTTCTTCTATTTTACAATGTTTCTCCTCTTTATAAATTTAAGTTACATTTGGCTACAAATAAGCACAAATCACCACTACTAAGCATCCAGAGCCCTGTCTGTTTAGAGATTGAAGGGCCACTAGTAAATCAGCTGCAATTCGTACACAAATGTCTAGACAACGAATGTGGAAACATGAATAATGTTTAATTTCATGTTAGCACAGAGATAACAGAGTGGACTGTTTGGACAGCACATGTCCAACCCATAAATATCGGTAAACTCCTGAAAAGCCTGCTATCGAAGTATATAGGTCTGGAAACATGCTTTGTTACTGGACACTCCTAAGCTTCTCCTGTAAGAGTTAAGCACACACGGCCTGTTTTGGCAAAGACATGTTTCATTTTGACATTTTGTTGTACCGTTGCACTTATTTCCAAAATGAAAAAAGGAAAAGAAGTAATAGTACCAAAATTACAAAGAATATCTTCATGTAGAAGTACGTGTATATATACATAGGTAATGTCGTGGTTTGAGGTAAAACAGAAGCAAGTTTTGTTCAGTAATTTTACTTTGCAGCTAAACCTCTTCTAACTAAGTGAACTCTCTGACATTAACAACATATTGTTCAGACACTGTTTGCTCCCAGAGACATAAGACCTGATTGTAATTTGTCCCAAGGATGCCTGGAATTCAGTGGCCAGTTTGGCCCAAACCCAAATAGGCATTTTGAGTGAAATGAAGTCCACTGTGAAAATATAAAAGAAACTGATAGATATTTTCCCCCCAAACACTCTTTCTAAAATTTATTATGCATGATAATGAGTGCTTGTTTGTATTCTCCATCTCCTTCTTTTCCACTTCCTTCCTCCCTCCCTTTCTCTTCCTCCTTCTCTCTGTCTATTTATCTTCACACATATTCCTGCTTGTAAGAAAACAAATGGTCTGGAAATAGACAGTACTTTGGGCTCTTTTAAGACTGCAATGCTTCTCGTCTAAGAAATGTACATTTCTATTTAAACTTAAAAAAGAAATATGGCTTTTTAATATTTGTTGTTTTTGAAGTAGGTTTCAAAACCAGTAGAAGCAGCTATTTATTTACATCCTTCAATGATTATTAAAAAAAAACCCAAAAAATGTTAGGGATTGAATTAATAATAAAAAAAATTCTCAGCGTTTTTTTTTTTCAATTAATGTTTTTACTTTTGAAATACATGCAATTCCTGTTGAATGAAGAAAGTTCTTTATTTTTTTTAATGTTTATAAGTCTAATGGAAAAGAACATATCTGTAAATGATCAGAAGCAGTGTCAGGTGGTTAGTCTGCCAAAAGGTAAAGAGTGATGAACAATGCCTTGGACAGTACAATGTCAGTGTTGGTATGCACAGCAATAGGTATTACCTGTTAAGGAAGGACAAGAGTATGGATAAGGAATAAAAATAGAATGAGCTCCTCATTCTTTCCCTCAAGAGGAAGATAACTGATTTCCTTTTCAAGAGGAGATTATCCTTCCTCATTTTTCCTTTTCCTACTCCTTACAGTGTCAACTTTTTTAGTGTTCTAAACCTGTACTGTTTTCTTTTCACCATTGGAGGACTGCAGTCATGAGAAGACTTTCTTGATACTTTTTCAATGTTGTTCCATCTGATGACTAACAAGAGGGGGATCTTAATTTTACTTAGAAGTTGGAGAAATCAGGACTTGAATTTTCTTCATTTCCATACATATTTTTTTTTCAGCTTAGTCTTATGTTCACATTAATGTACCTGAAATGCTGAATAAGAAATGCTTCACACAGAAACTCAAATCCAGCTCTTATTGAATTTGGTTGTGGTAACATTTTGAAATATCGAAATAGCTGTCTATAAAAGTATGTCAATGACTTCTGGCTTAACATTGGAGAAACACAAGACATAACTGAGGCAATTCAAGACACTACTAGCATTGTATAATTTTTGAAATATTTCTTACTACCAAACTAAGTTTTTTTAGGGCTCTCTATCTAGGTTGTGGAAGGGAAGACATTTTTATGACAGTTGATTCAGAACAAATATATTTATCTCTTGCCTGAAATTACCTTCTGCAAGGAACTCTATCCATTGACAAGAACTGATGTAACTTTGGCACCTAACATAGATGGTATGAATGTCCTGCAAAATGTCAAGCAAATCCTTAATTTTGGGACCACTGGGCTTGAATGGGGTCACGTTCAGTCACAGGCCTGTTCTGAACTCAAGTATGTGTACTCTTCTCTGGGTAAAAAACTTACACAATCTTTGCTGCGTAAAAAAATATACATACTCTATACGGGGTAAAAAAATAGTCAAATGGCTGGGCCCAAAGAGTTATGGTAAATGGAATGAAAGCCAGCTGGTGGCCAGTCATAAGTGGAATACTCCAGGGCTCAGCTGTGGGGCCAGTTCTCTTTAATACCTTTATTAATGGTCTGGATGAGGGGATTGAGTGCACCCTCAGTAAGTTAGTAGGTGACACCAAGTTGGGCAGGACTGCTAATCTGCTTGAGGGTCAGATAACTCTGCAGAGGGATCTGGATAGGCTGGACTGATGGGCCAAAGACAACTGTATGAGGTTCAATAAGGTCAAGTGCCAGGTCCTGCTCTTGGGTCACAACAACCTTACGCAGCACTACAGGTTTGGGGAACAGTGGCTGGAAAGTTGCCCGGTGGAAAAGAACCTGGTAGTGTTAGTCAACAGCCAGCTGAGTATGAGCCAGCAGTGTGCCCAGGTGGCAAAGAAGGCCAACAGCATCCTGGCTTATATCAGAAACATGGTGGCCAGCAGGACTAGGGAAGTGATCAGCCCCCTGTACTCTGCACTGGTGAAGCCCCACCTCAAATACAGTGTTCAGTACAAGAAAGACATTGAGGTGCTGAAGCATGTCCAGAGAAGGGCAACGAAGCTGGCAATGGGTCTAGAGAGCAAGTCTTATGAGGAGCAGCTGAGGGAACTGGGATTGTTTAGCCTGAAGAAAAGGATGTTTAGGGAAGACCTTATCACTCTCTACAACTACCTGAAAGGAGGTTGTAGCAAGGTGGGTGTCAGTCTCTTTTCCCAAGTAACAAGAGACTGGATGAGAGGAAACAGCCTCATGTTGTGCCACGGGAAGCTTAGATTGGATATTAGGAAAAAATTTTTCACTAGAAGGGTTGAAAGCATTGGAACAGGATGCCCAAGGAAGTGGTTGAATCGCCATCCTTGAAGGTATTTAAAAGATGGGCAAATGTTGCGCTTAGGGCCATGGCTTAGTGGTGGACTTGACAGTGTTATGTTATTAGTTGGACTTGATGATCTTAAAGATCTCTTTCAATCTAAATGATTCTATGATTCTATGATACTAAGTCACAGACTCAGACTTGAGCCTAGCTTCTTTGGATAATACCTATCAAAGAACAAAGCAGAGTTGTAAGGGTAAACTTACACATATGAATGATTGTGAATGAATTAAAATATAAACAGAGGGGAGATCTCTGTAGCAGAAGAAATGTGTTTCTTAGTAACTTCACTGTCATATTCAATTGTTATCACAAAGTAGACTTCTGATTAAGGAGTACAAAACATACCTTAATAAAATGGAGAAATCTTTTGAATTTATATCTATTTTGGGTTGGATATGGATCTTCTGTGCTTTGTCAAGTGAGAAGCAGGAAGCCTAGTCTGGAGTGAGGATGTACATTCTCACACCCCCAGCAAAGTGAACGGGTTAAAACACTGCATAGAGTAGCACTACCCTGGGCCCTCCGCCAGTCCCTCTTGTGTGCAGGAAAACACCACACCCCACAAAAGTTAACTCTGTGCCAGCTATCAGTCAACTTTGATTTCCTCAGCCCCTTTTGAACACGGTTGCAGAATGACAGTGATTCCACTTCAGAGTGGGCTCTCTGCCCATGCAGAGAGTGCAGTTGGATTTTCCCTCAAATGCACATAATATTCTTGAACCTGATCCTGATTTTCTGGATAGCAGATCAATTCCTATAGAAAGTCTGTTCATACACGTTAGAGTTTCCTATACGGTTTTATTCATTTTGTCACTATTAATTTGAGACACATGTTGTATGTAGGTGAGATAAGCGGATACTTTTCTTTCTAAAACCACTTGTGAAAAAATAGATGTAAGAATACATAAAAAATTAAGAGAAGTGCTGGAACAATATTTAGGAACCAGTCAGCCAGTACATTCCAACATTTCAGTTGACACTGAACTTAATGTTCTACAGAAGTAGGATAATGATTGTCAAAAGTAAGTTTCTGTTATGAAAGTGCCTTACTATACTGTAATGAATTCACCAGAAATATGTTAGGCTTAAAAGATTGTCTATATATGTACAACTTCTATAACACTAAGGTGAATATACATACATATACATATATATATGTATAATCTTCTTTCGCACCTCTTTTAATGATGCTTGTAATTTGTTGTATGTGTAATAAGGTTTCAATTATCCATATTCCTTAATATTTCACAGGTCTCAAAAAATTTCCTTGGCAAAAAATAAAGAACTTTACCTTTCTGTGAATCCTACCAGTTAAAATTTTAACTAAATCAAGTTTTAAACTTTACCATATATCATAATCAGAAAAAATTACATTTTTTCATGGAAGAATGGGCACATTTTTCAAACAATTCTACTTGATGACAAAATAATGGATATAATGAACAGCAGGGAATGAAAGAGAAGCTTGTGATCTAAAGCAATATAATTATGTAAATTATCAACTGAGATATACATACATCCTCCTGTTTCATTTGAGGTTGTATCATTTTTTATTATATGCATAAAAAATAAGAGATTAGTTTAAAATATTAATTACAAGAAGCTCATTGGAAATCATTTGGAAGAAACCTTTATATTAATTTAATGACATATGGATCTGTCCCTTCTCACAGCTAATTACAAAGAAGTTGGGTTGTCCTGCAACTTGAGGAATTTAAACAAGAAGAAACCATTAGCTTGCTGACAAGAGTTTATAGTGTGTCGTGAAGAAAAAAGCACTGAAAGGAAAGATCTGGAGGCACTACTGAGATAAATGGCATTGAAAGTTGACTGGTAAAAGAGAAGGAATGGGTATCATGACAATGTAATTTAAGAAACATACCTAGGATGGCTGTACTTCATTTTCCACTGCTTTTTCTGTTTCTTCCATTCTGACACAAAGATGATTTTTCTACTCAGCAGTGTAAATTACAGCAATTCCAGACTGAGAGATATGTTGGGGAGAGTCATGGGAGTATGCAAAAACATATGGGAATAGAAGAGCACTCTGTAGAGTACCATATGAAATGATTGTCACCTGAGATGTGAGAGGAAGGAGAAGGAAATGTTGCTGACGTGACGGGGAAGGCCGTAATATGGACAACCAGCCAGTCCGCTGAACACCATTGTTGCAGCTCTGACTGAGTCAACTGTGTGAGGACTGACTTTGTCTTTCCTCGGTTCCTAGGTCATACCTAGGATTCTGCAGTATAACATTTAAACACAAGATATGTTTATGCACTTTAGCAAATTTCCCAATCATCTCAACTATTTTAAAGTTTCAGCACTTCTTGTTGTGAGGCCAGTTTCTACTTTTGAGACATGAAAAAAACAATTGGATTTCAGATATTGGAATTGCAATGTGCACAGTTGGCCTGTGTTCTGTGGTGCTTCAGGTTTGCAGTTCAGACAGAATTCATTTCCCCTAGTTTTAGCTTTCCAAAATTTTGTTATCTAACTTTCTTTATGGCATTTGCCAAATTTTCTAGGAAAAGAGAGCTTTTATTATTCTCAGGTTATAGGTTAATCCTGGTACAAACAAATGCCATTTACAAGAATTCGTATTCACTTAACTTAAATAATAATAAAAAAACCCACATTTATCTAGTTTCTTACAGTTAACAGACAGTATTTCAGACTATCCTAGAATAATTGTGATACTTTACTTTCAGGCAGGGAAGGAACTTAGAAGATTTTAAATTGTTAAATGTAATGAATCTTACGATTTGCAATGAATCTCCAAAACATTCAAGACTTGTAATATTATATGAAAAATATGACATAACTAATGCATAGGTGTACTGTTCTTTAGCTATAAAATAAGGACATTAGGGGCCATGCTTCTAGACAAGAGCTCATCGTATTATTTTCTCTTACTATCTTTTTACCTTGCAAAACTAATCAATTTTGTCTAATCTTAATTCAAACAGCAGTTCAGGAGAAAATGTATTGTAGGAATAAACAATGCTTTTGTTTGAACAGAAAAAAACCAGTGAAGTCAGAGAAAGATATTTCCTAATTTTGTAGTTGCATTCACTTTTCTGTCTCAAGCTTTGAACCCTCCAGTTTTCATGATGCTTGCTGTGAAACTGTTTTACAATTGGAGAAGAATATACAAAAAAGAAAGAAAGAAAAGAAAGATAATATTTTACGTTAAAACTCTCTAAATCAAATTTCAGAAAATATTCCAGACTTGCAAAGAAATGGAGTCAGTTTTCAGTAAAATCCTAGGCCATTTTGAGGGTTGTGGTTGAAACCCACATGAAGTATAAAACTTGGCAGTCTTTTGAAAAGGAACAAGTAAATATATTTGAATTTATTATTTATTTCACATATTGTATTTATTCAAAGAGGGAATTCAAGTGGAAACACAAAAGCTTCCAGTAAACATCAAAGGAAAGACACTTAGTGGCTGTTTAGAAATACTGTTTTACTTTGAAATACTTTGCCATCATGGAACAAGAGTTTTGGCTACCCTAAACAAAGATGGAGTAAGATGTGACCAGTCCAGGACACGCAGCATCGGAAATCTTTATAGGGATTGTCAAAAACCTGCTGACCAGACTATGGAATCCCATGCCTGAGTACCTATAGCAGGTAAACATTAATATTGGAAAAAAATTTTTTTGTCTTGTATGCAACTAAAAACAAGTTCCAGCATGGATTTACTGGAAGAGAGAATTTGTATATCTTAGCAGGGCCTGCTGTAGCACACTGTGTCATGTGATGAGTTAAAAAGTTGTATCAAAACACAGATCCTTTTTCCCTGTCAGCATTTTGGCTGGATCTACCCTTGCTTCCTGCATCCCTTCAATAAAATTAATACAGCTTGGTAAACTCTTTGTTTATATTACAGGAAGTAAAAAATAAACAACCCTATGTCTCTTGTCCTTTCCAGCAACTCTATCAGACAGTCTGAACCTTTTAAATGTTAACTGTACTTCATTAAAAACATCCAGCCTTATGGCAAAGTTTAGATGCTGTAGACTTTTCCATATGGCATAGTAACTGTGTAGATACTTAATGTATTTGCACACCCACACATAAATTAAAAATGTAAATAAATATAAAACCATTCTTAGTAGAGAAAACAGTAAAATTGTGATTTATATTTTGAGAATTTTTTTTTTAATATATTAGAAAAATCTTGTGCACTCCCTTGAAATAGGTAGGTAACAAAATAGGACCCATTTCTTTTGCTCACTAATCTCAAATTTCTGTGAGACATTTAATGAAAAAAAATCCCCTAATTGATATGTCTTTTATAAACAAATAACTTGAATCAGTGTTTTGGAAAATTTTGAACTAGATGATGAGATAAAATGTCCCGCTATTGTATGTAATACAAGTACTTCAGTTATGCTCAGAATTGTTAGTTCACTGGGGCAGGGACAAGACTGGAGACACTGACTTTGTTAGTGTCAGAAGAAATGTGTAACCAGTCCAATGCTATTTGTTTTCTTCTAGTATCTGTTCTCCACTACAGATGTCAGTGTCAAGCTCACTGAAATTATTGTAGAATTTCTTCAACAGCAGACAGACACAGAGATAGTTAAGGGCCTTTTAAATGTAGAATATTGTTTTATTCTTACAATGATTTTAGTACTAGAAATACTTCATAAGCTAGAAGTGATAAATATTCATGTGCATTAAATATATTCATTCAGTAGAATAATTCATAGTGATGGAAATTATGTAGTCAGTTTCTTTTGGAATCACTGGTAGTTTTAAGTGAACAAAGATTGTATGTCTTGGTTTGTATATTTAGCAAGATAAATACCCTATGCTCAGCACAATGTCAATTTTTTGGTGCTTCAGTGATTCCACTTCTCTTTTCCCCACACACAGAGAATTTGTTTCTTCCACTGGGCTCAGCTTACTCCTGCGCTTTTCTTACCAGGAAAGAAACATGATTTTAAGGGTCTACACCTTTCTCACAACTGCTTGAGCAGGAGTAATTTTAGGCCAAAAATCACTGACCTCTTCTGAGAGCCTAATTGAGTTATGAAGGAGTTCGAAATGGCCTATTGCTTGCACTGACTT
Organism: Limosa lapponica baueri; assembly: GCA_002844005.1. NCBI lineage: Eukaryota > Metazoa > Chordata > Aves > Charadriiformes > Scolopacidae > Limosa > Limosa lapponica. The sequence goes on from KZ506184.1 coordinate 160,893, forward strand.
TGGCTGGAACTGATAAAAGAGTCAAGATCAGTTTCAGCAACAGTTGACTATGGCAGTTAGGCTTAACTAGGTGTACATGAAGAAAATATGTGGAAGCATAAAACAGGAAACATCTAACAGATGCATGCAGTCCCTGATCAATTTTCTCTGAAACCCTATTCACAGAATCAGATTAACAGGTGCAGGCTTCCAGATACTAAATCACAAAAGGATTTAATTCTTGGCTTCTTTTTTGTGGTCCAAAATTACTTTTATGTTGAAAAAAAATGTAATGTAAAATCCTTTCCTTGTGTAATAAGCATGTTGCAAGTAGTGCAGAGTCATCAAACATAGCATTTGTCAGGCTTTTAACATTAGAGATTGAAAGAACTGTAGCACACATTGAGTTCTGGGCCAAGAAAAATTAGTTTTCAAATTTCCAAACATGTGCCATTGTGAGAGACAGGTAGCAGAAGTAGACTCTACATGGTCTATATATTTGCCCACTGCTGCATATTAGGGCTGTGGAACATGCATTACTTTGGAGGCATAGCCATCTAAAATCAGTAGAAAATTTAAATTAGCTGCTATATATTCAGGGAAAAATTGGCAGATCGTAACTATTGAAAACATAATTAATGTTCCCAAAAGAGCTTTAAATGAGATGTTTTCAACTCTTTAGTAATCTGGGCAGTACATTGGAAATAATATGTGATAAATTTAATGCTGTCTGCTAGCAGATACATGTTTAATGCTTGCAGAATGCTATGTCTTGCATTTTGGATGACATCTGACTATTTTGTAAGAAACCAGTGGCACTATTGGAACTGTGGAACACCCATAATCAAAAATTCATGATTCTATTTTTAAAGACTACTGCAACACCTAATATTTGAGATTTCTTTTCATATTCACAATTATGAAAGGTTCATTTCAAACAAAAATAATCAGCATGGAATTAGGGATTATTTTTACCTTCCTTGTCCTCTGTTTAGTTCTAAAGAATAATAATACAATGTTTCCTAAAAAACACACTGGGATTTTAATTTTTTTTTTTTTTTGAACAACCCTTGACATTTTTCCTTCGAAATCTTGTGAGATTTCCTAGTGTTAAGAGCAAGGAATAAGCCAGGGAAAACTCCACAATGGCAAGCATCAGCAGCAGAATGAGAGAGTGCCAGAGGGCCTGTCTTGGGGTCCAATCTGTTCAGAGAAGAGACAGCAAACTGCTGTTGCCAATTTACATACCTTTGCTTTGCTGTGAGGCACAGGGCAAAGAACCGTGTCTGGTGAGAGCTGTATCATATGCATATTTATCTCAATGTAGTAAGTATAGGGACTTAAACAAAACAAAACAAAACACACAAAAAAATCCACCCTAGCAACAACATCAAGATCAGAAATACAAAAGACCTTTCCATAGAACAATTGATGAAAGACTTGTAGTGTAACCTGACCTTTTGATGGAGAAGCTAAGACTAAATCAGCCTGGATTCTGAGGGACAGATAGAAAGCACACATGCTTTGTGCATGCTTTTGTTATTGTTGTTGTTTTGTTGAAGCAACTCTGGAAGGGCCTTGTATAAATGATGATAGAATAAAGACAGGAAACTATCTGCCAACCATATCAAGGGGCAAGATGATCCCATGTATATTTTTAAAATAGAAGGTGATTGAACAATAATGTTTTAAAGGGCCTGACGTCTCAAGCTTATCCTCTGTACAACAAGAGGAAACTTTTTTCCTCTTACAATTCTGTTGTTGCTGTTTTAAATCAGGAAGATGGAGGAACCAAGGAAATCCTATTCAGAATATGCTTTTATCTGTGCCTATTGGTCATTGATAATACTGCTCTACCTGAAAGAAGAAATTATGGGTGATTTTGATGATGCTGTAAGATGAAATCTGAGAATTCTGAAAATATTTAGCATAGAAATGTGACAACTGCAAAAGACTCTGCCGTGTGAACTCCACGGTAGCCTTTTGATTGGTTAAATAAAGAAACCACAATATTCAATCAAGGTATAGTTTTGCATTTTAGTTTCTAATTTCCCATTGGTTTCAAATGATTGCTCTTAATATAACTTTGTGAGCTTAAATGACTGGTTGAATATGAATCTTAGACTGCTATGTTTTAAGTGTCCTAATTAAAAAAAAACATGTAATATTATCTGGCATACAGAACGTATTTTTAAAAAACAGAACACTTGGCAAGACCTTGTGTTATAGTGAAGCATCAAACTGAAAAGCATGATCTAACCCACTATGATGTGTTTGGCAGTTGCATCCAGTACACTCCTTGGGAACTGTGTGAGTACACATGAGGGATTTTTTTCTATGTTGACGAATTTGCTAATGCTTACAACACGTCACCTTTGCTATAGCTTGTTTCCTATTTTTTTCCTGGAATGAAATGGTTATTGGTATTTTTCCCTTGAAATGTGTGCATTGAAAAGAGCAAAAAGCACAATTCAAAAAATGTCTTTCTGATTGGCCGGAGTGAGACAACACATTTTTAAGACCTTCTTTATCCAGAATACAGGTAGAGATCATGTAGTGATAGTAAAAGGTCTGAAGTAAACTGAATTGTTTGTTGCTTTATCTAACCACTGGAGAAATCATAGGAACCCTGATTTTTTTGTTATTTCCTCTGGAAGATGTCAAGTCCACTGTGACCATTGAATGTTACAGTTATCAAAACTGATTTTATAGTTTTATAGTGTTGCTGTAGTTCAAAACTCTTGGGTTTAGGAAAGAATATACTTATTTCCTCTCTCCTCTCTCTCTCCCCGTTCCCCTCCTCCCCCTCCCCCCAGTTCACAAGGAGTTTATTGTAAGTTTGAACTATATTTATATTTATGAAGCTTTTGAGAAATAGTGTATGGAATTAATATGTATAAGAAAACAGTACAATATGCTTCTATTTTATGCCTCTTAATTCCGTTCTATAAAGTCTAGTGGACATTGTGAGGACAGTAAATTGTTCATATCATATTGTCAGAATACCATAAAGTGATTACACACATTAAAGATACTAACTATCAGTTATACATTCACACAGTGCAGTTGATATCTATCATCTTTTAAGAGTGATGTCTGCAGTAAACCCAAGCTCCGGAATCAAGAGCGACTGGAGCACACTATAACCTTTGAAAAAATGAATGGTTTGAGTCTTTGCAGAATGGGTTTCCAGTAGCCACTACAATCTTTCTTCTTCACAGGAATGGATGAGCTCCTCAGGGAAATTGGTACGCTGAGGTTTGTGTTCAGCTGACAGGACATGGTGACACCAGCCAGGTTTAAATCTTTGCATGGGAGGCCAATAGGACCAATTAAGCTTATTAAACTAGCCTAGCTTAATATAAAATATATAAATTTTTAGGAATTTGTTCCTTTCTCCTGTGCATCCTAATACACATCCACAACAATCAGCACAGGAATCCTATATAAAAAAGCAGAATTTTAAGTAGAAATAGCACTAAGTCTTAGAACACAGTATTTAGGCCCTTCTTCAAAGTGCTTCTTAGGCACTGTTTCTTTACCTCTTGCATTAGTCTCTTTTTTTCTTTATTGATTTTATTCTTCAGCATTGCTTGGATTGTTTTACTGTTTTACTATCTTTAGTTGTTTGTGCTCTTTTCCTGAAAAAAAAAAAGTGTGAAGATTCTGCCAGATTGTAGAGAAGCTGTGTTAACTCTAGGCAAATGAAACAGTGAAAAAAGAAGTCTGTAGTGAATTGTGAAAATTTGTTTTTCCATTTAGAGAAAGAGCACTAGATGAACGAATGGTAATGTATTCATTAAATAAAGAAAGCCAAAGAAAATAAATTATTTTTTCTCTCTTGGGATTCTGATTTTTATTTATAACAAATAAACATTTATTTTTTAATTTAAAAATCACATATCCAGACAGTATCAAGATATTGTATAGTAACATTAATTGGTGATATGGTTAATCAATTAAATTATAATACTAATCTTCTTACAAGACATAAAACTCAATGAGAATATATATAGGTGACAATGATTTACTTTTTTCCCCCTCACCTCAGAGCTAGAAAATTTTCATTTCCAAGTTTCTTAAACTGAAATGACAGAAGCCTCTTTCAAGTGTTTGATCAGATAGTAGCAATTCACTGTGGCTCTAATTTTTCATGAAGCGGAGCATGTCAAGTATCCAACAACCAAATTAACTTTTAAGAACTTAATGTATAAATTACTCAATAAGGGTAGAAAGAAAAGTTATTCTCTATCGTTTGTAGAACCCATTCCAGCAGCTTGTCTCTGGAGTTAAATAGAGCTGTCTTGATCATTTTTACATATAGACTTCCTTGAACACTAAAAAGAATTATAATCACCTGATTATAAATTCACTGTTAATATAGCCTTAGAGCTGAGAACATTTCACTCCAGTAGTTAATTTAGTCTGTGGTAAATTCTCACTGTTATTTAATGTCATTTATCACCTGCTGTTTTGTCTTACTGTGAACATCCTGCCTGCCCTGTACTGTCTACAGTACATGGACCTTCTGTGACTTTAATGTACTCAGAACAAAGGCTCCAAAGTGCTTCTATCGGGAGGATTTGGCAACTTGCCGTACATATATTCAAGCCATTTTGCTGCCTGTCACTCAGTGCTTTACAAATTGAACTCTGAGGAGAGGTAAAAAGGGTCTATGAGGCATTTTTTTTCTGGGAAGAATATGCTAATAAAGCGCCATCAGCAGGAAGCAGGTTGTGTCTGAAAGAGTTTTGTCAACTCTGAATTAATTTTGTGTGTTAAGAAACACGGGGGTGCTTCTAGAGCCGGTCTGTGGTAATTAATCCTTCCTGTTTCTGGAAGAGAAGAACTGTAATAAATGCAGCCCAGATTTAACAGATGTGTGCACACAATGTCTGCTTTATGAGGAGTAAAACAAAATGATGGGTATAGAACAAAAAATGTTGATTTTAAAAAATTAAAACAGTATGGAAAGTACTAAGATTGGATTTCCCAGAGTTTATGCAAATGCTGTATTCCTTTAAATGTTAGCAGACAGTATGGTTTTGGAAACATCTGTCGGAGTGGTTGGATGCTGTGAAGAGACTGAAAAGGACAGATGTTACTTGTGCTTATAAAAAAAACCTACTAAAAAATAGAGAGATGCATGAGATCTGAGCCACAATCTGCTTAATCTAGGTGGTTATGGAAGCTGGCTTAAGAAGACAGAATGGTAATGAACTATTCTGAGAATCTTTGTAATCACTTCACAACATCCTTTAAAAAACATTTAAAATTGTTAGTGAAATATAGCAGTTTGATTTCAGTATCTTTACACTGTGTGGGATCAAGCTCAGGGCAGGGAAAGGGGAAAATACATTTGTTGCTGTGTAGTTTTAGAAAGCGTACGTAATATCTTACTAAAATATCTTAGTCATACTTTCCCATAAAATGCAAATTCATTGAAGTATGTGATTGTTCATAACAAGTTTCAGATTTCACTGAAGTCTATTACGAGACTCTCATTTATTTCAGTGAGGGAAAATTGACAATTAGATCCTATGGACAATGTCACCTCTGAAGAACGTCACAATCACACAGATGACTCCTGAATTTCATGTCCAGAACATATGCAAGAACTTTTTCTTCAGACCTAATTCTAGATTTATTTTTGCTTGAGGGACTGTTTTGTTTGTGCTTTTAATGAAAAAAAAACCCAACACAAAAACCCCAAAAATCTTCCAAACACAAAAACCACCCCACATATTTTTTTCTCCATGATCTTTTGTCACATTCATAGTTCATGTTCTTCATTTAGTTGTGTCTCCATGCTGAGTCATTTCAACCACTATGCAGTTGAATACATGGCTTAATTAAATAATTTTAGCAGGAAACATAACTTTGAGGCTTTTTACTGATTTCAGTTCTCACACAAGAAGCAGAATATCTAAGCATACTTCATTTAAAGTTTAACACAATTACCACTTTCTAGAGAGCTTGAAGGTTGTTTCGGTTTTCTACCTCAGCTATTACTGTAACTCATAGGCAAATATACATCTCTGATACTTTTCAATACTGTGTCTTTAAACATCAAAACTTCTGTTGAATTGGAGTAAATACAGCACTAACCATACACTATTAATACCTTACAATTAGTTACTTCTTTAAAAATCTTAATGAAGGCAAGTGAATCTAAGAAAATTGATTTACACTTTGAAGTGTAATTTAAAATACTAGAATCTACAGCCTGTGATTCATGCAAATTCAAATTTTTTCAGCTAATCTTTTCAGCTAATAAAGCTCTAGTCATAGGTCTATTTCAATTACTGTTCAGTAAGAAATATGACACCTAAAAGATTTTTCCATTACTTAATTTAGAAGGATTAAGGAAATGCGTTAAGAAACTAAACCTCACAAACATGTATGATTGCCAGATTCTACACAAAACTTCATTGCCATATGCATAAATAAATCCATATTTCTGGACTGAAATTCTATGAACTTCAACTCTGGTTTAGGATGTATTATCTGTTTCTCTTTTCACAGTCATTCATATCATTAGTAACTTCACGGAATTCTGTTTGCCAATGAAATCATACCTTTGTTGTGTAACAGAATTGTTGCCCATGGCAAGTGTTGGTAACATATAAACATTTAAATATAGACAGAACAAAAGAGATAATTTTAATTTAAAATTATCAGCAGAGGTGTCGTTTTGGGTACATATGAGTGCTTTATACATCTCTCTTTAAAATGTAACTTTCTTGGACAGCACTAATAGGATTTCAGTTATGTGAATTTGCATATTAAAATGATGTATTAGGGAAAATGGACAAATTGTATATTTGGAAAGATGGGAAAATGAAAATTATTCACAGTGCCAAATTTTGGGCTTCTTGACTTCAATATTCTTGATCACTCTCCGGAGACTTTTTTTTGTTTTTTTTTAAATCTATTGACTATCAGCTTCTAACTACAGTTCCTCTGACTTGTGCCAATGCCAGATGCCTAAAATAGCCACAAACAGAAAGTGTGAAATCCTACTGAGTAGCCAAATTCACACATGGTGTATACCCATTAAAGCCAGAAGACCACCGTAGATTTACTCTGGCTAAATCAGGCTCGGAGTATTCTCACATTTCAGCAAATTTATAGCACATGTCCTTTGTGGTTTAAGAGTAGAGATGTGAAGGATTGTTAACATTGTTCTTAAACAGATGCTCAAGGAAGAAGTTAAGTCACAGGCTCCTTCTCCCTCACCCCTGCAAATGACTTGCCCAACCACCTTGCTTGGTGTACTAGGACTTTCTGTAGTGTAAAGCTCTAAGCAACTGACATTCTTGCATCCCCTACATCTCACATCTGTTCTTGTGTCATTGATTATTTAGTGAAGTTGTTCAAGCAGTTGTAGTTTGGGGTTTTTTTCCCTTTAAAAATTTGAAATTAGGAATTAAAAATACGTGATTTCTGATTCAGGAGAAGAAAAATTTACTTGTTTTGCAATTAGCACTGAAAGCTGATTATTTTGAGAAAATTCTGTTACATATTTTGAGGTTCCACTCTTTGTTCTTCCTGTTTTTTTTTAAATTGCTAGGGAAATACTGACTTCTTTCTTGATAAAGTATTTAATATTAAATCTAGTAATTAATTGGTTACTTTGAAGGAAACTTCGCTATTTTCCGCTTGGAAAGTTATCTCTTAATATGGTACAGTGGCTCATATCTAGTCACTCATTTCTGATAAAGATTGTGCAAGAAACTGCAGTGAGACAATCTGACTTCCTTTCTCAGCTGGTATTTTGTCCTTCTTTGGCAGACACTGCATTTTTCTAAACTTGGTTGATTATGTTCTCTTTGAAATGAGTCTTGACCAGGTTTTTTTGTTATTATCCCTATATTTGTTCCAGATAATTACAAAATGTAAACAGGACTGCTTTTATTCATCTAAGATTATTTCCCAAGGACATCCCAGCAAGCACACTATCACATGAATGGTACCTGATCTTTTTCTATCTGTGGTTTGGTATTGCAGTACCTTTTTAATGACTGGTATTTTGAAATCTTGGAGTCAATTCTGAAAAATCTACGGCAATGTTCTTGATGAAGAAAAGAGAGTCTCATTATTAGCATTCAACACATTCATGCTGGGTTGTAGTGAATGCAGCTACACCTGGCTGGTGACCAGTCACCAGTGACTTTCCTTAGGGTTCAATTCTAGAGCCAGTTCTGTTCAATATATTTATCAATGATTGGGATGCAGGAACTGAATACACCACTACTAAGTTTGTTGATGATACCAAACTGGGAGGTGCTGTTGGCTCTCTTGAGGGACAAGAGGCCTTGCAGAGGGACCTAGATAGATTGAAACATGGGGCAATGATTACTGGGATGAAATTTAACAAGAGCAAATGCCAGATTCTGCACCTAAGACAGAGTATTGCTGCACGTAAGCATGGATTGGGAGAGGAGCGGGTGGAAAGCAGCCCTGCAGAAAGGAATCTGGTCAACAGCAGCCTCAGTAGTAGTCAGCAGTGAGCTCTGGCAGGCAAGAGGGCAAACCACATCCCCAGGTGCATCAAAGAGATCATAACCAGCTGGTCAAAAGAAGTGATTCTCCCACTGTATTCAGTATCAGTGCAGCCTCACCTTGAGTACCGTGTGTAGGACCCCACAATTTAAGAAGAATGTTAAAGAACTTGAATCCATCCAGGGGAGGGCAACAAAGCTGGTGAAAGGGCTGGAAGGAATGTCCTATGAGGAGCACCTGAGGACACTAGGCTTGTCTAGTTTAGAAGAAAGGAGGCTGAGGGGCAACTCATTGGTCTCTACAGCTTCCTGAGGAGGGGAAGTGGAGAGGGAGATGTTGAGGGAATGGTTTGAAGCTGTGCCAGGGGAGGTTAGTCTGGACATTAGGAAGCATTTCTTTCTGAGAGGGTGGTCAAATACTGGAACAGGCTTCCTAGAGAGGTGGTTGATACCCCAACCCTATCAGTATATTATGAGGCATTTGGACAATGCCCTTAATAACATGCTTTAACTTTTGGCCAATGCTGAAATGGTTGGGCAGTTGGACTAGATGATCATTGTAGATCCCTTTGAACTGAATATATTTCATTCTCTTCTCTTCTCTTCTCTTCTCTTCTCTTCTCTTCTCTTCTCTTCTCTTCTCTTCTATACATGACTTGCAGTAGTTGGCTATTATTTTGTTTGGACGTTTGCTGGCATAGTTTAATCTTGTTTGAAGGGTTTATCGAAGTTCTATGCCACAGAATGATTTTGTGGAGGTAATTGAGCTTCCCTTGGTTTCAAGACAATTTAATTGTGAACATGGTACTAGGTGTTGCTGTTTCAAAACTGTTAAAGAACATTTCAGAATAACAAAAATTGATAGGAATACAGTATACAACATATTTGGGATACAGGTAAAATGGAGATGTGTTAATTTGATTTAGGTAGTGTTTGTCTGATTTGGGTATCAGTATTTGAGGAAAGTATGCTGCTGTTTTGAATTCATGCAGACTTTTGCATTGCAGGTATATTGGCAAGCGTACCTGAAGCATAGAATAGGCGTTCTTATACTTGTGTGTCTTTAAATCTAAATAAATAAATGTGACAATCAAATTGAGTTTGCACACTGCATGTACTGAAAGTTGACATTCCCTTTGAAACAGCTTGCACCGAGCAATTTCTGAAACACTGCAAACTTCCTCCATCTACAAGCAATGCTAATAAACAATGCCATATGAGCTACCTCTAAATGTTTAGAGGAGGAGACAAGGTGACCACTTCAAATTGTTATCGACAAAAGCAATAACAATATTGTTACTAAAAGCACACAGTGCATCAGATAATAAATCTCAAATGTTTAGTAGAACTGTCAAACATACATTTTTCTGCGCTTAGAAATGTTTTCAGATCCTAACTTTGCACTGCTCTGTGTAACATCCCTAGGGCTATTTCATAGGGCAACATTGGTAATGAAGTATGCAGAACTGTGCTATTCTCTTTTCACCAACCACACTGCAGTCAAGATGACATTTTACAAAAGAAAAGAGATTCTTCATGAGCAAAGGGAAAAATAAACGGCTTATACCATCTTTGCTTAAGAAAAAAACCACACCAACCAAAATTCTAATAACAATCAATTGGGAAAGGCATTCACTTTCTTTCCCCTTCCATGACTCAAGTTCAATATAAGGCAATTTGTCAAAGCAATTGAGCACCTATGAAGTGTTACATTAGCAATAATTAAGGATTATAACTGCAGCTGGTTTGGAGGGTGGGGTGTGTGTGTTATGTTTTGGTTTGGTTTGGTTTCTTTTTTAGTCTTGGCTTTTAACTTTATGTAAGTTGTGAAGTCTACCCTTAAAACATCTGGGCTTCTTACTGAAACAATGGCATAGTTTCTGCAGTAATCTTGTATAATTTCTGATGAATGGTAGGGTACATTTAAGCAGTTCTAATGGGGTGAGCAATATTATTTTAAAGGGCTTTGATCATTACTTATCTTCCAGCTGATTATAGGAATCTTGTTGGAAGCTTTCAAAGGATTTTTAATTTTGAATCTCTTTATGTCTTCAGCTTAGTGATGACATTAATTTCCCCCATTGCTTGTGAAAGGAAGCATAGTTTTGTTTCAGACGTTTTTTGTTCCGTGTGTCATGTCTTTTGTGCATGCAGATGGGACTGATTAATTCTGTGGCCTTACTTTTACAAAAAAATAAAATAAAAATAAATATCAGGGAGTGGTAAGCATAGCTACTCCTGCTAAAATGTGTCAATAATGAAAGAAATCTGGTATTTACCTCAGAAACAAAACAGTTAACATGGCTCTCTGGATGAGCTCTGAGTAGATTATTTTCTCAGTTCATAGGGTAGTCAAGCTCTTTTGCTGAGGGGAAATTCGTTTCTATGTAGAGATATGGCACAGGCCACTTCATCTCTTAAATTCTACTTAAACCTTTATAAATAAGGCATTAGTCTCCATCTCAGGGTGATTTTCAACCTTTCTGAATTACCAGTTTTCTTTCCGTTTGACAACTGAAGAACACCTAAGGTTAAAAATTAAAGATAAAGGAAGGATCATGCCTAAATGATGGCATTAGGAACTATTACTGGCATTACTCTATATTTAAATAGAGAAAGCCTAACGTCTAATTTATATTAGGTTCATTTATTAGGACTTGTGAATTAAGCATTGTGCTGAATATATGCATTTCAATTCTGAAGTAATTTCTTGCATGCAACTACGTAAAATTCATCTTCTACTGTTAGACCTGCATATTTTTGGTTTTTTTTTAATAATTTGTTTACTGAAACCAGTCAACAAATACAATTAGGTCAGTCCTTTTTTCATTCTGTCCTTGTTGAGATAAACCCTGAATCTTAATTTCGTTCCTTATAATGCACTGCAAAGCATCCCCGTGTTGATAAAATATCACCTTCTGCACGGAATAAGGTTAAAAGGCAATTTTTAAAATTTTCTGGATGCTGTATTAAAGTTTTATTCTTCGTGAAAAAACTAAACAAAAAAACCCACTTTCCAATTCAGATTTTAAGTCATTTGGGCATGGTGTATCTTAGTTTTCTCAAATCACTTTGGCTAGAAAGTGTAATGTTAAAACAACAACAAAAACAAACTGAAAAATCCCCAAAACAGAGCAAAAAACCCCATCCTCAAAATGAATACTTATTTTAGTAAATTTGCAGGAATAGCAAGTTCACTTATCATTAAAAAATAATAATTAAAACAATAAAAATTTAAAAATTAAAAAAATTAAAACCTCTGAGTTTATAAACTGAGAAAGAAGAAAAAAGTTCCATCACTATATAACTTATTCATAACAAACAATTTAACTGACTCAAGCTTTCAGTACTTTTTTTTGTCCATGGATGAAGCACTTCAACTTTCACTTTCTATTAAGTAAGGCAAAACATGAGCACTTTCATGCCTTCATATTTTATTTTTTTAATTTTTTTTTCATTAAAAGAAATGAAGTTAACAGCTGCCTGGCCACAGGGCAAAAAGTACTAGAATAAATGGCTGAACAAATGCTTTCCATTTTCAAAGACAAGAAAAAGCTTCCTGCCTGGCAAACACAGTTATATCTCCCAATATTTATTAATAATAAAGGTAGGGTGGGGATGTTTCATTCCTTCAAATTTGTTTCCTGGTTATTAATAAGTTAAAGTTTTCCAGGCACATTAGAAACAAGGAGCGTGCTGAAAAACACAATAACAGCAGAGGAGAAAGTATAGATGAAATTCAATGAAAAATGCACTTTATTGTATTTGTTATCTTTCCATGGGTTTTGATATTGCACTGAGAATAATGAAATAAAATTTTGCGTTGATTGGGAGGTTTTGAGTCTGTGTAAAGTGGTAAGTAAAATGGTAATTTCAAAATGGTATGCTTATAGAAGTAACCTTTTTTTTTTTAAATTAATGTAGAATCTAACTTTACATACAATTTTAAGTAACAAATTTTCAGGCTATGCAAACTGACTGCTTGAATAAATGAAGCACAAGCTACTTAAATAATTATAAAATACCTCTAATTCATGACATTAATTGTGTGTCAGCCTGTTTTGTAAGTATCTGAAAAGGAAGATTTAGGATGGACTGTAACTCATCAGCTCAGCTCTGACTATCCATATTTTAAACAATCTGTCTAAAGTTCAGCCACATTCGGTCTACACAATAGATTAAGGCAGAAAATACATTGAAACTGCAGGCTACTGAATGAGAAAAAGTAATGGAAACAGCCTATTGTGGAAACGCTTGGACACAGCACTGAGGAGTTATACAGGTAGTTTTGGTGGAGTCTGTAATTCTCTTCAGATGTTGGAAGTCAGTCACCACTTATTCATTAAACTGTGCTACAACATTTGCTGCATTTTACATGTTTTCTGTCTTCTGTAAAGAAAACCATATTATGTATACTATGGTCTGTTTTACAGGCTCCCGTAGCTGCAGACTGGGATGTGTCGGGGATTCGTACTACAGTACAACCCACGGGGTTTCATCTTTCTCCCAAACACATTTTATGTAACTCATTTTCCTACTTCCACAGAACTAAAACTTTTTCTCAGTAGACCAAAGCATGAAGCCTTTCATGGTTACAAACTGGTAATTTATATCTCTGTCATACATTGGTTCTCTGCTTTTATCATCTTTTAAATACCTTCTTTACTTCATCAATTCTAAGAGATTTTTCAGTGCCTTTGTGCTTTGCAGGTTCTCTGACAATGACTATGAATAAAAATATGCCCTTGGACAGACTCTTAGCCATTCTTAAAACTAAGCAATAGTGAAAGAAGGAAAAGAATATGATAGTATCAGCAAATCCAGTACCAAAATGCTTTTTGCATAAGCTAAACTCAATTGAATGTCAACCTTGTAAAAATGTATGAGTTCGCCCAAGTTGACCTACTGTCAATATAATTCAAAAAAGACAAATAGACTTCTGGACTATATATGTTTACCTTGAAGGTCCTCAGCATTTTCATGTTACCTGTCTATTTTCCTTGTCCTTTTTGTGCTTTAGTTATCAAACCTTGAAAGTAAAAGTAGATAATTTCTTTCACTTGCATTCCTCAGTGTACCACATTTGAGGAGAAATCACTGTAAATACTTCATATTCCTACCTAAATTAGAATTCAAGTGTTAAGAAAACAGTAGGATAAATATTTTAGGCATCACATCTCTCAAATAATGTATATTCATCCATTGCACAGTGATAACAATTTCAAATCACAGCAGAAACTAGGAACGTTAGATATGTCTATAAGTGATCTCATCCCAAAGGGTTCCTAAGTAGAAAACTTAAGAGATAGTGAAATGTTAGTAAACTGCTAATGCTCTTATAGAATCAAAAAATCAAACTTTAATGCTCTTTTTTTTACCTGGAAACACTATAGGTTTGATTGTGTTATAAGATTTATATTAAAATTTTGTATGTATTAGTTTGATAATGTTATAACTGAAATGCATTAACATGAAGTAACTAAGTGTGATATCAAAAGTCCCAAAATTGAGTAATGGTTTCCACTGTCCCTGAGTCCCTCTGATAAGTAAGAAAGGGCAGTGACTACTCTGTAACCCCAAAGGCCAGCTATGGTGGTACAAACTGTGCTTAAGCAGGTAAATTCTCTTACGCCCAAACACAGGTAATGGTATTTAAACTATTTGTTTGGAATTGTCCAATCTTGAACAATGTCTGGATATTGTTTCTGAGTATGTTGCTTGACTAAGTCAGACTAGGTCAGGAACCGTGCCAATGGTTTAACAGTGCAGAGTATTGCATGCTAGTGCTTGAAAAGATAATAAATATCTGTCCTCTGAACACAAAAGAAATGTAAGGAAATAACTTCAAGATTTCATTAAAACCATCTAAAATTATGAAAGTTGAACTCTAAGTAATTAATCACACATAATAGATATTGACATTAATCTTTTTTTTTTTATATGTACATGTTTATGTCTTTGCCAAATATCATTGTACAATACGGTAGCTGAATTGATTCACATGATGATAAAACTGTAATTTCATCTGAGCATGGTCTTTGACTTATAAGACTACAGTGCATTCAAAATATAACACTCTACAATATGGATAAATCTTTATTCCTCATTGTTTAAATGTGAGATTTTATTTCTGTTTACCAGCAGCTACTAGAAACTATTTAGCTACACATTTGTAAGAAGTGCTTATGTTGCACCTTTTTACAGTAAATATCTCTTTGTGAAACTATCCAAAGAAAAATGTCAAGGTCATAAAAGCTTTAGCATTTTTGATGTTTTAAATTCTGCTTGATTTATCATTCAGTTCCTGATTATAATACTTGTCATTCTTTTTATTTTATTGAGCTTTGTGATTGATTTTCTCTTCCTTTGTCTGTCGTTAATGCTGCTAGCCTTCTATTGTGTGAAGTTTTACAGCAAATGTTAATCCGCTATAGCTACTTGGAAATAAGTACCAAATAGACCTTCATCATAAGCTCAGTAAAAATTTAGATACGTACTCATATGAGGTACTCTAACAGAATTATTAGTTTTGAATCAAAGCCACTATCAATGCCCCCACATGTTTCATAACTGCATGATAACCTTAGATATTGAAGTATTCTGTGGGGGAAAAAAAAAAAAACAACCTAAAGAAAAATGCTTCCCAACAGATTTGTCTTGCTTCCTTTATACACTCTATCAATACAATTTCTGCTCCTGTTGTAATAACTTAACTATCTATAATGTTTGCATTACAGTTGTTTTAATTTCATTTTAATTAAGAATAATTATACATTTTTAAACTGTGGTTGCAAAACAAGTTTTATTCTGCCAAATTTTGCATATCATTATTTTCTTTGAATGGACCAATTAAAAAAATTTGCTATGTCCAATGATATGTTCAGTGCACATATATGCATAGAAGAGGAAGAACGCACTAAACCATAATACTTGAAGAAATTTTGTTATATTATTTCTTCCCGTGCCAGGTTGGCATATGAACTGGATTTAAATTAAGAGCAACTGGATTTAAATTAATAGTCATAGCTGGATCTGAAAGGTAGTCGTGACTACATAAGAGGCAAAAATATTTTTAATTCCGCAGCCATAGACATTTTTAATATTTTTTCCACTTTTCAAGTTTTAATTAATAATGACAATGAGGATTATTTTTTACAGTTATTCCACCTCTGTTTTGAGACCACTCACTTTGAACTATCTCAGAGCAGTCAGATATAGTGTTCAACCTATGTTAAGAATACTAGCATGGACAAATTAATGGGAAATTAATCCAGTGAAAATTTCTTATAAATACTTTTCTTATTGTGGGGGAAAAATGCTCATTTATTTATTTATGTACATTTAAAACAGCTGCTGAAACTATATTAGTTCTCTATATATTAGATCTACTTCTTTCTGAAGCTTCTTGGTTCCAAGCCAGATTATATTGTGCTGCAGGGAAACCTATATTTCACTGCGGAACTACTTTCCTGTTTGAGTATTAGTAAGATTTATTTGAATGGTCTGCAACTATCACGTGCTACATTTCATGTTCCTGATAGACAATGAAACAGGCTAACACGTGTCCAAATTTTAACAGAAAACAAACAAAAAAATTAGTAGTTACTATGATAAGTTTCTAATTAACCCTTTTTTTTTCATGTATACCTGCTAACTTCAAATGTCAGAACAGTACAGAAAATAAATAAATATATATTATATATATATATTATAAAACAATGGTAATACATTGTAAAATGCTGTCCACTGAAGAACAGCAGAACCACTTAAAGGATCACCATGTATACTGTGAGCCACTAAAAAGAAAAGGCTGCTATAGAGATCAAGAGGAAGTCTGCAACTGTTCAGTGCTCCTCTGAGGTGCATTTCACTTTTTTATTTGGTAGATTTTTTGTGTTTGGATATAAAATTAATCCTCGGACTATGCTTCTCTAAGTAACATATATGAAATGCACCTACTGATATTCTCAAAAATAATGCTAACGAATTGTTACAGCTATAGTAACTTGTTAAATTTTGTTATTTTCTAAAACAGTAATGACACTACCAAGTTTATTTGGAACAAAGGAGATAAATTAACATGGTATGAAAGGATGAAAAAAAAATTATATCTGTGTAGTATCTGCCACTACTTTATAAGATAACATGATAATTATGATGTAGATTAGTTGTGGGTCATATGAAGCAGAATGATAGAGCAAAAGGGTTAGGAGCAAGGTCTCCTCAGTGCTAGGGAGTACACAGATTCCCCCAGCACAGGAACCAACACCACTACTTCCCAAAGGCATGTTTCTGGTGACAGGATACTTTCAGGTCACTATATGCAACGTCATGGGGGTAGGAGGGCATTAAATGGTATCTGTCTCCTTCTGCCTATTCTTGCTAACAGAAACACTGAAAGGACAGTTAGTGTTCATTGTACAAAGCTGGGGGATTCATCTTACCTAGATCTATTTGAAATTCAGATTAGTTGTCTTGTCTTTACTCAAATCAGTGGAGGCCTCGCTGGGATGTGCTGTGGCATGTCCCAAAGTCTCAGTATCTCCATTGCCTGCACTGGTACCCCGGTGGAGCATACCATGGGTGTAAATTTATCCATACAAGAGTTTTCTTTGTAATGAAAACTGGGGTATGTTTGTTGAGGAGAAGCAACAGGGAAGGACTTACATTCCCTCAGGAGTTAGCCTAAGTGAGCACACAACCAAGTACATACCCAGCCCTGTGAATATGGAAATGTTGAGAGGTGCAATATCACAGACGTATCTTCCCATACTTTTTTAGGTTTATTTTAGGATCAGCACTGGATAAGTAACCTTAAAGAAAAGGCTGGTTTGGGGTTTGGGGTTTTTTTGACCAAGTTCAATGCAGCATAGCAGAAATAAACTAATGCTACAACAGGAATTTCTGGAGTTTAGAAGGAGTAAAAGAAGAACCAGTCCACAAAATGTTCTACTACTTCCTTCAACTAATATGTATGTTCATGTGTCATATAATGGTTTCAGGATCATGAAAGCCACATGGTTTAGAGTCCCTTTCATCTTCTTGTTCCTTTATTTTTACTAAGTGTGAGCTTTGGACAGTCCTAAATTGGAATATGCATTTCAAAGAAGCAAAACTATCATTTTTTATGTAGTTTAGGTTCCATATGCAGCTCAGAATTCCCCAGTAATGGAAAAAAGAGAAAGACTATCTTTGATCCCTTAAATTGTATTTAACATTTGCGAATTTGCAAGGAGTTTTAGTTCAGATAATCACAGGACTAGTTTCATTGATCTTTCTGATTAACTAAAAAGTAAACTTCAACTGTACTTTCTTCGAAAATTTTCACTTAAAAATGAGTATATATACAATTTTCATTTTAAGAGTTAAGGGTAAATAAGATTTTTTTCTGCTTTTTTTTTTTTAAGCTCTCCCCTGTACGTTGATTTTATCAATTAAACTTGTTATCTTATTAACAGTTAAGACAGATTTTCCTGAAAACATTATAAAAGTATTCTTGCTAAAGCTCACAGATGTTCTGTTAAAAGTAACACAGTCTGACTCACTGTTAATGAAGTTCTATACAGTTATTAAATTAATGTCATTTCGATGAGATGTTACAGTAACACCAATTTTATCTGATTATTAATGTTTACTTAACCACTTTTAACACAACCAGAGATTTATTTTGGTGTCCAGGCCATACATGTAGTTTTTTCAGTGGCAAGAAAAATATTTTTTCAACTTCTGCATCAGCTCATTGATGTAATGCATGACACACTCCAGATGGAAGAATTTATATAAATACATGTCATTTCATTACTTTTAATATATATTTTTTTTTCCCTTTTTGTGAGCTTTCAATTACATCTTTAGTTAGTTGCCAGATAGCTCATCAAGACAGACTGTTGTCTCATCATACAGGACAGAGAAGCAATGTTTTGTAAAAATCATTATGTTGAGTTCATTTACCAGAAAAGAAGCTGTATTCATGATAAATAATGAAATGATAATAAATTTTTCAGTCCACCATCTGATACTCAGAAATTGTCAAAAAGCATTTGTTATTCAAGTGGAAGTGTCAGATTGCCCACAGCTTGTCATGTTTCAGCCTCAGTCATAGAGAAAACTATACAAGTCTGTGGCTGTTTTCCTTCCGCTACTTTGCATGGTATAAAAGAAAAGCATGTCTGATGTAATGGGAGAAAATCGATAGCCTAGAACTTGAAGGAAATATGTGCCTTCTCTCATCTTCCCATTCTGTACATTCTCAGCATAATCTCAAAGCCTAGCAGAAGACCTTCTCTACAATGTTCTAGGATACTGGAGTACCTTGAAAGCTAGGACATTTCAGAAGCTATCAGCTTATGTTATACACTATCTAAAGTTATACCCATCAGACTGGGCAATACTCTGGAATATCAGAGGATGTCAATATGGGGCTGATAATCTTGTGCACGTGAGGCAGGCAATTTTGAGAACTTGGGTTCTTTACGAATGAATATATGTCTATGTCTATCAACATTAGTTGTATAGTAATACAGTACATGCAGGTGACATGAAGGTAGAATGAATTCCAGACCTGACTAAGGTTAATTGCACATTTTTAGCTAGCTAATAATAGGGAAATCAATCCAGTTGTAATATTCATATTACATATGAATATTCACATTCAGCAATTTTATTGCATGTATCTGGGAAGAAAATATCTTGACATTCTGGGGGTTGTTCTTATATGTGAATTGTAAGCCTGGAGAGCATGATGAAATGACATCTAGTGAAATATACCCTAAATGTGTAAGCAAAAAAAAAAGAAAAAAAAATCACATATATAGTAATGTAATTAATTTGATACCTCTACTTACATTCATATATAAACAATATATTTTGTATTACAAAAAACAATAAGGTCCCCAACCATCTGATCATATAAAAAATCAATTTTTATTTTATTGTGTTTTACTGTATTTTATTTTATTTTATTTTGTTTGGTTTGGTGTGGTTTGGGAAGCAGATCCTATGAAAGAGTCCTTTAAATTAACACATTAACCTTATTAATTAACACTGGACAATAGTATCTTCTGTGTGGAAGGTACCCAATCAGTTTGAAGCAAACTTCCTCACCTGTATGCCTGAATCTTAGAACTGATGGAAAAAGATAGAACTGATGGGAAAAAAACTTGTAATCTACTCTGCCCTTGTCAATCTGGTTGTGAAGACAAAAAAATATTTTCTGTCCCAATGGCCCGGCTACCAGAAAGGGTAACTTTCAGCAGCTATAAAAATCTACAGTCCTTCACTAAATGTCGGAAGGATGATCCAGGGAACTACAGGCCTGTCAGTCTGACCTCGGTGCCTGGGAAGGTGATGGAACAGATCATCCTGAGTGCCATTATGCAACA
>KZ506184.1:190679-217141 GCA_002844005.1 Limosa lapponica baueri
CTAAAAGAAATAACCAGTTTTAAGCTTTTTCGGGAGCAATCTTGATACACATTTATTTTAGCAATTCTATATTTTATGGTAATTAGTAGAGAATCGAACAGAATAAAATAAAATAAAATAAATAAAATAAAATAAAATAAAATAAAATAAAATAAAATACAATATAGTAAAAGCCCACCAAAACCTCCTGGAATAACTGCTTACTTTGAAACATTGCCTGCATCTTCTTTTAAATACAGTTTATCTGAATTTGAATTTCTGATTTTTAAATACAGAAATCAATTGTTGGACTCTGGACATTAGTTTTAATTGACTTCTGTAGACAAGTCATGCCATGTACAGTCTAACCAGGTGTTTGCTGGTTTTCAAAAATGTTACATGTTTTTTTTATTTTCATTCAAAAGACAATTTATATAGGAAAATCACACGCATGATATCTACCCAAAAGATAGTGATGCTTCCGGAAATGGTTATTTTCATAAACCATTAATATGTGGGATTGTGTTGTTGAAAATAATATGATAAAACAGCTATTCAGACTTAGGCAATGCATTCATTTGACTTAGCATCTGTATCTGATATGTCCACTGGTAAACATTTAAAGAATTTAAGCAGAGGACAAGCAGACAGGGAAAATTCCTAAACAGAGTTTTGCTACTTCCAGAAATCCTCAATAAAAGTTTCCTGAGAGAGAGGATTGTGTTCACAATGAACTACTTATGCATTTGTACTTCTCTGTTGTCATCCACAGTCTGTGAGTTCCATAGCAGCACATGGCATGAAAAAGTATATTATTATGCATGTTGTAAACATAGTGTTTCAATATTTTATTTGGTTTCCTTTTTGGTCCTTCGTTGTTAGAAGTTGTGAGCAAATATTCCTTATTCATCCTTTTGAATCTTTAATGATTTTATGTTCATCTTTTATATCCCATCTTTGATCATCCTTGTCATATTTTCCAGTTCTACAATATCCTGTTAGAGAGGACTACAAATGGTATTCAAGACAGAAGCAAATTATACCATAGATAGCAGCAACTTGCTGATATTTTTGTTTTATTTCCAGTTTCTTTCCTAACCATTTCTAACATCAGTTTGCACTTTTGACTGCTTTCAGCATGGAACTGACATATTTAGAGACTCCACAGTAGCTCCAGTATCTTTTTCCTGAGCAGTGATAAGTAATTTAGAGCTCCCTAACTCCTTTCCTGATTTAGTCTTAATGACAAATAGTAAATTTAGGGGTTTTTCCTTTCCTACATTTTCTCTAGACTAAAATGAGGAATGCACTGATACTTAAATCTATGCAGTTTCAGAGAGGGTCACATCCCTTGGTTGGCTCAATCCAATTTGTAAATGTCTTCTGTTAACTTTTAATAACCACTTAATTGAATTTGTTTAATTTTTACAGGTCTTAAATCAGAGTATATTTGTTTGCATAATAAACTATAATACTATAAATATTTCTTTTTTCCTCTATGTTTGCCTAAAATGATCTTCACACACTGAGCCAAATCTTAAGGGTAGAGCAGCTGTGAGATATATTAATTGCACACTAATGTATGGGTAGAACTCTTACTGTATTAGAATTTTAAAGTAAAAAATGTGTATAAATTTGTGTGCACACTTATGTGTATATGTATATATACATATGCCATAACTATATTAAGTGAAATGAATTGTGATTTTATTTACACAGTTTGCACTTAAGTCTATATTAATTTCTGAGAAAAAAGTTATCTGTAAGCAAGAGTAAGATGCATAGGAGAAATGGCAGACTAACTAAACAGGTAATTAATAGGGCAGAATTTTCTTCAGTTCAAATTATTTGTTGAAATACCAACATTTCTTTCATATTGAATATAAGAAGTTCCACCTAAACATGAGGAGGTGTTGGGGGATTTGGTATAGGGGAGAACTTTGTAGAGTAAGGTAGATGGTTGGACTCGATGATCCCAAGGGTCTCTTCCAACCTAGATGATTCTATGATTCTATGATTCTTTACTTTGAGGGTGGCAGAGCACTGGAATAGACTGCCCAGGGAGGTGGTGGAGTCTCCTTCTCTGGAGACATTCAAAACCCGCCTGGGCAAGTTCCTGTGCAACTTGCTCTAGGTGGACCTGCTCTGTCGGGGGGGGTTGGACTAGATGATCTCTGAGGGTCCCTTCCAACACTATGTGATTCTGTGATTCTGTGATATCAGGATATAAAAAAATTTACTACTTTTTATCAAACAAAGGTCCTGAATGTCAGACTATGGGCTTTTAGTACAAAAACGTCTTTTGTCATGGCTGACACTCACAATCATGTCCACAGATGTCTTGAAATGATCACTATAAGAGCTATGATTTAGCATACTTGTGCACAGGTACAGCAAATGGATGATATATTTGTTGCTGACCAGTCCTATTTATTTTCTCAGTATAATTTATAATGGATTAAATTCTAACTAAATGTAAACTGTAGAAAGCGATACATAAGAACTGGATATGAAATGTGCATGGAAGATATGAAGCATGCACAGTCCTTAATTTGTGTTTCAGATCAATAGAATATTACATTAAAAATTAAAAATTAAAGCAATACATAAGGCCAGGATGTTTTCTGACTGCATATGTGACTACATCACTGTACCTTTAAAACTTGGAGATACACCATACAGTTTTAATCAGTTATGGTCAAGTATTTGTCCTGGATATTAAGTCTTATTCACAAATCCGAAGACTGTGTTAACTAGGGTGGAATTTTTAAAGGATAGGGAAAAACAGACGCTTTGTTCAAGGTCTTTGCAAGATTTATGATGCCAAGTGATTGGATAGGCTTTTATAGAAAAACTTGTGTTAAAATATACATAATCCCACTGAAATGCTCTGCAAAATCAAGTTGAAATTATTGTAGGAAAATGACATAAAATAAGGAAATTTTCTACTAAATACTCTGAGATCAAAGTAATCATTCATTTTCATTTTTAATTTCTTTTTAATTTTTTCTCTATTGAAGTACACTCTTTAAAGTCAAAAGCAAGTATGATACTTTAACATTTTAAAATTATAAAGATCAGTAGATCTTAATAAAATTCATGTAAGATTTCTCTTCACTAAAATTAAAATTTATTCTTAAACTCTTTTTTGGGGAGCTAAACTTTTAAAAAACAAAATTCTTTACAAATCAGAAAATTCATGCATCATAGATTTTATTTAAATAATTGGTCCTATATGGAAAAGATATAAAGTATACAGAGAGAATTAAAATAGATCATGACCATTCTTTATCTGTCCTAGAGGGTAAATGGCATAGCATAGACTGCATTCATATGGCGAAAACGGCTTCAGAAAAGGCTGCCGAGGCTGCCCTGAGCCATGCCTGGGTATTTTCTAAGAGTATTGTTGTATTGTAGTCTAAAATTCTATGAGGAAGCATGATGACGTTTTAAATTACATGGATATTATGCTATTGATTAGTTCAATTCACTGGTGTAGGTATAATTGCAGCATCTTCATGAGGCATCAGTATATCAGCATTACAGATGAAAATATCCAGCTGCCCAGAAAAGAAAGAAAGTCATGTTTCACTGGAAATCCTGGAGTTTTGCTGTGGGCTCCACTTTGGCCAGAATTTCCCTTAATCAGAGATCAAGATATGTTTTACATATATTTTATGTGTGTGTATAAATATGTGCTGTATTTGTATATAGATACATTATATTTTGCCCCAGATATCTCATCTGGGGGAAACAGTTGAGGGAGAGGATTCATAACCTCATATTAAAGTATACCTGTGGACATTCTCAACTTTCCCTTTTTGGGGACAATGACAGTCTGGTCAGTTTAAAAAATGCAAATATTTTGCAAACATCTGATCAAAAGATGAGAGAAATTACAAGGCCAAACAAGAGGGGAGACAGCCAGAACAGCACCTTACACTTTGCTTCCACAAAATGTACATAAATAAATGCAAGTATTAAACATCTAGGCATCTTATTTAGGGAGATTATCTGATTCTTATTTTGACTCAGAAAAGAAGAAAAGAGCATTTGCTCATTCTTAAGCAGGTGTTTGACTTAAGTGCATACCAAATGTTTAACACTAAGGAATCCATGATTCTGTTTTCTGTCATGCTCCCGGGCAAAAGAAATCATTTAGAAATATTCTTCAGCACCTTTCAATTTAAAAATACGTGAAAAAAGGGAAGTGGAGTAACTTGAGTTGAGACTTTGATGTCATAGTGAGTTTGAATTGCAGGCGGAAAGTCATGAATTAGTTGCAAATTCCCCCTACCTGTCACCCTTGATGGTAGGTACGAAGGGCTTGGTTTAACCTGAGATCGCCTTGCAACTTGTACATAGGATGTATTGTGTTGTTCGACAGCCAGACGACGCCAAAGCGGTGCACCTTGACACGCTGATAACAGCCTTTCAAATAGCCATGCACACACAAAGAGAGTTTAAAAGATTTTCCCCATGTTTGCTCTGACACAGAATAATTTTCCAAAAACAGTCCTTGAATGGCAGTAACTTTGGTCAATGACTGTAACACCAAGAACATCGTAAGAAAATTTGTTCACAAAAGTATGATTTCCCCCTATGCATTAATCACATGATTAATTACATATTGCACCTCCAACCATGGTGTCTATTTCAGTTAGTCTCCCTCCTAAAAGAACACATATTTTAATTGGTTTGGATTTTTTCTCTCTTTCCATTGATAAATCCTGATAGATACTAAAGTGGAAGCCGGGTTATGTTAAAATTACTTGCGTTGCTTAAGCCTTCCCATTATTGCAGTGTTATGACTCCAGATTTTCTGATTGCTTTCACAAACTGATAACAATTGACTGCTGCCTGAAGGGCCTGATGTATTTTGGTTGTAACACAAAGGCAGGTATAATGTTACCAGAATCACTTCGACACATCACTGAGAAAGAATGCAGGAATGAATTTCTCACAACAATAAAGCTCAAAGGAAGAACGCTGACATAAAAGACAGGGAGGTATTTTGGCGGCAAGCACAACTGAAAACCTGCTATTTGTTTCCATGTTACCTGTGGGGACAAAATACAGAAGCACAGAAGAAATCAGAAGCCGCCTTTTGCAACTGTTTCCACAGTGCTGATCTAGTAGTATACACAGCCACAGAATTAAACAAGTTCCTTGGCTACACAGAGGATCACATAGTGCCACCCAGCACAGCATTAGCCATAAATCCTGCTTGCAAGTGGGAGGTAATGTAGGAAGGGAAATGTTCAGCGTCAAATCCGCTACTGCCACTTCTATTTTGTTTTACACCAGATGAGCTCTGCCGAGCCCTGTATCCACCCAAATCATTTATTGATGGTCCAATATTGGGTCAAATCCCAAACTTGGGATCGGATTACTTGCCTGTGGCAACTTGCAGCTGTTGGTACCAGCCCATCCACAGAAGTCTTTAAAAGCAAAAAGTCTTTACCATTTGCTTTTTCAGGTTACATTGACAGCCGTTTTATAAACCTTTAGAGACAAATTAGGCATAGTCATCTTATGGGTTGGATCCAAATAGCACACTGCCAGTCGGACTTGTTGAAATCCTGCTTGCATAAAGTAAAGGAAATATTAAATGAGTAACTGCTCTCAGTTTGAATGTTTTCCATGTGCCATTGAAATCCACCTACAATAGCAGGGGAAAATGCACTATTTGGTTTTGGGGTGAGAGGAATAAAATCTCATGTTTCAATCTTAATGTTAACATACCTGTGTATGCTTGGAACTTAAGGGACCACATGCAGAAAATGTCTAGACTACATAGTCCAGTTACAGTATTAGTAATCATACAAACATTTATCAGGAATAGTATTATTCTAACAATATTTAGTTGTTGTGTAGACATGAAATAAGTGGAGATCAAACAAATACGTAATATACACGTGTTTGTAATATAAATATAAAAGATTTATTACAAAAAGTTGTAATAATTCTCTATTATTATCTTTCATTGCCAGTTCCATAGTGAGACCAAGCTCAAGAAAATCTGTAAATGCTGTGTGAAAAAAAGTAAATTCTCGTGATGTTTCAGAAGAAAAAGAAAAAGTTTAATTAGAAGTGATATTTAAGATCATAAGTGCTCCTTGTCTCAGCCATCCGGAATGTTGTTCACCCTCATGGCAGTGGTAGGTTTTACTATATTACCCGAAATTTTGTGTTTTCTGGTTTAACTTATTATATTGAGCTATATTATAGAATAATAAACTAAAATTATAAGCATGACTTTGGTACATGCTTTTTAACATCTTATTTCTTACGTTTGTGCTGTCATCATTTCTTTCTCCTCTCTACTCAACTGCAATCTGCTCGCACGACTTTTTGTTTCTACTAAAAATGCTTCTTTAATTAGTGACTTCTTACTTCATTTCAGAGTTGGCATTGTCTAAGCAGTGGAGTATGGGAAGTGAGAATTTGATTCTTGTGTACGCCTGCATTGAACTGTGCAGTTTTGTGGAGATACCTGAGCTACTGTGACACAACCCAAGCAATATAACAATGTCAATGTGTTGCTGTGCCAAGGCTAATTAGCTTCATTACTTGTAAGGACCAGGTACAACAGCTGTGTAGTGTATGCAATTTCTTTTAATACATGGAAATTGATACCACCCTTTTTTGAGGCTAGCACTTCATTCAAACAGTCATATTCCGTGGCGGTTTTTCAAGAATGAACATTTCTGTCTCACAAAATACAGAGTTTATTTGTGTGGCTCTTCTCTTACAATACGAAGGAACAAGTGACAAATTTAGCCAAGTTAAAATGATATTCAGACTAATATCACCACACAACCCTGAATTATTCATTACACCTGTATCCAGCAACCCAGGATGAGCCTGGGTATCACTAACACAGAATGAGGTTTCACAGTATAAACACACTCTGAAAGACTTTCTGTTAACACCCAAGAGGAGAAAATGGATGTGTCTTCCCAGGGTGGAGTAGCAAGTTCATGTTGGAGTTGGGAGGGAGCCTGGCTGCTGAAATGACACTGATTCTATGTCTCGGATGAAATATACTACACATTTTCAAAACATTAAGAACCAAAATAAACAGCTGTGGAAAATTACTGATTATACTCTTTTTAACCAGATGGCTAAAGTATCCTCCTCTCCCTTCTGCTCTAAGTGGCACTCAGATTAACAACCATATTTATTAAGAAACAAATTTTCATTCCTGGAAAATCATTACGGAAGATGTATAACAACATTATGAATTAATTCTGTGTCACCAAGGGTGGTATCATTTTCCATGTACTAAAAGAAAAAGTGCTAGTTTTACTCTTTTTCCTTTAAATATATTCATTTACTTAGGCTTCTGTTACCTTTTTTTCCTTTGTGTTTCTCTGCTACTTGAGAATAGAGGACTCGTCTTGTTTTCCTCAATGCTAGAGTTTAGAATTCAAAATAATTTATATGTTTGACAGCATTTTTTACAGGAATATCAGAATGAATCATCATCAATTAATGTGAAAAGTGACTTTGGAACAGAAATTTGATTTTAGAACTATAAAGTATTAATATTTACTTCTCATTTTCAAGCTGGGTAGAAAGAGAGTTTTAGAGAAATGACCATTAAATATATTCCAAAAAGGTCAGTAATACTTGTCTAAAACTACCTTTATAGGTCATTGATTTTGTGATCCTTGCACATAATTAGTAGTTTTCTCACTCAGCCAGTATTCTTCCATAAATTGCATACATTTATATCCTTTAAGAGACATGATTTCCGTATTTGTTTTGCCTCACAGTCAAAGACCTAACTGAGCAGTACACCTGAATATTACAGCTTAGTTGCCCTTGGTTTGTGACCGTGGATAGGACTGAATGACATTTTTTTCTTCAACCACCTAGTTTCACCTCATAACAGTTGGGAAGTCAGGTAAATACAGGGAAGATAGAGAACGATAAAAAATGGAGAAAGGAAAACCAAAAGTAAATATTTGTTTCAGATTGATAAATGGTAAACAAAGCAGCTATCAGCTTTGATGCCTGACATATGTGGGATGTGGGTAAGCCTTATTTTGACCACTTCAGAAATGGATGAAATCTGGTTAGCGCATTTACCCGGTCTCTCCATGCACTTATTCCAACTCATGCATGAATGTATGAATTGGAGCAGCAGCCTTTCTGTGACTATTTTTTCCCTCAGCACCTTCATTAGCTACACAGAGAAATAAAATACTTTTGCTCTTATTTCTCTCTAGGCAGCAGAAATAAGGTGCAAATAAGTCCAGATAGAGACACTGAGTCCTAAGATTATGTGAGCTTTCTTATTTCTTCACCAAGCACTATGGTTTCTGTACTACAAGACAAGAGACTGGTTTATGTCAGCTCCTCCCTGCACTAAGAAATTATTTTTTGCCACTTACATTATGTAAAAAAGACTATACTATGAATTTGTGGAGCGGCCTATACGAGTGTGATACCAAAAATACACCCTAACAAGTATCTGTAGGAATCTTTGTGTGCCTATGAGTCATACTTTTTCTTCATCCCACTATTTTCTTTAAAGGAAATGCCACAAAAAAATTTCATTGCATGTGTTATAGCTAATGACAATTTATTATTGGCAACTAGTTAAAGACAGGGAAAACCTATAACAAAGATTCTGTCATTCATCCATGCTGAGGTGTACACCCAGACAATACTTACACAAATGCAAAATGTAAATATATAATATAAAGTTAAAAAATATTCAGTCACCTCAGTCAATATCATCCATAGATGCACCACATAGACTCACATAGATATAACATCCATAGAAGATATACTCTATCAGTTCATACTTGCTTTTCTAGTAGGTTTTTAAAGAAGATTCGGTAATCTAATTGAGGTTCTAATTTTTTAATGGGAAAGTGTCTTAGATTATGCTAAATAGATCCTATAAAAGATTTATTCTCTACTGTCTACTCTGTGCTTGTGAGCATATTGACTTTGCTGTTAGCAGGACAAGTGGAACTTGACCTAGCGTATTTAGGATTTGCAGCATTACAGGCTTTTCCCTAATACTTGTGCTTTGATTTTTTTCCCCTATTACAGAGACTCAATTATTCTATTCATTGAATTCTTATAAGTCAGTTTTGAAATGAAAAATTCCTGATTAATATACTGTGTATGATGTAGGAGAATTTATTCTTAAAGCAAGGAATAATCAGATAGCTAGCATACAGATCTGTCACCTCATTTATTTACAGTAAGGAAGTTAAGGCACTTATTTTTTGTTTTCAGGACTTGGACCTTAAAATATTTTAACATAGGACGCTTTCTATTCTTATGGAAACCACTTAGAGAGGGAGAGGAGAGGTTGAAAGCATTCCAGATTCTTTAGGAAAAATAAATGGCTTGGGAGCTATAGGCAAATGTTTTGCCAACACCTTCACTACATGTTCTCAGATCTAGAGACATGTGGAAAGAGAGCATCAAACATGAAAAAGACTCTGACACCAGGTAACAGTGTCACATTTCAAAACAATCTAGGACAGAAACGGGTTTCTGTAACTGCTCAAAGACAATTCAGGTGATCCACAATTTTCTCCTTTTTGGGAGCAAACAGGTAGCCTGTGAAAACAAACATGATGGTATATTAGGGCTAACCCGGTCCCCAGTCAAAATATTTTGAGGGCCTTGAGCACAGGCAATAAGGGTACTTTTCTATACTTTCCCCACTTTTCCAGAGGGAAAGGAAATGAGCAGAAGCCTCGACTCCTCCAGATCTTAATGTGAAGTAATGTCAAATATTAAAGGCTGGCTGAGTGTAAACTTTAAATGTGAAGTTGGTAAAGAAGAAACCATCATAAAGTATTTTGTTCCTGCTAGTGCTTTATGCTAGCAACTTCAGAGAAACTACAGATTCTACCCAAAGTATTTTGGGCCACAAGACTAGAAAAAGCAGGAATTCTTGAGACCGAGCTCATGTAAAAATGCAAAAGAAAAACCGTAAAGAAAAGTAACCATAATGCAAAATAAACAAACAAACAAATAGAAAAGAAAGAAGATATGGAATGAGAATGGAGGGGTGGGAATATGCAAGAGATTATTTTCTCTAAATACATTCTGCAGGCATCTTATCAGAATGTTTTAGATACAATAAATGTCTACATGAATACAATGGGACAGGCTGGCCGCCTAGCCCTTAAGACATGTGCCATAACACAGCCCTTATCCATATGGCTATACCCTTTTTCATTCCAGGAAAAGAAGGGATTATTCATACTGCTGTTAAGAACAGCTCTTGGCCTTTGTGTCCCCCATCAAACTCTACTTGAGTTTACCTGAGAGTGCGCTTCTTGCTATAGTAAAATGTATGTGTTAAGAGGCATTCAAGCAACTGAGCAGTCTGACATTGCATGTGAACTGGTCTCCAGACTTGTTTAGTTATTAGTATAAATGTAGCCACAAGGACCATTGCCATCTTTTAGCTAACTATAATAACGTCTATTTTAACACTTTATCATTTTTCCACAGAGAAGATGTACAGCCTTTTTATTGTGGCTTCCATAGCAGAAAAGACATCTAGACATTTTATTAGATATCAAGTATAAGTAGAGTATATCAATGTATCAAACTTTTTGCTGGAATGGAAGATGCATAAAAGCCCACATAAGTCTATTACCGTTCAAACACTTTTTTGAAATTGTACTTGTCTGACATAGATGTAATTAGTGTGAGTTGAAGAAAATCTTTTTGAAGCCAGAATCTTTCCTCTGGTGAAAGAAAAGAAAAAAAAATAGGATGAAAGAACAGACAAGTAGATTGTGATCAAAAGTACCAATTAAAGCTCTCTGTCAGTAACATAATTAAACTAGTTTTTCCCCTTCCCTAAGTGGCTTCAGATAGTCTTCTACATGCTGATATCAGGTAGAAATTCATACCCTAAAAACCATAGAAGATGTATCTGAAGGACTACTTTGACTGGCTTAGTGTTTGGGAAGAGCAGCTCAATAACACTTGAGCAAGACAATGTCAAAGGAAATGTAACTGAAGTATTCACCTCTTTACAATACTGTTTCAGACATCAGACTCTATCCTCATATTTTCTATGGAATATGGTGGCTTACGACAAGTTTATGCTACTTCAAAGAAAAACAAAACAAAACAAAACAAAACAAAACAATCCTCCTTTCCTTCAAAGCTGTATATGAAAGAAAGGGAAGCCTCTGTGGGTGTACACTAGACACTTTTAAGCCTTCCAGAGTGTTCATATTTTTTGACTATTTAACATCATCTTGCTGAGAATAATTAATGTATTTATGTGTATGTTTAATTTACCTGTATTTTTGGTGATTACTCTGTGGAATAATATTGGAATTCAGCCAAAAGAGAAATAACTATCCAAGAGGACAGTAAACTTTTTTGTAGCACAAAATAGTATAATTATCTTCCACCATAATTAATTTTATTTTTAAATAAATCCCCTTCATAAAATGCTTAGGATTCTGAAATTGCTATTTCATGGTGTTAACATCTGTGGACTGGAAAGACAAGCTGTGTTTTTCCTGAACTTACACAAAAGGGTATTGCAAAGATGGGAAATGAATTTTGATTAATTGTTTTTCAGTACTGTCCTAGATACATAGGTCAGAGGGCATTTGTAGTCTTTTTCAAAGACAATAGAAAGAATTTATATCTTGTGGACTTTATGATCAAAGTGCTAAACTGTGACTGTTCTAGATAGCCAAGATCAAGGAACAGTGTTAACACATTTTCCCAGAGGAAACATACAATATCATGCCTCCACAATGATGAGGAAACTTTTTGGAGATGCAGAATTCTGCCTGTGCACTGTGAATCTAATATTTCATCTGACAGAATAAAAGCACCATCTTCTGTAGGTTCCATGTGGATACTCTACTTCTGGAAGATAGAAAGTCTTGTCAGAGCACAGAAATTATAGCCTATTTCACCTTTTGTACCTTTATGCATAAGATGCATGAGAATTTCTCCTGGACCGAAATAAATAACACTGTAAAAGACAAATAATTTTTCACTGAATAAGATAACAGTGTAGTTACCAAAGAACACAATGGGTGCTTTGCATTGCTGTTTTTTGGTGGGGTTTTTTTTGATAGGTCATTATTAAATATAAATAATGAAATTACCACCTAAAGTATTAAAATGGGGAAAATTCTGTGTTGGAGTACCCCTTTCCCATAGCCAATTTATTCCTCAAAACAATTAGAAAACCCATTTATTTGAGGTCAAGGCATTCACTGGTACATAAATAAAATTAACCTATCCAATCAAACTTCATTTATATGATCTCTTTGTATATTTCAAGCTGGTTAATACTAAATTTTTCATTCTCTGATACTTTTTCTGAATGTAGGATTGACTTTTAAATGGAAAATGTTTTCATGGTCTGTGTTTCTAGGATGTCTCCTCGAAATTTGAGTCAGAAGGCAGCTGCAGTCCAAACACCTGCTGGGACATCTGCAGAGATACCTCTTCCTGCAGGTGTTCACCTGATGTTTTCCTTTTCTTACTATTGAAAAGCAGCTTGTTCTTGCAAATAAATTGTGATTAAAAGTTAGTTCTGAAGAAGGATCTGAAGTGACTGAAAGTATGCTCTGAGTCTACCTTTATTAAAAACCAACAAACAAAATAACATTATTTCTAAAGGTAGCTGATATTGTCCTTACTACTAACAACTCTGACATTACTTCTTATTTAAAATGCTTCTAAAATATACCATTTTAACAACATGTCATTCTCATTCACTGAAAGCTTGAAATCTCACTGAACATTTGTGATTTGTAATAATTTTGTCTTTTAACCTTTGTGAAAACAAATTCTCAAGAATAATTCCTCCAATTAAAATAAAAACTTTTGTTACAAATTTTATAAATGAAAGATTGTATAGGGTTTGTTTTTGAGAGCGTATTGTTTGTGAATATTTAAAGAGTCACTGAATGTACTGAAACAAGTTTGAATCCTAAAAGTATCTGGTTATTTGAGTGAATTGCTACGCATACGTAATGCAGTATTTCCAATTTGTTATTTCTTGGGTATTGATTATACTTTTTCTGCTTAAAATCATCATTTAAGGGATCAGTGATACTTATTTAAACAATTGATTGTTAAGTATGAGGAATATGTAAACATGTGGAATCATTCAAAGGCATCTCAGATTTTTGTCAATGATTTTAGTTACACTTTTCAAAATTTTAATACATTCATTGAAATAAGAATCAGCCTGTAAACACCATTCACTCCAAAAAAGGATGATGAATATTTCAATATGTTGCAGAAAGAAAATTCCATTTATCTAGACCATGGTATAAGCTCTTAATCAAAGAAATACTTCTCAATCTAGTTCTTTGGGAGATCTACTAGAGTACGCTGTCCAGTTAATGCAAGATAACCCTATGTTTTACTTTTTTCAATTTTAATAAGTTACAAATAGTGGTGTTTCTGTTACCCTTGGGACAATATTGCCATTAATCTTGATATTTCCTGATAGTAACTTGCACTTCATTCCTTGTTGTACATGAAATAACTTCTATTTCTTTCTGATATTTAAACTCATTGTAAAATGAGAAAAAAATAAATAAATTTAATCTTCCTCTTTCCTTGTAATCAGTGTTTAGTCCTATTAACTGCACAAAGAAGGCCTGGAATTCTGGTGAAAGGCTCTACAGAGCACTAAGGCAAGCAGTAGACCACAGCTTAGAATTAATGCAATTTCTCTCCTTGGATGATTTCTTCATTTTGGAGCAGTAAAGACCAAAGGATAACCCAGGAATTTGTTTTATTTGTTTCAAATCTTAGCAGCACTTGGAAACTGCAGTAAAAAAATATGAAAGTTCCATAAGCACATATATAAACATACATATTTAAGTCCTGATGATTCTTGCTTGGGGTAAATCAATAAATAGCATTAAGAAGTGTAGTGTTTTGATTACTTATAAACATGTAGGAAACAGTTAATTTTGTGGATTAGAAAGGAAACATTATCAGAAAGCATCTTTCTTTCTTTTTTTTTTATAGCACACTTCCTGTTGCCTTTAAAACACACACTTTCTATCAACAAAAGGGGAAAAAAGGCTTTGGGATCCTATTTTAGTACCTTCCAAGAAGCCTGGAACTGTAGTTATTAAATAAATGTTGACTGGAACTTTTTGATATTAGCATGATCAACAAAATCATATCATTCTCATTAATAATAATAAATTTGCTTTAAATAATATGTTGCAGCAAGTAAATTTAATTTTATTGTCTAAGAATGATGATAAACGGTGTTTTATTCAACTGCAATGAAAGAATCCAGTGCTGAGGCAGCTACATGCATGTATTTTGTCCTATAATTTGAACAATGCAAGTCTCCTTTATTTATTCCTTTAGCACATGGTAAATGTGAATTTATACAGTCTGTATCTTAAGACATCTTAAGACATCTTAAGACATTCAATAATTTGAATTTGATGTTAAGAATAATTTGATTTGACTAAGAGTATGCACACAGCTACTGAACTCCTCAGAAACATAAAGTGGTAATTTGATTTATTTTTTAATGCAGAGCCTAACTGTAGATTATAAAAATGTTCTTTAATAATGGTAGCTTCGCTACAGCTGCTCCTTATCTGTTCCAATAACTCTTTCTTGATCCATCTCTAGAGATACATAAAGGTAACGGCTTCATCAAGGATCTTTAAATTAATTATTTTACTTGGTGATGACCAATAAGATGAGAGTATTTAACAGTTATGAGTTAGCAAATCTTGAGTGTTAGCAGAAAGAGTACAAAATCCACCAACTATATATGACTGAAACCTGATAAATTTTCAGTGGTTGACCACTGAAAATGGAAAATATGGCTAAATAAAATTCTTTAGCATATTAATGAAATGTCTCCATGAATTCTACTCTTGAGTCTGTTATTGGTTTCTGCATGACATTCTTGTACTTGGTTTATGCTTCATGTCTACATTTTTTAAGAGTATTCATATCCAGCTGCCATTACATTACAGTTCAGAAATGGCACCTGACAGGCACTCTTCTATTTTAAGGGTTATTTGAATATTAAATTCATAGTGATAAGTCAGAAAAAAAATTCAGCTGAGCTGTGATTGCTCTCCTCCACAGAGGTAGAGCTCTCTGTGACTTCTGAGAGATCTGTTTCTGGCCTTGGCTTAGATGTGGACAATGTAGAGATGGATACCATCTATTGGGTGAAGCTCAGCTGGTCTCCTATACTCAAGCTCATCCACAGACTCCAAAACTTATCATCTATCATAATAAACATTTTCTTGATCTTAGCTTAGCAGTTAGCTTTGTGAGTCCTCAGTGCATCAAAAACATGAACCCCAAAGATTCTTCGGAAAAAAATAATTGAAAATTTCCATTTTTAACTTTATAGATGAGCTTTATATATGCCAGAACTCTGTCCTTTTAAAACCTAATATATGTAGATGGTTTAAAAATACAAGCACACTTTTGGTTACGTGCCCATTTGTCGGGGAAGATTGTATTCCCATTGTTATATATGCTACCCTCTGAAGACAAAACTGGTATTGTCCAGAGGAAAGGCTGACTGAATAGGCAAGATATAATGCTAGAAGAAATGAATATGTGAGCCTGAGCAAAACCAGAAACAATGATGACATCCATATCTGTTGTATGAAGTCATAATAATAACATTTGATTACATATGATTTTTCAAATTTCCTTATTTTTTCTTGTAAACTTCTTGTCAATTATTTCAAGGCACATCTATACTCCTGGGCATTTAAATAGCTCTGTGTGGAAGTACAATCAAATATAAAGATGAAATAAAGTCTGTAGAACATAACATAGGAGGAACAGACTTTACTTTATTTTCACCTTCTAATAGGAGTCTACATGCCAATGTATTGACATTTGCATGTCAATAATAAATCAAAAATAAAATAAATCTTAACCTTGTTGAATTCTCAATATGTAAACCTCAAGTGAATTGTAGACCTGCCCCTTAGCATGTATCTCCATGTCAAGATTACTAGATTCTTTTATGGGGAGCTACTATAATTCTTCTGCCTGGAACAAAGACTTCTTTTCTGTTCATAATATAAACTTCATATTTCAGATTTTATTTGCATAACAATGAATCCTCATCCTTTCTGCTCACCACAAATCACCTTTCTGTTTATGACTGTCTTTTCAGTTGGAAGAGGTATCGATTCATTATTTGTGAAGTAGTAAAGGCTCATTAAAAAAAAAAAAAAGAAACCAAACTATGTTGTGTCTTTAATTTAAAAACTGCTTCAGGGCCCTATGGGGTATATTAAAACTGTCTCATTGCCATATATCTTAGTGTACATTTTGCTTGAAACCAGGTGTTTTGTGTATTGAACTTTTTAACACTGCAGGGAGGTAAGTATTCACAGCTGGAGTTTTATGCTTCACACATTTTCATGTTTCAGAACAAGGAGCAACCCCTAGGAAAAACTCCTCCAGCATGAAAAGAGGCAGAACAAAGCGCTTCTGTATCTGGTGGAAGGACATGGATATGATGAAGTCACAGATCTAGGACTCGCATATAAAATAGATGCTGGTGTAACTGAGACAAAAAGTTGCAAGCCATCTTGCAAGCAAGTGTATAGATCTGCAGATCAGTCACAATCTATGAGGTTGTCACTATGGCCAAGAGGTGTAAAAAAAGTCAAAGAAGAATAGACAGTTTTTGTAAAATAGACAAAAGTTAAGAATACTTGTACTTTTAAACAACATTTGAAGGCTGTCATGTTTTCTGTGAGTCACCAGTCTAACTTTTACAACTTGGTATAGTGATGTTATTACTCCATATAACATTAACGTGTACAGAAAAATTCCAAAAGATTCTATCTTTTTACGATGAGAATAATATTTTGAAAATATTTTTGACAGAAAATATTATGAAATGAGTAAATTAATTTTTTAAGTAGCAGTTTGAGAGAGTAACACTTTTTTCTCTTATGCAGACAAGTAACCAAATTGTGTCAGTTCTCCAAGTAATTTAGATTTAAAAAAATGAAGAAAATCTGAAACATGAGGGGTTTTCTGTTATTTCTGTAAAATCAGTTTAGCAAAACAAAAATGGACTCACAGAATAAAGTAAGTTGTATTTGCCATCAACATGCAATTTTGAAGCTGTTTATTTGATAACTAGATTTCAGTTCTTGGTTTGATGGAGAATAATTTCAAAAGATCCAGAAATTAGCTTGTCAGTATAAGAAACAAGTAGGTTTTGGCTGTTAGACAGAGCATGTGTCTTCTATCCCACAAATTAAGACATTTCTACACCTGTATTTTTGTCACTTAACAAGTTTATAATCCTTTACCCCATCAGCAAAGACAGTGATTAATTTCCTGCACAGATTAAGAAGGTAAATATTTTTGTCTGTGACATTTGTAGTAACAAAAACTTCTGGCAACATAAAAATCAATCTTGAGCCATAGACTGGCATTGCATTGGTTAACTACACATTTATCATCTCTGGAATGATAAGAGGACCCACAAAATGCTGTTGGGTGAATATGTGAAACAGCTGAACACCACACACAGTCAGCTATATTAACAGTAAATACTACCTGATCTAGTAGAAAATGAAATTAATAGACTCCTTAAAAATTCAAAAGCCATAAAATAGTAAGTGCACATTGATTATTAAAATTATTAAAATAATGGTGCGCTTGATCATTTTACCTCTTTCTGAGGTTAGGAATGTTCATGTTTTAGTGCAAAACTACATTTTAGAGCACTTGTTTTGATGATTCTGAGATTTCACTTTTCCTTCAGGCCTAAATCAAAGGCAACTGAAGTCCATAAGAATTATACTAGGTCTTGTCTCTCAAGACAAACTAGTATTTTTATCTGTACCAGTTCTACTGTGGAAAGCCCTCTAGTGACAGTGATGCATAGCTTTTCTGCGCTCCTTGGATGTTGTAGGCACAGCAGGAAGTGTATGCAGGGCAGAGAGAGCAAGCACAATGGTAAACAGAATGATAAATAGTTATGTGTGGTCAATATTATTACTATTTCTGTCATGAGTGATTTATTATACATAATATTTTATACAAATGGCAGTTTTAAAAGTGGAAGGGGAGAATGGACAATAAACAAAATTATGTTCTTATGCAACAATAGAAAGGCAAACAAGGTATAAAATTAATCTTCACTCATTGGTGTTATACTGGAGATAAATTTTGGTCCAGACAGAAAAGAGCTTTCTGTACGCTTAGATTAATAAAAACCAGTAAAGTGATGAATTAGATGGCACCTTTGAATAACAGTTTAAAAATAATAAAGATAAATGGAAGAACTTCCTTAGTGTTTTCATCATTGGAAGTTTTTTTATGATGCATGTTTTATATAAGCTTTTCTTCCATTTTTTTCCTATGAGACAATCTTACACTAGGTTTACAACATATGTAAAATGTTAATAAAATCCACTCAACTGTTAGATTTTCTATTCTATTTAGACTAAGTGCCTCTGTCTTACAGAAGGTCCTAAAACCTTGGCTGCAAATGTGGGGTTGTTGGCATTATTGTAATTCAGGGGCACGAATCTCACCAGTGTTTCTTTGCCTACCTGTGCTTTAGAAAATGGTTATTTTA
Organism: Limosa lapponica baueri; assembly: GCA_002844005.1. NCBI lineage: Eukaryota > Metazoa > Chordata > Aves > Charadriiformes > Scolopacidae > Limosa > Limosa lapponica. Next base: position 209,263 of record KZ506184.1, read on the forward strand.
CTATCCAGGCTCAGCGGTGCTCCTTGAACAAAGCCTATGCCCTTAGATTTTTTACAGAAGTACATGAGTGTATATATGCATGTGTTTGTCTGTGTTTGTGAGTGTACATTGGGGAGTGTCAGAGGGAATGAATTTCAGCTGGAATTAAGTTACTTGTGTTACAATCATCTAGTGCAATAATCATCTATAATTCTTTCCCCGTGCACAGACTTCTATATATTTACTTTAATATACGTTTGTCTGAATTCACAAAGAGTGAATGAGCAAACCCTGGTTAATTTATGGAGAGAACAGAACCGCCGTGTGATTTCAGATATATGGATTTAAATCCAAAATAATTGTATTGGCTTCAGAAGACTTATTCTTGACTGACACTACTGTAAGTGGGGACAGCATATAGTCTGAAAACTTTTGACAGCAATTTATTGTTCCGAAGTGACACATCCTACAGTGATTGTCCTTTGAAAATACCTGTAGTCTGATTCAGCACCCTTTTAAAAATATTCTTAGGATCTAAATTCCCAACGCAGATTTCAGTAAATTGTGAATAAGTATTAACAATAAGCTCAAATATACGCGAAACTATGGTGGATTATATTTGAGTGATTTGTGTAAACTAGCCTCTTGGAGGCTAGTTTACATACTATTGAATACTTAACAAAATTCATAGCAGTAAATAAAACTGCTTCTTTTTGACACAGGTTCAGCTCATTAAATCTCCAGCGGTCACGTTTCTGTGGCAGAAGTGATATTCTATGTAACAATTACCAATTACTTTGGTAAATATAGTAGGTCTGTAGAAAAGGACAGCCTCATCTACATAAAACAACAAAACGTTTCCCCAGCATCTGACCCACAGTGCTCTGCATGTGGTTTTCTGAACAAATAAATGGCTGAACTGTGTGAGGAGCACCATTTATTAGACATTGCACATTCTCTGTTAAAATCTTCAAACATAAGAGCTGCTGTCAATCACCTTCCACTAAGTAAGATCTTACCCAGATAAAATGTCTAGAGTGCTAAAATCTTTTTCAACTGTTTTCGCACATGTAAAGATGACTCCAGATCTGTCTGTATGAATTTTGGACGGTTGCCATACTTATGTAGCTACTTTAACTGCCAACATTTAATTTTCCTTTAGCTTTACACAGAAAGAGAAAGAAGAAGGGTGGGGGTCTGTGGAGAATGAGAGATCTGAATATTTTTAAAAGATAAATATATTTAAAAATTCAAAGATGGTGCTAATTATAAAGAATTATAATTATAAACCATTTTGGGAGCAGCATGCTTGTTCGTCTAACCATTTTTGTCACCTCAGTTGGAGATGATTTAAATTTTAGCTGCAGTTTCTTTGTTTAACTGGAATTTTTATGCCTACTTCAGTTTCTGGGAAATAAGTGACATGCATAGTTTAGAGAGAGAGCCTGACCCCTTTGTATCATTGTGTTCCTGGAATTTAGGATTTCCATTTCTGAATAAGGCATATTTCACCCCTGGTGAAATCTCTATAGCTGAATAGCATTGCCTGATAAAGGCCAGAAAGACAGAATTTTAATAAGCACCGAACTGTAGCTCTAAAATAACTTACTGTGAAGTTTTACATATGTTTACAATGTTCATTACCCTACAAACAAATTTCAAAAACAAGACAGACTGTTTACAATGTATGTAATCAGCTTGGTGTCTTGTAGCTGGGGCACTCCAAGGAATGAAACAATGAAAGCACCCAACAGAAGGGCTCTTCAACTTAATCTGTTAACTACAGTTTGTACCAGACCTTGGTAGGAATGGGAGGCCCCTGGCTAATCTTTTGACTTGACTTGGTTAAGTGGTTCTAGGCACAGAGTTCACAATAAAATAATCAAAGCTCAAGGGGCCCTTCAAACAGCACATATTCAGTATTGAATCTCCTTATTAAGAAGAGTGGAGGTCAACAGTACATTTTAATGTTACCCTGTTTGCATACAATGATTTTTTCTTTTTATAAATTAGTCAGTGAGGCAATGCAGACGATTATTCCACTGTTTCTAATAATGGCATTTATTAGATGTGTACTGACCCTGTATGTGTAAATGCTGTAGTGAATGTGTAGAAGACTACAGATTAGATGTATTTCTGGAACTCCATATATACAGAGGTCTTAGTAGATTAAGATTTCTGCACTTTTCCCTCATAATCCTGATGTTGACTATATTTTTTTTAATATTGTTTTATCTAAAAATGGTTGGAAGTCTAAAATCTAAATTTTAAATTTGTAATAGTCCACTGAGTTTTGTCAAAGATTCTCCATTTGTTGCAAAATATTAAAAAAGAATGCTAAAAATGTAATTTGCTTCAAATATGCTCTTTGATCTGTGGAAGACTTATCAACAAAGATTGATAAACCCCAGAGGAACACTACATATAAAACCTTTCACTATGATTGGGTAATGTTATGCATATGTAGCAGCCACACAGAAATTACTGCTACAGTATTTGATAAAGCTATTTAATCAATAATTTGTATTACCTTAGCTTTAGGTTGGACAGCATAGAACCTTTTCCTTAATTTTTGAATTTGAAAGTTATGTTTTCAGATATGGTAATATGACAGCATATACTAATTCAACAAATAAGTTATTTCATTACAATCTGCACTCAGACAGCTGAAATGACAATGTGTGTCTTTCCAGCCAGGAAAAAAAAATGAAAAAGAAAAAAAAACAAAGAAAAGTGTTTTTTATTAAAATAATGTTGAAAATGCTTTTTATATATCCCTCCTTTCTTATAATTGGAAAATTGTAGGCCAAAAACTTCTGCTTGTAAAAATCCGCTGACATATACTGGTGTCAATGGGATTCTATTGATTTATGCTGGCTGGTGATCTGTGCCAGTGTCTGTTATAACCATAGTTACAATATGCTTCATTGTAATCATAACAGACAGTATTTGTTCAATTAAGCCAACATCTGGTGCAATGCAATGATTAGGAGTGGTAATTAAGTCTTTTTTTTTTTTTTTTTAATCTGTGTTAGACTGCTTGGTGTCTTAAAAATACAGTGACAGGGATGATTATGCTACAAATGTAACATACTTGTTTTTCACAGATTCTGGCTGAAAGTGTAACTGTTCTCCGTATTAGCTTGCTTTACCTTGCAAAATGCATTATAATGCACCATTGCCTTCAGCTGCCTTGGACATGGAAACCTTGATATTCCTTTTGTGAGACTTCATGGAAGCAAGCTTTATAATACCATTAAGGCCGTTCTACTCAACAGGTTTAGGGTGAGTCAGCCCTGCCCGGAAACTAACTGGAACACTTCTGAGAGGGAACATTCACCCAAAGATAGGATCTATCTTTCTCTCCTCATGTAGCTGAGCTGCCAAGCTACTGGGCGAGCCTAACACCAAATGTAGTAGTCTTTCCTAAGAGGAATGCCATTCCAGTTACTAAATCTTGATGCCTCGAAAACTGGGGAGAGAAGGAGTGTGCATTTTTTCTCTGCTCCTGTGCATCAAAACCAGGAAAATAAATAAATAATTAAAACACCAACAAAAATATCCAAATCGCAATGTTTCTGAAATAAGGATATTATTTGTTTGCATGGATATTCTTTGGTTTTCTGATAGCTAGAAATAGCTATAAGAAGTCCACTCTGGCATGAAATGGCTGGATTGTGGAGACCATAGATTCAAGAAAAATGAAGGGAACAGTAATGAGAGGAAATTTATTACTGGAAAGATTAACATTAACTTTAAAAAGCATTCCATGTGGAACACAGATTAATATGTAGAATATGTTGTACATACTTAAAGTAGAAAAAATTATTATTTTTTAATGTTTGAACTGAATGAAAATAAGGGATTAAAATGAATGATTTAGAGGCCGTCAATTTCTTTCACTCACTCTGTTGTTACACATGAAACATATTCAGTTTAAGAAATGGTGATCTTCCAGAGTAAAGGAATCAGAGTAGGGAGTAATAATTCATTTTCTTTCTAAACCCTCAGCTACCAAAGTCTGTCAATATCACAAGTGATTAGCCCAAGTATATGTGCTCCATGGTCATGTTGTAGTGATTTATTTCCATGTAAAACTTAACTAAGGAAAGACAACAATCTGTGAGCCAACAATCTTTGTATGGAACAGAGGTGTTCACTTATTTTTCAACAGGCTGTGCTGTACATTATCAGCTGTTGCAGTAAAAGTGAGAAAGTTTTCCATTTATTGCTTAATTACAAGTTACGATTTATTAATTTCTATTTAGGTGCAGAGGATTTAGAAGCTGAGAAATGATCATTCTTACAGAGGCACTGACACTGTTAATTGTGATGTGCATGAAATCATCTTTATTAGTGTGACTAGTTTATCAAGAGAGCATTGCAGAGCACAATTGTCTTGTTAGGGTATTTTCTTGTCATTGAAGGACCTCAGTGTGAAATAAATTTTTACATTTCTTAGATATTCTACAATTCTTAGATATTTCCATAGGTATGTCACTCTTTCAGATATTCACTAAAGTAGAGGGCTGGCCTTATCAATAACATTGACATAGGCTGTAAAATGCATGGAAATAAAGACAGTGAAATTTGAACGGTACAAGAGAAAAGTAGACAAAGTGGACAATTCCAAGATGACTTGGGCAAAAAATATACAGCGTCAGATCATATGATCTCTTATTGAGGCCTCCTACACTTGCAGCTGTTTCACCAAAGAGCTGGTGTCAGTAAGACTTTAATTACATTTCAAACACCCTGTATCTTTTTTTATGGAATGGAAATCACTTTCTACTTCATTAAGATATAGTTTACATTACCTTAATGAATAAATAACATAAGCATAAACTATAGCTGCACATACTCTTCCTTTCAGAACAGAGCAGGAACAAGAAACACTACTAAGTAAGACATACCGCAGTCTAAAATTTTGAGCATTTAGTTATACTTAAAGGCCTTTAAAAGGACATTTTTTAGCACTAATCTTGAATCACTACATAAATTTTAAAGATAATTTTGACTAGCATGAATACCTGGGGAGAGGAGGTGAGGAAAGCTTGAGAAAACTGCCATTCACAGGAGACTGGGTCCTACAAAAACAGTGTGCTTGCCTTAGGAATGGGACATTCTTAGGAAAAAGGCCATTTAATCAAAATATTCACGCTTCCATGCCTTAATTCCTAAAAATTCATAAAAATTAAAGCTATCTTTTCTTTAGATAGGTCAATCATCTGTAAATTCCAGTGAACTTGCTGGTTCACCGTTCTTGACAACTAGACTAAATAATATATAGTTTTTAATCTGAAAAAAATGGGAGGTTATAAACTGTGGCTTAGGTTCATCCTTTTTGCAGGTTAGACACGATCTAAATTTGGTTAGCTTCTCTGACACCTTTTGACATATCACAACCATCAAAGTCCAAGTTCAGTGCCCATCTTTCTGTCACCATCTGTGTACCTACAGAAGAAATAATTTTAAATCAAAGCTGTTCTCTCTTCAGTGCAGACTAGTAATTTCAGTAGCGAGTCCAGGTAGCAAGATAGTAGAGAAAAGTAAGCATATAAAGTATTCCACAGAATGTAGATTATAGAATGTCTGAGCATCAACAGTAAAAGAAACTTTAAATGAACATGGATTGTAAGCAGTCTCACAAAGAGTCTCTACACAGAAGCAAAACTACAGAAGACTCCGTGAGTAACCCTTGCAAAGAGTCCTTGATGCAAATGCTGTTTAAAAATGGATCATATGAGAATGATGTCAATATTGATGATTCAGAGAAAGCAGTACAATTTTTTCAGAAAGTCTCCAGTGCTATTGAAATTCAGTTGTCTTGTAGAGATAATGTTTTTCCCTTTGGATTCATTCCACAGATAGCTATTCAGCTGTCTCACTTACCCTACAAGAGACAGAAGGTCAGAAAACACTTTCCAAAGGTTTACTGAAGTATTTTGAACTATATAGAGTGCTTTAGATTTTCATTTAGACTTTTCTGGCAGAAGAAATTACTGAAGGAAATAAATTATATATTCAGGGCTATATAATATCACTTAGTCTCTAACTGATTATTAGTCACATATAACAAATTATCAGTAAGATTATTATGTTTATGCAAATATTATCACTGGAAATTACACTGTATCTCTTCAGAACCATCATCTGAATTTTGAACTACTATGCATTTGAAGATCAAAATGCCATCAGGACTAGATAATAGGTCATATACGCATGTTTCATCATAGACATATCTTTATTGATCTGCTGTTCTGTTCTCATTTATGGAATGATTATTTTTTAGGGTGTTTCAAATATGCTCTAGATCTTTTAGTTTTCTGAACAAAAAAATTGATTGTTTCCAATTTTACAACCTTGCAATCACTTGAATGAAAATGTAAGTTGCTTTGCAAGGGTATTTCCTTTAGATACTGAAACTAAGAACTATTTTCTGATTATTAGCTAGTATCTTTAAAAAAGGTAATTGATCAAATTCCAACATGAACTTTATTGATCAATTCAAGTTCTTTAAAGCAAGCTGACAGTTTTTGAGAGTGATACTGTCAAAGTATATGTCTGACATAAATTTATCTTAATCCTAATTTTAGAATTAAAGTAGATAAAACCAGAACATTCTTTTTCAAATAATATATCTCAGAGTTACGAAATGGCATTTGTAACAGTAATGGGTGACAGTAATAGAAGTTTACAACCCAGATCACAGAGCGACCAGCTAAAAAGACAACCAAAAGCTAGTTTTAGACAGCAGGCTTCTGTATTTATAATTGTGAGTTACTTTTCCCATTAGTTTTTTGTATTTAGAAGCAACATTGATTGTTTACTTTTTATTTGTTCTCTGCCAAAAGTACATGTTTATTTGACCTCCTCATTCATCATTCTGTGTGGTGAGAGAAGGGTGATACATCCAGAAAGATATAACCCAGCTGTTCCAGCCTGAATGAAAATTTTAAAGAAGAATTTTTATTAGCTGTGTAACAATTTGAAAAATAATCTTTATTATTTTCTAAATGGAAATATGTCTATAAAGAAATGAGCTGCCCTACTCAGCTTCTTCATGCAAAATCACTATACCTTTGGAATACAGAATAATTATAACATAAGAATTTATTAATATTAGTATCAACTAAAATTGGTTTAAAAAATATTTGTTTCTGTAGTAAGCTTCCTTATCAAATTTTGAACAAAGTACATCTATTTGAACAATTTATTGAACAGTGCTGTGAAGTTACGGTTTACAGTGATAAACAGATTGCTACAAACAGAAATCAGTGTATTTAAAAATAACAGTTAGAGTATGCACATGCATATTTTTATTTCTGAGTTTAAGAACTTATTCAAATGGCAACTCTACTGAAGGATTTTTCACCCCTTATGCATTTATTAATTTAAATGAAATTATTGGTAGGAAAAAGCATGCAGGGTGCCTTGAAGTCATGGTTATAAAAAAGCAAAAAAAAATAAATCTTTTTAAAATGTAAAATGTTTGAAATAATTTTTTAAAACAATAAAGTCAGGTAAATTAAAATATTAATTTATTCATGAATGAGTCAAGCGAGGTACTCCTCAGGGCATAATTTGTGATGTCATTTTAATTCCAAAATGCATGGCAGGGAAAAGCTCGAGAAATTATGCACAGTATAATAGAAAACAAAGAATTCATTCAAAGAGCAGTTAGCGTTATGGAATGAAATTCATTCCAGAAGAAAGGGTTAGGACCCTGATTGAGCAAGGAATGCTCTCAATACACACCAATGTTCTGTACAGAAAAATAAGAGGCTTCATGTTAGGGTTCTTGGGTAATACATCTGAAAAATGAAAAGTAAATGCACATAAAGCGGCAGGCATAAAACTTACAAGTTTTAAAACTCTCTATCACCTTTTCTTCTGGCTT
>KZ506184.1:218187-255537 GCA_002844005.1 Limosa lapponica baueri
TTACGCACCACTGGTAATACAAGAAATCTTGGAGTAATTTTTCAGCCCATCTACATGATATATCTGAATGATAAACCTCGAATTAAAAAATACTAATTATGTCTTGGGATTGTAAAAATAATATTTACTGATTTTTAAGATACTATATTCACTGAGGGTTATCAAGCCCTGGAACAGGCTGCCCAGGGAAGTGGTTGAGTCACCATTCCAGAAGGTATTTAAAAGACAGTGTAGATGTAGTGCTGAGGGACATGGTTTAGTGGTGGACTTGGCAGTGTTAGGTTAACAGTTGGTCTTGATGATATTAAAGGTCTTTTCTAATCTAAATGATTCTATGATTCTGTGATCATGTACAGGCTGCTAAAACGATGCATGTTTATTTTACTAAATGAAGTTCCAAGAAGTTTCTGCTTTGGGAAACCTGAGTTTCATGAGTGTGACTTCTTTAACTAACAGCTGTGTATTTGCACATTTCAGTTTACTATTTCAAATTTGCTCAACACTTCATAGTATTTTCTGTGTTACAGTATATTCTGAAATCTATAATAGCTGTTAGTTAATGTAACTATTATATAATACATAATGGAAACTTTTAATTATGTACAGTAAATACATTCTAATAATAACCTTTAACTGTAAGAAGTTTAAGTCTGATTTTCAAAGGAGGCTTAGCCAATTGGAAACATGGTTTCTATGAAAGCAAAAATAACGTTTGGAGTCTAAAAACTAGAAATTAATTATTTAAGTCACTAGATTCTCCATGCAGTGGATACTGTATAGTAAGTGTTTAATGAGAGGATCTAAAGCAAACACCAAAGTGAGTAGTTCTCCACCTAGATTGCTTGGAAGAAAGCTCTCTGCATCTTGTACAGAGGTTTTTCCATGTGTTAAAAGTACAGAATACAGAACATTGTTCTGACTGTAAGTGTTTCTAAAGCCCCCTTTAAAAAAAAAATCAAGTATTTTTTTCCTTTTTGTAATCACAAACAAATTATTGCTCTTAATTGTCTAGTACTTAAGGCACTTGGGATCCATGCCTTCTTCTGACTCATATACAAGGTAGAACATGTGAATCACCAATATAAAGAAGCTTGAAGGAAACAGAATTTACTGTAGATTAATTAATAGCCAACATATGGATGATATGTATATATTTCTTATTCATATTACTTCTTCTGACAAAGATGCTATTATCCACAGGATGTTTTGTTATGCAGATGATGTGAGCAGCCAGGAAAGCAACCTGGGTAGAAGGGAAAATTACTGAATAGGAAGAAATGTCTGCTGAAATGCTGACAGAGAAAATGCCTAATGGATTGGGAAATGTCAGCCTGGGAGCTAGGTTTCTGAACCAGAAGTATCCTTGAGAAGTGCAGTTGGTACATCTGGGTATCTAGAAACTGGAGACATCCTAAAATACCATAAATAAGCACAAAATCCAGGTGAAAAGTAGCCTGGAAAAAGGAGTAAACATCCTGAGAAAGTAAGAATCAGTAACTGTTATTGTCTGTTCTAATTGCAAGAACAGTAAGACTCTTTGGAAAAAAGAAAAAAAAATTGGTCTGAGAGAACAGAAAACATCATCATCTATTGGATGTTATAGACACAAAATAGAAAGTAATAACACCTACTGGCTGCTCGAAGTGGTGGTTTTCTATGCCCTTTTACACCTTTAGAAAATTTAATTTTTATCCAAAAATTGGGCTTCTGTCTCTGAGAAATTCCTGTGCTGCATATTTTCCCCTTTCCTGAACAAGTTTGCATGAACTTTTTACATCTTGGACCCTCACTGGGGGCACCTGTCTGGCTCCAACCTACGTGATGTGGATCATCTTCAAAGTGAGACCATTCTATTGGTCCCCTTCTGGACTCACTTCTGGAGCCAATTCAGTTTGTCCTCCCACTTCTGAGATGGTTAGGTCCCTTTCTAGGACTGATTTTTCCTCCTCTCTGGGACTGTTTGGCCCCCTTCGCAGTTCTGTCTAATGTGCTTGGTGCAATACATATATGTAAATAATCTATCATGACTGCTACTATATCATTAATAAGTTTGGTTCACTACTTATAAGTTTGCAGTAACCTGTAATATTATATATATACTTGGGTGCTACTATAATTGTTTATTGCCATAATATTGATTGCTGGTAATAATTTCTAATAACTTGAGACATACATATATATGTATGTATGTATGTATATGCACTTTATTAATCATAAGTATACTTGCTAGCAGTGACGTTTGTAGTGAAATTTAGAGAGAAATTTAGAGCATAAAGTCTCTATGTCTTTATGTCTTATGGAATCCTGTGAACCCACAGCCATGATCTCTATGTGCCCACAGACCGAATAAACATTTAGGTTGTTACAGAAGGCAACAGAAATTTAATTTAAGCTTAAGAGGTTTAAAACTGCACATAGAAGAAGTGAAATGCACACACGTGATTGTGCAGATATAGTTAAAACAGACATGCTCTTAGGTATGTAAATATTTCTTCACACTTAGACAAAGTAATAAACTTTAATCTAAATACAGGCTAAGAACACTGTGCTACATTTAACTTAGATGATTTTATTTTTTTTTAAGTGCTTAAGTGGACATTTGACAACCAATAATGTAGCAGGTGCGTACTGATAAGGTTGAAAACTAGGTCCTTGGCAAGGTGACAGAGAAAATTCTTAACAAAATAAAGGTGTTAAGAATCTAGAAGCTAAGTACTTAAAATAAACTACTGATAGGGTGATATGTTCAAGTAACTTTACATTACAGACCCGACTTAACAGGTGAATAGATTTCAGGAAGCAGATGGACTATGTGCCATATAAATATATTCAAAGCCACCCAGTTCTTTTCTTCCAGTCTCTGCCCTGTGATTTTAAAACAATCTTATTTCTTATATGTGTCACCATTTTCTTCATAAATATAGGAAGCTTGGGGCCAGTTCCACATGGTTTTGTCTGTTGGTCCTATTCATAATTTCCATCAGTCTTGGGAAGAATGGAGTAGTAATTATTCTTATTAAGATTATTGTTAATAATGATTTTACTATGAGCAAACTGTAATGAACAAACTCTTCCACATTTCCTTTTGCTAGGAAAATATTTATGACCAGATAGTAAAGATGGCAGTCTAACATTGGGTACTTTGGTAAATTCATGTTGCAACATACTCTATTTTCCATTTCCTTTCCCATCTTTATCAAGTATTTCAACAATTTCTCTAAAAGCTTACACATCAGGTTAATGATGCTGAAGTTTTCTCAATCACATCTCCATTAAGTAAATATTGGTATTACATTTGCTATTACTTTATGATAAAGGCAGGTTCACTGAAAAATCTTGTTTCTGGATCTATAATTCCATATGCCAACTTTTTCAATTTTTCTGCAGTGAATATCATATGATCCCCTTGACTTTGAGATCTTGAAACTTTGCTTTTACCTAGGAGGTAATTATATTTCTGTTTTCACATACTCAATTAATGAATTAATCTGACTTTTTCCTCATGTGTCATATCTTTATTCTTACTGAAAAGTGAGCCAGATACTGTCATAGATAGTACACATATTTTTTTTAATCTCTACTATATCCTGGCTGAATAGGGGCCCTATTTTTCCTCTGTACTTGTTATTTTTTATTTATATAACAAATAACTTTTATTATTTCTATTAATTTCCTCCTTGGGGTTGAACTGACTTGACATTTTAATAATACTCACTTTATCGCTATATCTCCTGATATCTAGGACTGTAATTTTATTTTCTAGTCAGTGTTGATTTCCATCCACATAGGCTTTCTCCTTGTCTTTAATATCCTATCTGACTGTATGGTGGGTTGACCCTGGTTGGACACTAGGTGCCCACCAAAGCCGCCGTATAACTTCCCCTCCTAAAATGGACAGGGGAGAGAAAATATAATGAAAAGCTCAGGGGTCAAGATAAGGGACAGATGGCTTAATTCTCCTGCAACTCTAGCTTTAAACTATTTTAGTTCTACTTACTTAATCTCATTTTTTCAGTTATCATAAATCATAGAACGGTTTTAGTTGGAAGATTATCTAGTTCTGTTCCAACTCCCCTGCCATGGGCAGGGACACCTCCCACTAGACTAGGTTGCTCAAAGCCCCATCCATCCTGGTCTTGAACACATTCAGGGATGGAGCATTCACAACTTCCCTGCAACCTGTTCTAGGGTCTCACCACCCTCAGAGTAAAGAATTTCTTCCTAATATCTAACCTAAATATCTACCCTCTTTCAGTTTCAAACCATTACTCCTCATCCTATTGCTACATTTCCTGGTAAAGCGTCCCTCTCTACCTTTTCTGTAGGCAACCTTTAAGTTCTGAAAGGCCACTCTAAGGTTTACCCAGAGCCTTCTTTTTACCAGGCTGAACAACCCCAACTCTTTCAGCCTATCTTCATATGATGTTTAAACATAAAGACTTATGGCTCGGGATGTGGACACTTAACGCTGAGACAATGTAAATTTGGTGTAAAGTTCTAAGTTCACAACTTGTTGCATCTATTTTTTGCAATCATCAATCACAAGAGAAAAACAGTGAATGTTCTGGCTGTACAACCTTAGTTTACATTGCTGTGTATCTTGGGTCTTTTATTACTAATAGCTTGTGTTGAACTTGCTGCCTTACAAAAAGATAACTGGAATAAAACCAGCTCATGAATATGGGGTTTCTGTGGTATGTACTTGTTCCATGATAGTTATTGTTCCATAGAGATGGAAAAATAAATATAAGCTGTAGTCTAGAGGGATGAAAAGTTCCTTACTCTCTTACTACTGAAATCGTTCTAGCAAAATGAAACTGGTAAAGGCCTAACATAGAATTGGGAAGGGTTAGTTACCCTTTTGCTCCCAGAAGATGTAGCTTTTTCAGGATCATATTATGGGCATACTAGTTAGAAAGTGAAAGAAATATAGCTTGTTCTTGTCTGATAAATTTTCTTTATAAGCGTGCTCTTTCATATGCTCATGAGCTCCTTCACTACCATTATTCACCTTTATGAGAAAGAAAAGGAAACATCTTCTTCCTCCCTTGTGCCTCTGTCAGTTAGCAATATTGCCTCTCACATTCCACAGTAAGTAAATTTCATGGGAAAGAACATCTTTCTTAAGAATGCAAGAAATGTTCATCTTGTGTTAACTTGGTCTGGCTGATTACTTGGCTCAGGTGTCACAACAAGTGTATAACAATGTGTAGAACAATCATTTTTGGAGTTGCCTGTAACTGCACTTTTAATTGCAGTAGTTAATAAGGGTTTGTAAAAACAAATAATTAATCCCAATTACAAGAAGATAAAAATTACGGATAAAGACTGGATCAGTAATTGCTATCTGAAAGTAAAAATCTTTTTTTTTCTTATTTTTTGACATTCTATAGGAGAGTTAGTTTTATTGAAAGCAGGGAAAGGAGACAAAGCTCTCATCCAAATTACTGAAACTGAGTATTCTTGTGTTCTGGGTGCATATGGGCACCTTGGTTGTTTCCTGACTGTCTATTGGTATGAAACTTGATCAACTTTATTTATTACACACACACACAAACAAATGCACATTTCTCAATGATCTTATTTTCACTAAAAGCAACTTTAGGTGCACAGTAAGGGAGAAAGCTGGGATAATGTCCAATCACGATGAACAGGTGAAAAAGGCCAAGAACCACAGCTCTGCGTGTTGGAACACAGGGACAAGTAAAACTTGAAAATTTTACAACTGTGATTACAATTGAATTTTAGGTACTTGACTGAAGCTAATGATTGAACTTGATATTCTATTACAAAGTTTTTACCTAGACTTTTTATAATTTTACTCTGAAGTTAATATTCACTTTGTACATTTTGTGTGACAGCACACACATTGTGGTAATGGTAATAGCTTGTAATAAGTAATCATAAAGGTTTTAATGGCAACTACTGGAAACAACCATGAAACACAGCTACATACTTTGCAATTAAATTAACTGACTTTTTTTTTTAAATATTGGGGTTTTATTTACCAATATGCCCTCAATATCTCAGTATTCTAAAATATGCAGAAGATATTTCTTTACAAACATATCAAACTGTTAAATATTTGGTCACTGGGGACATGTTTGTAGACTGACAAAAATCACTGTTAATTTGCACAATTCTGAAAACATGTTTTAGCATGACTTTTGTTGATGAAATTCTTGGTGATAGCACAAAAATAAATGAATGTTTCTCCATATCCTTCTTCAAAAAAGTAGATAACTGCTTTAGGTTTCTTTGCTTCTTTTATCATTTAAATCTGAGCCATTATTGTTCTCCCATTAATCTCTAGTAAATAAAAGTGTGGGTTTCTGTTTTGTTTTGTTTTTTTTTTTTGCCTTTATTCATAAGGTAATAGAGTTTGAAAGGATAGTGAAATACAATATTGTGCACCCTAGGGAAGATGATAAACAAAATGGAAGAGCTCAATTACTTTGTCTCAGTCATTTTTCTTCAGGTGCTAATTTGCCAAAGTATTTCTAAATTACTTCATACACTTTGAGTATTGTATTCTGGTATTGGATAAGCTTTTATGAAGAGCTTTAAAAATATCACTAGTAAATGTTTACTCAGTGTTTCATGTTTGATCTTTTTTGTACGATCCTTATACCAGAGCTGGAATTTATTTTCAATGACTACATATAAATGCAGCACACGCTCTGCGTCCTAACAGATGCCATCTGTAAAAGCATTTACTTTAAATTAGTGGAATAAGTAATCAAAAGGGCTTTGTACTTAATGCAGAACTTTTGGTGACTATTAAATGCTCATTAGAGGGTGTTTTTGCTGTATGACTGTCAAAATCAGCAGGACGTTTATGTTAGATTTCCTGAGTGGGTCAAGATTGAATATGATTTTACAACTTAAATAACGTAAATGAATGCAGGTTATTTCAGAATCTCCAGATGTTCCTTAAACTCCCTGCCCGTAAGTAAAACTTACAGCCAATTTAAATGTTGCAGCAATATTACAGTGTAGATTTTTGCTTCAAACATTTAACAACTCCCTTGTTACATTCCACCCATTTGTGACTTAACCATCACAAACGAAAAAGATGAACAGCATTATATCAGAGGTCTCTTTCTCTAAAGCATGTCTTACTAAATGGTTCATATCAGTCTATCATTAAAAGGCTTTTGGTGGGACAAAATCCTGACAAAAATTCCTTACAAAACCAGGTTGTCTGTCCATATTTTAGGTGCCCTGACTAATCTTAACTGAACTTAATTAATTTAAAAACTAGGTAACTCTGAAAACATGTTCTAAAGGTAAACAGCACTTTGAAAGTTAATTGTACATGTGCATGAGCTTTCTGTATCTTAATAAAGATTTCTGCATTCTTATATACAAGTTATGTTACAATAATTTCTTTGTTAATAAGAAGTATATCTACTTTTATCTTGTTGGTTGCTTTTTTTTTACATTGCACATACTTATGCTAATTCCAACCTTTGAAGATGGCAACATCTGTTAGGAAGAAGGCAATAAAGACAGATTTAGAGCCAACTTATAAAGTTAAGTAAAAACTCCTCAAAAGTGGCCTTTAAGCAAGACACTTTTCTAGGTAAGCTTTCATCAGACAACAGTCACTCTGGGGGTTTGCAATGGTGGAGATAAAATGCCCTGTTAGAAATCTTTGACTATCCAAACTCCAGTATGAAAACATTAAAACATTAGAGCTTTCTATAATAAACAAATTTTTACATATTTTAATTCCAAGATAAGGTGAAGAATTCATGGTGCTATAGAGAAAAAAAGAAACATAGATAATACCATATACCATTAACACTAGCTCCTATGGCAACTGCAGGTTTTGGGTCCCAGATCAGGACCTGTAGGAATGGCTTGTACAATTTTCATTAAAGAATCACTGCTTGAAGTATGTAAGGCATCTTAGAAGTAGAAATTCAAGACATTCAATCATCAGTTGCATTAGGGTTCCTTTTAACCAGGGAATACAAGAAATAATTAAAATTCTATGGAAATGATAAAGACAACTCAGTTCAGTCTAAGGTCTGTCTACATATTTTTGGATAGTCAGTGTCCACATTTATATTCTTTTTGTTAGAAGCATAGCATAATTCATGTTGGAACCAACTTACTGCTAACAGCATGGTCTGACCAGATCTTGAGGGCTTTATCCAAGTGGGTTCTGAATATATCCAGGGATGGAGGCTGTATGACCTCTCCAGGTAATGTGTCTCAGTGCTTAACTGTCCTTGAGAGAAAAGTTTCCTTTCATATGCAGCCTGAACCTCTGTTGTTTTGATTTATGCTTGTTATCCATCACTGTCATAATGAACCACTGTGAAGTGTGCAGCTGTGTCCTCACAGTCCCTTTCCCTCACAGGGGAGTGGCTGTGAGGTGCCCTGAAGCCATCTCTGCACCAGGCTGTACAAGTCCCACTGTCCCAGCCTCTCCTCATGGAGCAACTTCTCAAGCCTGGTCAGCCTGGTGCTTTTCCGCTGAGCTTACTACAGCATGTTGATGTCTTTCCTGTATTTGGGGCCCCAAACTGGACATAGTATGTGTGATTGCTGGGTAGAGGGGGATAAAAATTTTCTTTGATCTCCTGATGGTGCTCCTGCTGATGCAGTCCCAGATGCTGCTGGCCATTTTTCCTGCCAGGACTCGCTGCTGGCTCCTGTGCAGCTCACTGCACCCAGGGACCATTCCCCAGAGCTGCTCTCCACTCAGTCCATCCCCAGATTGATTCTCTGGGTTCAGATTTAAACAATAAAAAAAACCCCCTAATTTCCGCCCCCCCCCCCCAAAAAAAAACCAAACAGAAAAGAACTAGTGCTACAGACCTAACCATTAGCTACATATGCCATAGACTGATGCATTCCAGAAAAACCCATACTCGATTGCTAACCAGGTTATTTAGCTGACTAGAAGTAGAAAGCAAACAACCCTCATTTTAAAAACACTCAGACTGATCCCTACATTTATAAAAGAAGTCCTACAGGCAATGGATTATTTGTATGTCAAAATCCAGTTTGTAGCTAAAGATGACTGGGGTAACAAACAAATTTATTATGTTTATGTTTCCAGGACAGTTATTAATAAAAGATGTAAACTGTATAGTTAAGTCTTCCTGTTCAGAAGGCAATAAAGAAATTTATGAAAAATAAAATGTTTGTCCCAGGGGTGTCAATAAACAATACTCAGTCCATGTCTCTAAAACTTCAACGACCCAAGTTCCTTACCTGTTCTAGCTACTCTGACAAGTTAGCCAGGCTTCAGCCGTTTAGAAGCGCTGCACACACATCTGCTGCTGAACAAAAGCACTATCAGCAAAGTAAGCAAACATATTTGGTCAAGTCAAAATTATTATTATTTTTAATACTTCAATTTTTTTAAATATTTAGTCTGTGGTATCTGTGACAAAAGCTTATTTCAAAGTGATTTTTACTGTGTTTACTCAGTGAGCTTATTACTTAGTCTCAGTTGTAGAAGATTTCATGTCAGTTCCTAAACAAAAAGTTTTTGAACTGTATTCTAAGAGTGCTCCCTATGAGATATTATGAGGAAAACACCTCTCAATCCTGGCTATTGAGCCTGGTTGATTCATTTAAACAGGTTGTGGAAGACCATAATTTTCATTTGCTGTGAAATAGATACTTGCAATGGACAGTAGAGTCAGTTATTTTTTTCCAATATTTTTTCCATCTATTCCTCCAACAGTCCTTTCTTGCGTCTCTCAGTATTTGTTTTATACAAAATGAAGGGCATCTACAAGAAATCATTTCCTTTAAAATCCACCAGGGCTACTTAGGCCATGTATTAGGCATTTCAACTCAAGTTAAAGATTTTTCTCTCTCTGACTCATGATCAGATAGTAGACACAATGAGAGCAAGAAAGAAATTGCTCCTTATATATTTAGTTCTTCCCCTTCCATTTACTTGTATCTACTCCAGTCTATTTCATTCTCAGATATTTATTCAGAAAAAAATTCAACTCTATATTTTTTTAATATATTTATTGAATATTAAAGGCGGAGGAAGGAAGCTTCTGAAGCTCATCTAGACTGTTGCTTTGTACCTAAATGCTTCCTCATGCTTCAGTGGCTTATATGTAGACCTCATTATCAGTTTGCAAAACATCCTTGGTTAGAATTACCCTGACTAAGACTCATTTAATCCAAATCCCTCATGGACAAAGTTGTAGAGGAAGTTTAGGCAGGATTTATAAGGCCATAGACAAGTTGCGCATTAGTAAGGTCATTAATTCCATCTTAAATTGTCTGCCAGAATATATTCTGGGGCACGGTAAACTGTGTTTTTATTGTTTCCATTGACATGGCAGTCAAGTCATTGTAATTTTTTTTCCATTTTGTACAGTCTCCAGGCCCTTATATATCACCATAATACAGGTCTGACAAAAGGTGAATAATATTATTCAAATAATTCAGTTTGAATAATTGATTTATGAAAATCTCTGAACAGAGGTTCAGTAGTCTCCTGTATCAGTAAGTCAGCTTGACAAAACAAACACACACCTCTTTTTTTTTCTTTTTTCCTGAGAGGCAAAGAATTTCCTGGGCTGTTCTTAGTCAAATCTAAGAAAATTGTTAAGTGATTAAGTAATTGTTAAGTTAAAATTGTTAAGTGTAATTGTCTAGGTTGGAAGGGACGTTTAAGATCATCTAGTCCAATCATCAACCTAACTCTGACAAAACCAAAAAAACCACATCACTAAACCCTGTCACTAAGCACTATGTCAACCGGTCTTCTGAATACCTCCAGGGATGGTGACTCAACCACTTCCCTGGGCAGCCCGTTCCAATGCTTAATAACCCTTCCAGTGTAAAAATTTTTCCTAATATCCAACCTGAACCTCCCCTGGTGCAACTTGAGGCCATTTCCTCTTGTCTTGTCGCCTGTAACTTGGGAGAAGAGACCTACCCCCACCTCTCTACAGCCTCCTTTCAGGTAGTTGTAGAAAGCAATAAGGTCTCCCTCCCCTCAGCCTCCTTTTCTCTAGGCTGAATAACCCCAGCTCCCTCAGCCCTTCCTCATAAGACCCCTCACCAGCTTTGTTGCCCTTCTCTGGACCTGCTCCAGCACCTCAATGTCTTTTTTGTGGTAAGGGGCCCAAAACTGGACACAGTACTCCAGGTGGGGCCTCACCAGTGCCGAGTACAGGGGGACGAAATTCAAAAGGAATTTTTAATTTGGTGAAATTAATTATTAGTGAATTATTCTATTTTGAGAAAGCTCTTCATTTAAAGACACTCTTTGTAGAGTTTAGTATGTAAGTAGGTAAAGAAAAAGTTTAACTGTTCTTTGCATCGGCTCTTGATTAATGTATTTGTTTTGGGTGTTACAGACTTCTTAACTTTCTGTGGAATGTGCACTATTAGTGTCATTCTCTCTAAGATCAAAGTACAGGCTATAAGGTTTTTCAACATGTCACAGAATACTGACATGTTAGAATATTGATAATGTGTATGTTATAGTTTATGTATCATTATTTACACTTTTAAGAAATACAGTTTTTAAGTGCTGAGAAACTTTTATACATGTACATATCAAAGCTAATTTTGAACTTTTATTATTAACTTGTGGTTAAGAAGTATTTTAGTTAATAAGTAGGATTTATTTTATCTCTTTTGTTTTTACCTTTTTTTCTTAAACTTTTTCAAGGATGACACAGTACAGAGGTCAAAAGGAAAAAAATTCTTGAATTGTATGATGACAGAGCAAAAGAAGTACACAGGCCTTCCAAAGAGCTGCTTTTTCTTAGGCAGCATTGCCAGTTGTCCTGGTAAACTTGTTGTCATAAGGTAATACATACATTTAAAAACGATTCTTTATGTAAAAGGACAATACTAAGAAATCCTGTTCACTTCTTCTGACAAGTCTATGCCAGAAAAAATATTATCTAGAAAACTAACTAAAAAAAATATTTGCCCTGAATACCTGTGAAAGCAGGGAGTGATGCTGTAGGTGCTGATCTTCTGCACCTTGGTGTTGTGGTTTAACCCCGGCAGGTACCTGAGCTGCACCCAGCCACTTGCTCACTTCCTCCTTGTGGCATAGGGGAGAGAACTGGATGGGTAAAAGTAGGGCGAGATAAAGGCATTTTAATAGGTATAGCAAAAGCTGTGCATGCAAACAAAGCAAAACAAGGAATTCATTCACCGCTTCCCATCAGCAGATAGGTGTTCAGCTATCTCCAGGAAAGCAGGGCTCCATCATGGGTAACAAATGTCATAACTCCAAATGTCCCCCCCCACCTTCTTTCCCCAGCTTTTATTGCTGAGCACAATGTCATACAGTATGGGATATCCCTGTGTCAGCTGGGGTCAGCTGTCCTGGCTGTTTGCCCTGCTCACTAGCAGGGCAGTGTGAGAAGAAGAAATGGCCTTGATGCTGTGCAAGCACTGCTTCGCAATAGCTTAAACATCCCTGTTTTATCAGCACGATTTTCATCACAAATAAAAAAGCATGGCACCATACAGGTTATTATGAAGAAAATATACTCTATCCCAGCCAAAACCAATACACTTGGTCTTATACCATTTTGCTAGTCTCCAGGGCAAGGAATGTAACATATCCAACAGATATATGTTGGATATACAGATATACAAGTATGCATTTTAGATGGTATTCACAAATTCGTATGATGTATTGGACTGGGGGAAGGTCTTTAGATTGTCTGAATCATTTCTCTACCTTGAATATAGCTGCACTGAATTTATAAGTAACACAATCCAATCCTTTTTTTGATTAATATAACTTTTAAATTCCGGTGTAGCTATTCATATTTCATAGTTTTACATTCACTTTGTACAAGTCCTCTCTAATATTTGATAAAACTTAATGCCTTTTTTTTAACATCTATGTAAATGAATTTGTTCATTATGCTTTTCCTGGAGAGTAAGAACAAATGGATATCAATAAAAAAAGGCAATCACATTTTTTTTAATTAAGATTAAAATTCAGAAGGATTTCATTCTCTAATTCCTCTCACTAGGTTCTAAATTTTTCCCTGAGGCTCAGAAAAATTAATAGTTCTAAATCACAGAACAAGTAGTCTTGCTATGAAGACAAAAAAAGTGCTTAGATTTTATGTATTCCCCTATATTGCACTTGAAGACTATTTTCAGTATAATGTTATTGGTGGGATAAAATTTTGCTCCTTTAAAAGAATCTATATGGTTACAACAATTGTTCGCCTACAATTTTGCAATCTGCCTGATTATTTAAGATTAAATTCAATGGCTGGTTTAAATTCCTTTTGCTTCAAATTACTTAGATTATATTGCCAGATCCCTGATACTTGAAGCCAATAGCAAAGTTTCCATGCAACAATGACAAGCATCAGGGAAAAATAAATGCCAGTTTTATAAAGACATTGGTTTAAAATGAATGATGAAGGGACTGTACTTAAAACCACGTCCAAAATTGAAGACTAAACGAACAATTAGCCTAGTAGGTTAATCCTCATTAGAGTGTTGAATTGCTGTAATGTATATGAAATGTCATTAAAATTTCCAGGTTTTTTTTGTGGGGGGAACAATATTTAGTCCTTGTCACTGTAGATGATACATTTGCACAATAAGCCAACCAGTGGAGATATTAAACAGTTTCTGGTGTGCTTCAAGGAACATACCATTTCCTCTCTTTATTCAAATCTACTCCATTCAGGAAAGGATGGGTTATCACTTTTTTCAGTCATGAGTACAACATAATAAATCATTAATAGAGTAATAACTGATCTGTCATGAGAAGGCTTAACCTTCTAACGGTAAAGTATAGTGAAACAGATGTGTAAAATCAGTAAAAACAAAACAAACCAATTTTTTTTTTTAAATAAACTGAATGCATTACTAGTGCCTAACCAGGTGTAGATTTTAAAATTCAGTGACAAAAAAAAAGCAAACAACCCTATCATATAAGTCTGCAACTGTCTCATATTCTTTTAGCTGTTGATTCATTTCTTAAAGCAAACAACTGAATGTTTCCTTCCAATTGACCGTGCAGCACATTTAATCTTCAAAGGCTGTAGCTTCATTTAGAATTTCTTTCTAAACAAAGATTTCTAAGTGTGTGTTTCAGCAGCTGTCTTGTCACGTTTTTGAAAGAGAAAAATTAAAGCTCTACTATATTTATTCCAAGTCTTCTCAGTGACTGATCTAGTATGAGAGTTAATTTTATTTTCTGTTTATCAGGAATAAGGCTTATCAAAGATGCCGTATGTAAGTAATTATGAGAAGCTATCACACAGATGGTGGATAATAACGTGTAGCTGGGGAGGATAATTTCTTCCTTTTGACAAGCAAAGAGAAATGGCATTTGACTTCTCTTCAGAAATGATAAGACTCAATGCTTGACAGAGATATAGTCTGCTTCCGTTTTCCTAAGGAAAGGAAACCGAGTGTTGATAATCAACTTGTCTTTCAGAAAGCTGTTCATTGCTCTTCACTTTAACATTTATTAGCTTTTAAATTCCTAAGTGGTTACTCTACCTTTGGGATGTTTATTTGTGGAGCTGAGTCTTGTGGGGAGGAAATGGGCACTGACCTGTGTTTCCATTGTTTGCATTGAGGGGAGCTAGAGAAGACAGCTAAATTTATCTTCACTACTGTTCAGATGCCTTTCTTATATGCAGTCTTCTCTGCAATATCTGTACAATTTGCAGGTCTTTGGCCTATTTAAGCATTTTGTTATTTCCTGGACTTTGATGCTGCTGATTGAGAAAAAGTGAAATTGCAGTCAGCATGTATATTTAAAGTAATCTGCCTGAAGAGGGGGGAGGGGAATGGGGGGTTTGTGTCTAGTGACTCTGGAAGGACACTAATCTCTTCCAAGGTGAAGGCTGAGATAAGCCTTTCAGTGACTCTATTCTACTCTCACTGACCCAAAGCACCCTGCTCTTTCTGAAACTTTCTGCAACTTTCTGCTTTTAGAAACTCAACATGCAGGTTTTAAGCAGGATGGGAATTTTCTGTAAGTTTTAATGTGAAGGCACTCTGGGGGACAGAGATTCAAAAAAAAAAAGTGTTTTGGTAACTGGAACTTTCTATATAATATTTTTAACATTACTGCTATTTTGAATCTATGCTTGGCTTTGTTTTCGTTGTGAGCAGGTGGTGCTGTTTTTGAAATGGATCTGCAGCTTGTAGTGAAGAACTAATTTTCAGTGTTTGTTTTCACTTAAATAAAGCTATGCAGATTTTCCAAATATCATTCACATATTACAGTTACTTCCCAAATTCAGTATGACTCTGATACCTAAGGAGGATTTTGCAAAATCTTTATGACTCCTGTTTTAACTCTACAAACTCTAAATGGTTCACTCAAATCACTAAGATGCAAGTATAATTTTATTCTTTTTTCATAGTTTCATTTTGCAATACAGACATTAGCATATATGTTGTCGTATTTCTGTTTAAAAAGAAAGTTGAACTATGGGGAAGGCAGAGGCAAAGAGATAGTACAAGAAAAGAAGTGAAAAGCAGACTTAATGGCCTTCCTGATCTAATCAAAGCCTAAGGGAAAGTTAAGAATGCAAAATCACAGGAATGTTTACACTGCCCTTTCTCTCTGCTCAGTCAATAGTAGCAGTCATCAGGGCATTCACATCGGATTCCTGAGACCTCTTCAAGAATCTATTTTGCTAGATTCAATTTCCCAAGGAAGTTCCATACTCTGGCTTCTGAAGGGCTTGGAGTTCAGAAGGAGGGGAGATATCTAGCAGGAGAAAAGGAGGTCAGATTGTTGCAACTCACTGAATCTGTGTTTATATTTTATTGTGTCTTGGTCACTTCTGTTAAAATGGTTGAGAGAAAAATATTAAAAAGAGAGAATTATAACATTTTCAAAATTTCTAAAAGTTTATGTAAATGAGCTTTGTTCCTGTGGTGAATGCTCATTTAACCAAAGGCAGTAAATCAAATACAAGGGTTGGAGAGAGAGTTAAAAAGTGTTTTGGTCCCAAAGCATTGTGTGTAGTCCTGTACGCTATGTGTAAATTCGCAAACAAGCAGAAACTGTTAAATAGCAGGAGAAGCTAGTAGGAGGGAAAGATTATCTACATTGGGCGGTGAATATTACATATTTAAATGTCAGCCTTGGCTTCAGTGAAGCTTTGGTACTCAGCAAGAAGGATAAGAAATCCCTCAGGTTTACTGCTAGAAACAGTACATAAGGTGTCACTAAAGAGAAATAGCCAAGTAGTTGTCTTACCAAGAGGTTAGAAGGAGAACATTCAAGTGATTACATTTTAAATAAAAAGAACAGGTGGCTATTCTACATAATCTTGTTTTTATTTGTGTTGTCTGTTTACTTTCTCTCACCAAGAAATTAATGTTTTGCCAAGCTACTTCATTAATCTTTTGAGAGCAAGGGTACAGAGCTCATAGAGTACATGTTGCAGTTTATGATTTTCTCAGGTGTCTTAGTAAGAGCTCAAGCTAGTGTTTATTAGTGATCCTCTAAAAAGGACAACTTGATACAGTCCCTGCAGCTGCCAACACAGGAGTTATGGAAGGACTTCACAATTTATAATATGCAGGAACATGAAATAAATTGTAGAGTTCTGTGGATAGACATTACTCTATAATCATATGCAGATGTGCCTTACAGCAATTGAACTCTCGCCTTCTATAAGTTGTCATAGTGTAATTAATAAGCAGAATATCTCAAAAGACAGGAGCTATATATGAAATCAGTTATTCTTAGATCTAAGCTGAAAAAAAATTAAAAACATCCTGGTAGGTACCACAGCAGCATATATCATATATAGGTATTTCTGGAAATGTTTTGATGCCCATCTTTTTCTTAGCCACACAAGTTAATGCAATAATCCCATATCCAGTTATTAGAACAAGGAAAACATCTGAGGAAATTTGACAATAAAGGGAAGGGTCCCAAGGAACACCAGGTAGTAGATGTGGAATCTGGACTCCACAGAAAGGTTAAGGGATTTTTTTTTTCTGTTTTCTTCCCAATCACAATGTTTTGCAGTAAATGTGAAAAACAAGTTCAGGTGATGTTACAAAGACATATAACAAAACACGCAGAAAACCTCTGAAGGCATTTGATAACCCTGTCAGAGGTCTTCATATTAATATAAATAGAGGAAGTCAATGAGTTGTAGTCAAAAGAACAAGCTTACCATATCTCTCACCAAAAGCAGCTAGGCTTCCCCAGAAAAGAGCCAAGTGGCTCCTTTGTGTATATTGTTTTCCAGGGAGAAACTGACCTAAAAACTCACTAGAAATATTGAGAACAGGTTTAAATAAAATGGATGAACTGCTGTCTACCAAAAGGAAAGTTATTCATGAAATAAGTAAACTACCAGAGCAGAAATTAACAGCCTAACAATGAATTGTAGCAGCAATCCTGCATGGAAGTGAAAGAAGAATTTCATTGGTTCTCTAACAAAAATAAAACTGCTGAACATGAGGCTTGTTACTTGTTACATTCAAAGCTGAATGAATAATTAAGAGAAAAAAAGCAATGAATAATTTATTCAATGAATTTGGCAGGGTTTTTTTTTCTTGTTTTTGGTTTGTTTTGTTGGGTTTTTTGCTACAGCTTAGTGATAACAACTTTCTTAAATGTATTCATTATGTAAATTCATTCAACTAATATTCATTTACAGTCTTAAAAGATTGGATTTAATTATCCAAAGGGTATGTTGCTTATAATACTTGCGACTGGTCAAAAGTCAGACAGAATTGCTTATATCATATGATTGGATAAATAGATAACCAAAGTTAGTACAAATACATAGCAGTATAATTATTGTCATGTATAAGTACACCAAGTACAAGCTTCGAAATACACCTTTTAAATACTTATGCTAGTGACAACCCTCAGACATTTACTTTCAGGAAACAGAGCCAAAAGGAATTATTCAAAACCTGAAATGAAATGTAGTTTTCTAGCTCTAACTATCTACTTTCTGCAAGCTGAAAATTTTTCCAAGGAAACGAACTCTTCCTCATGAAGGCATTTCCACCTCATAATCAACAGATAACAATTTAATTCTTTTATCTTTTCAGCTGAGAACATTTGCAAACAATGAAAAACATCTAAAATTCACATGCAGACAGAGAACAATTCTACAAACCTTTGCTGTAAATAGATTACATTTGTAAAATGTCAAGTCAATAAAAGGCTTGGAGTGTAAAAAGGTGCTAGTGATTATTTTTCTCTCTCTGCATTGTGCAAAACTTCCACAATAGAAAATGTACAGAAATTATTTTTACACTTCAGGATTTTCTAATACTCGAGTCATTAATGGGATTTTTTTTAGGATCTGCTAGTTTTTATATTTCTTCCTCATAAGTAACAATATTTGCAGTATTATCATAGTTGCTCTAAGACATTTAACATTTTTAAAGCACATTGAAACATAAACAAATTTTAAGTTCATAAAAGGTAGTGATAGATACTTTCATAATTCAAAACTTATAATAGTCTGCAATCTAGCCAGATCTCAAAAAACTAAGTAACAACTTAACAAAAAAAAAACCCAAACCAAACCAAAACAAAAAGCCAACCAACCAACCAGCCAGCAAAAAACCCCAAACCTAACATATCCAAAAGCCGCAGAAAAAAGGTCCTGTAACTAATAAAACTTATGCTAGATGATAAAGTGAGAAGTAAAACATAACTGATTTCCTGTAATATAGAACATCCAGTTTTCTTGATTTTAGGTGGTCTAGGGAATTTTGAATTGTTAGCACTGCATGTCATTTGCAGCTAAAAGGTGTTGTGAAGAAAGGCAAAGAATGCCACAGTTGAAAACTTCAACTCATTTGAGCTGTTAGAGTTCTGATTTAAGAGCAAAATTGTAAAACTGAAGTGATATACTTTTCTGTTTTTCATAGATTCTTGCTTGATCTATAAAGTCTTTATGAATCCAGTTCATAAGAAGTAGGTTACCTGGTCAGTAGGAAAACAGTCCATGTTGCTATGATGTTGGTCTCATATAGTTTTCTATGGCATATCTACAGAGTTTTCTAAACTCTTTTTAGGAATCTGGGTTCAATATATCTATACATTTCCAGGAAAAGACCTGAAAGCAATTTATCTGCTCAATATTAGCTGTGTGTCATAGATGCCATGGATGGTAAAATCCGGAATATGAGAGAGCAGACATGGGGCTCTCATTCACACAGCTGAAGAACTTGTGTTAAATCCCAGATTCTCCTCACTAGTGTGCCCCATAGGTTTGCTTTAGTACAACGCACACAGATTTGAAAAGATGTATATGTCATTTCTGTGGTGAACATTGCTCTCTTTGTTTCTGCCAAATCAATAGTTATAACAAGCTGACTTGTAAGTTCTCTTTTTAATTACTATCTATTTAATTATATATGATTTCCCATGTAGAAACACATCATAAATGTGTAAGATTGTTACTTAAAACCAGATAAAGACTGAGTTTTGAGTAAATAATGACATCAGAATCCCAGAACAGGACCTAACACTGACCTTAAAAATTCAATGAGCCAAGCAGACTTTGCACGCCTGTTTGCCACAGACAGTACAAGATGAAAGAAATGGATTTAAAACACATTAAAGTGCAAGGTTTTATGCTTTTCAGTTTTGATGCTATTTTTAAATGATGCAGAGCAACAGAGGAATCAATAACATATGGGCTTACCTGATTGACTCCTTGGCAAACAGCCCCTTGTTTTTAAAGGAGTTTTTATGGAAATAAATGAGGATGTCTTACAAATGTGCAGTTTAATATTTTAATATACAATTTATTATATTTATTATTTCAGTTTCCAGAAGTAGTTTGTAGAACACAAGGCAACATTACTTATTCAAAATGCATACCATTATTCACAATAAATTCACTAAAAGTAATAAAATACATAGTTTACTTTTTACACTTCAACAACCTTCTCTATCTTAAAAATAAAAGTTTTAACAAGTAGCAAATACACATTTTGACTACATCAAAGTACTTCTGAAACAGTCCAGTTTATGAGTGGTTCAGATTGTATGCAATTATGTTGAAAAACTCGTTAACTTCCAACAATGCAATAATAACCTTATACTAATAGAGGAAGTTTCATCCTAAAAGATATTATAGACGCTTACTAAGTACGTAATTTTGTTTGATGGAGAATCAAACAAAGAGGCACCTCTCTCAAAGGGGGAAGAGGGTTCTTGCGCAGGAGATTGCGGGGTTGAT
Organism: Limosa lapponica baueri; assembly: GCA_002844005.1. Lineage (NCBI taxonomy): Eukaryota > Metazoa > Chordata > Aves > Charadriiformes > Scolopacidae > Limosa > Limosa lapponica. Next base: position 238,380 of record KZ506184.1, read on the forward strand.
TGACAGAGCTTTAAACTAGATGTGAGGGGGGAGGGCGTTAATAATATCAGACTTGACTGTAGCAAGCTGAGCAATAACACATCAGGGTTAGGGAGAGAGGGTGCTAGTAAGGACCTTCAGCCTGCCTCCCTGAGCCAAGCTGATGACACTGCATTGCACTCAAAGCCTTATGGAGAAGAGCCAGCAGCTCCTGAGGAAGTTGAGATAAACAGTGAAACCCCTGTGAGGCACCTCAAGGGGTGTTCCCTTAAAAAGGCAGCACAGCCAACAGCCCAGCTGAATTCCCCCTACACAGATGCACGGAGCATGGGCAACAAGCAGGAGTTGGAGGCTATCATGCTGCTGAAAAGATATGATATAGTGGCCATCACTGAAACTTGGTGGGATGAATCCTACAATTGGAGTGTGGGTATTGAGGGCTACAAGCTGTTCAGAAGGGACAGGCGAGGAAGGAGAGGTGGAGGTGTCGCCCTCTATGTTAAGGAATGGATAGAGTGTGAGGAGATATCCCCAAAGCCCTCCCTGGGGTCAGATGAAGAGATAGTTGAAAGTTTGTGGGTGAGAATTAAGGGGCGGGCCAATATGAGGGACACTGTAGTGGGTGTTTATTACAGGCCACCTGATCAGGATGGGGAAGGTGATGAAGCCTTTTACAACTAGCTCAAAGTAGCCTCACAATCGCAGGCTTTGGTTCTCATGGGGGACTTCAACCACCCTGATATCTGCTGGAAAGGCTACACAGCCAAGCACCTACAGTCCAGGAGGTTCCTCCATTGTTTGATGATAACTTCTTAACTCAGCTGGTGGTTGTTATAGCAATAAGTATAAGCGAGGGCCTCTCTGCATACCATTCCTTGGCACATAGCACAAACATTGGTCTTGTCATTCTGAGAACGAGCAGTTTTCTCCACAATATGCCGTTAATTTCAGAGAGTTAGAGGAGGCCTAGCTAACATGTAAAATTACAGAACACAAAATTGGTTCGGTTTTACTTCAAACCGGGACAGCATTTCTTATGTCCATATAAGTTTCTTATTGCACAGACTGGATATTTTGACACAAGATACAGCAAGCAGTCAAATAGATGTGATTCAGCTTAGTCAGATCCACCCCCCTCCAAAAAAAAAGATGTTTTGAAAAGCAGAGTAAGTTAACTTTCATTGATTTGTGTGTGTGTGTGTTTTGTTTTGTTTTCAAAAAGTGCTACCAGTTCTAGGTTGACCTATTCTAAAAGAAAGTTTCTTATGTAAAAATTTTAAAATCTAATAAAGGTTTAAAAGTATAAGCTCCTGTAGCTCAGAAAAAATATTTCAAGTGGTTATTTATATTATTTCAGATAATATAGAAATAAAAAAATAATAAAAAAATATAATATACATCAAGGTAACATATAGCAAGGTAACAATAACAACAAGGTAAATTCTAGCTCTTAGAAAATTACAGTACATGGAAAACAAGCCAAAATGACTATAAATCACAGAATATACACCATAAAGAGAAAGAAAATGCTGCTGTTCCACCTGGATTGTTATAGAATCACAGAATGGCTTGGGTTGGAAGGGACCTTAAAGATCATCTAGTTCCAACTCCCCTGCCATGGGCAGGGACACCTCCCACTAGACCAGGTTGCTCAAAGCCCCATCCAGCCTGGTTTTGAACATTTCCAGTGATGAGGCATCCACAACTTCCCTGGGCAACCTGTTCCAGGGTCTCACCACCCTCACTGTAAAGAATTTCTTCCTAATACCTAATCTATATTTCCCATCTTTCAGTTTGAAACAATCACCCCTCGTCCTATCACTACACTCCCTCATAAAGAGTCCCTCCCCACCTTTCCTATAGGCCCCTTTTAGGTACTGAAAGTCTGCTATAAGATCTCCCCAGAGCCTTCTCTTCTCCAGGCTGAACAACCCCAATTCTTTCAACCTGTCTTCATAAGAGAGGTGCTCCAGCCCTCCAATCATCTTTATCAAAGTATTTGGAGGAAAAAAACAAAACCAGCAACAGCTAGAAATAACTATTAAGTTCAGAAGAAATAAAGGAAGCCTTTTCTTTTATTTAGTAATTATCTATTTGTTAGTATTTGACTTTTACAGCTATGTATTTTAACTGCAGTACCATCTTTTGAGAAGAATTAGGAATTTTATTATCTCAGTTCAAAAGTTATTTGGAGATTTGTATTAAAGTTATATTTTTTAATTTATGTAATTAATTTAATCAATGAATTTAATTAATTAATTTTTTCATGATCTGTAGACAATATGGTATTTTAAAATTTAATTGGTATATATAGGGTGTCTGTATTTATGTATAAGACCAGAGGAAAATGTGGGGTTTTTCTGGGGAGAAATATTTAATTAATGTGTTTTAGAGATGAGTACATAAAGTGTAATCACCAGGACATTCAATGAATGTGAACAAAACTATGGAAGAGACAGAAACTTGAGGAGGGGAAGTTGCAACAGGAATGCCTAGAGCTCTGCCTAGGGCTGAGCTGAGATCAGGGTTAGTAGGCTGACCAACACATTATCCTATTATAAGTTTCTGATCATAAAGAAGTAGATGATACTTTCTTCAGACAACTAGAAGAAGCCTCACATTTGCACGGCTGGGTCCTTGTGGGGGACTGCAGCCACCCCGACATCTGCAGGTGGGACAACACAGTAGGGCACAAGCATGCAGGAAGTTTCTGGAGTGCACTATTGACAACATCTTAATACATGTGACTGAGGAGCCAACTAGGGGAGGTGTTCTTCTGGATCTCATATTTACAAGCAAGGAATGACTGGTCAGCCATATGAAGGTCAAGGTTACAGTGACTTGGTTACAGTGACTATGTGACGGCTATGTTCAGGACCCTTCAAGGAGAGAGCAAGGCTAAAAGCAGGACCACAACCCTGATCTTCAGAAAGGCATACTTTGGCCTGTTTAGGATCTGCTTGGATGAATCACATGGCATATGGCCCCAGAGACGAGATGGGGTGAAGAAAACTGGTTGATATTCAAGCTCAAGAACCATTCATCTCGACAAGACTGAAATTAAGCAAAAGCATCAGGAGTCCTGGATGGATGAACAAGGATCTCCTGGCTAAACTCAAACACAGAAAGGAAGTATATACGAAGCTGAAGCAAAGCAGGTGACCTGGGATGATTTAGAGACAGTATCTAAGCATGCAGAGATAGCATTAGGAAAGCCAAAGCCCACCTGAAGCTGAATCTTGCAAGGGATGCAAAGTGCAGCAAGAAGGGCATCTACAGGTAGATTAGCAGCAAAAGGAAGCCTAGGAAAAACATGGAACCACTCCTAAATGGGGCAGGAAACTTGGAGAGAAAAGGCATGGAAAAGGCCAAGGTACTTAAAGCCTTCTTTGCCTTGGTTTTGCTGGAAAGATTTGCTTGTTTTTCAAGTTGACTATGAGCCAGCAATGTGCCTACAGCATGCTGGACTGCCCTAAGAGTCTTGCCAGCAGGTCAAGGAAGGTGATTCTTACCCTCTATTTGGCGCTAGTGAGGCCACATCTGTAGTACTGTGTCCAGTTTTGGGCTCCTCAGTGCAAAAGAAAAATGGAACCACTGGATAGAGTCCAACAAAGGGCCACAAAAATGGTTATGGTTCTGAAGCACCTCACATATAAGGAAAGGCTTAGAGAGATGGAGCTGACCGGGCTAGAGAAGAAACCTGTCAAAAAACCTGTCTGGGCATAGCACTTAGCAACCTGCTGTAGGTGAGCCTGTTTGAGCAGTGTGTTTGGACTAGGTGGTCTGTAGAGGTGTATTCCAACTCCAATCATTTTTTGATTCTGTGATATACAGTGAAATTGCATCAGATTACTAAACCATAGGATGTTTTATGGATGTACTTTGTTATTGGAAAGGTGAATATAAGTAGTCTATAGCAAATAGTCGTATCAATAAAACATGAAAATAAAATAAAACATAAATGACTACATAAAGTAAGAAACTATTCTAGGAATCTAGTTGGTATTTCAAGATAAGTCAAAGACGAAAACATACTTCTGATTAAGCATTGCTTCTTATCTTATCAGGCAACAATTTACCATTTTAATAATGAAGTACAGTATCAAAGTGTGGCACAATATAGTATGGTAATATAGTAAAGCACTGTGATGGTTTACAGTATATTATCTTTCCAACTTTTCACTGATAATAAGCTAAGCCAAAAATTTGCATTTCATGAGGTAACATCTGTACAGCACCTGCAAAATGCTAGTATGGTTATGCAGCAAAATTTCCCAAATTCAGAGGCCTTTTCTGTAATATATAAATTATTAAGTCATTTACACCTTGGAAAAAAACATTATTGTAAATAAGATTTATTGGGTATTTTAAAGACAGACACTCTGCATTTTTTAGTTCCTACCAGATTTGAATTTTACACATAAATTTTAAACAATTGGGATCATAGACTAGAAATGTACCACTTTCTAGTACCTTTTGAGAAATCATTTACCTTCCTTGCCTAACACAAACAACATTGATAAACAAAGAAATATGAAATAATTTGTTTCTTAAAAATTGGACTGTGTTAAAACACTGCACAAAGAAATGTCTGGTTAGTTATGCAATATACACAGGCTTGTTCAGGATATGTTTTAGTACTACATTAGTGCTCCTATTACACTTCCTACTCTCTTTGGCAGCAGTCTTTCTCATTTATTTTTTTTACTGCAGTAGCTTCTACCTCTCTCACACACCCTTCTTTAAACTGTCGGCTATAGTTATGATGGACAGTTTGGTCTAGTGGATAGGACATGAGAATGTTCCTTAAGCTTCAGGACTGGGTTTTTGGCAGCTAAATATGGGTTTATGTGTCTATGTGCAAAAAGGAGTAGAGGGATACATTCCCAAGGAATTGTCAAGAAGATCCTCAAGCTGAGTTAATGGTGATTGCTAAACTTTTGTGGCTACATAGCTGTAGGGTACCCGATGGGTACTCCATGTGATAACTTAAACTATAATAAAAGCAGAATAGCAGGCCTTGCATAGTCAGTTGTAAGGTATCCCAAAATGGATCTCAGATGATTAATTTTTAGACAATGATGTCCACTGCATTTGGTAGACTGTGTACACTCTTATAGAGAAAACCTTTGACAGACACAACCCCCATAAAAGAATGTGGCTTAAATTTAATACTTACTTTTTTCAATTTCAATGTAAGCCTTAGAAAATCCGTTCAGGATATCAAAACTACTAATCAAGGAGAATTAGAAAGGGCCTTATCTTGACTGCAGTCAAGGAGACACCAGGATGTATTCCTGTGACTACCCACCCTGCTGGTGACAGACAGAAAGCCTTGTCAAGATCTTGTAGTATCAACTTAAGTTGCTACCAACATCTGCACATATTCTCCTGGAAAAATAGTGTGTGAGTGCTTTGTAATTTGCTTTAGGTAAAATCAGACACATTGCATCAGATCACAAGTCAAACATGTTGAGCTGCCTTAGCAGATTGAGTATCATTCAAACAACTCCCAGAACAGCTTTCAGCACGTCATCCATTCTCTTCACAGGGTCACCCTCAGCCATTTTACCAGTCTTATCAGAAAAGGTCTTTGATCTTTGGATTTATAATTTTTACCTCCCTTTGCTTCTTTCCTTCAGGTTGAACTTAAGGAAATGGCTTATTTGGGATAGAAGCTTAATTCTCACATAATTTATTGATGACATCCAGTGAACAGCTGACAACACCACTTAATACCAGCTAATAGCTTTACAAATTCTGGGCTGGATAGAAATGGAATTAGTACATGATAACAGTACTATTTGTAATATGCTAATAATGACATATGATGTTTGCGTTACTCAGAACTACAAGGCTGATAGACAGCCCATGAGACTTCTTTTCAAAACGCTAACACAAATTGACAGCAGTGCTCCTGATTATATACTGCTTTCACAAGGATACCTGAGCCAGGCATTCTTCATCCATGTCATGTACAAAATAGCAGTAGTCAGACTGACTGGGTAATACAGTAAAAGGAAAAGGTTAGAGACATATTTCAGGGAGTACTAAAGAACTCCTGAGTTATTTGTCTCCAAAGCAATTGTATTATCCTTAATAGTGATCCTCCTTTCCCTATGGGGAACTGTAATTTCTTTCCCTGACCATTTTCTTTTCCATTGTGAAGTTAATGTCCTTTGTTTGGGAGAGCCAACTTGACAAGGCAATTGAATACAGACTATAGATACTAAGCATTATTATTATTATAGATTGTATTATACTGTATGCATATGTCTCCTTTATAAAACATTTGTCTGCATGGAATAGCTGTAACCTGAATTAATAGATGACTTGACATGGAGAGACTGAACAAGAAAGCAGTATTTAAACCAGGTCTAGATGTAAGGAGAGATTAATGAATTGCACAGTGCAATTGAATTTTTGGTCATGCACCATGAATAATTTTGGCAAAATAAATTGCATTAATTTACTTAACTTTTTACTGAATAAAACTTTCAGTGTGATAGAGACCTGATTTCAAAGCTGGTCCATATATTTAATAGAAGCACAGTGTAGTTTTTCTATAAGTAGAAAAACTGAAGCTTGAAGTGCTGTCATTTTCTAACAACAAATATAAGATGGCAGGGATTAGAGAACAGAATTGACCCTATATACATTCCCCGGAAACTCATTAAAGTATTTTATTTCTCTTAACAATTGATATAGCAATATTGATCCTAGTCTACAGTATGTTCAGTAGGTAGTGATGTCAACAGAAGTATTACCATTGTCATCATTTGAGTTAGCTTCCAAATTGCACGTGGAGTTCTAAACACATAAGCAGATATGATTCTTTTCAGAACTGGGAAAGAACAGAAATGTTAAGTAAAAATAAATTTATAAACCTGTATTTTCCCATATCTGATAGAATGATTTTTTATATTTGTACTCATATACCTTCATGCAATTAACTGTTTACAAGCTTGAATGTGATTACACAGAAGATATTAATAAATCTCACTACTATCTTAAAACTTTCCACTAAACTAATAGTTTTCAATGAAAACAACAGAATTTGTCAGAGCACTGATGTTCAAAGGGATCTCATTATTATTGTGCTATTTTAACCATCAGGAAAGGAATTTCCTGAGATCAAAAGAAAATTAATAATTTTCTGTATACTGTAAGATTGGCTGGTTACCTTATCTTTAAGATGGAGGATTTTAAAAAATCTTTCATCTGAAGGTTGATTCACATCTTTGGTTTATTTGTCCGCTTCTATTAGTATTTTTTCCCTAAACATAAATCACAGAATAATAGACTCTAGAAGATATAATACTTGTACTTTAAATTTCCATACCAAAATATGGGCATTCCAGACCGTCTTTCAGCGATATGTCTGGTTTTCAAACTGTCTGTAGCAGAAAACAAAAAGCATACAAGAAAGGGAATATGTAAATTTTTTTCCCCCTATTTCAACAGAAAATGAATATATCAGTCTCTATCTAAGATTGGCCTACTCAGACCTTATAGCAAAACCAAAAAACAAACAAGCAGAAAAAACCCCAAATGCTGATTTTAGCTTTGGCTTATACCTCTGTGTTCTCAACTTCATGAATACAAATATGCTTACACAATCAAATTAGAATGAAACAGGAAAGTTAAAAATGACACAAATGCACAATCCCTGCCTCTCTTTCCCTATGTGAGGGGGTATGGTTTTTTTTATTGCACCTAGGATTTACTATTGGCAGTTGAGATTTTTAAATAGTACATAAATATTGACTTTGATATTAACGGCTCAGTTTTAAGTGTGTTCATACTATTTTCTCTAATATTTTGTTCCAGTATATAGGTAGTTAACTTTGTAACAGCGAATGAATAATTCAACAGTTGAAGTAGCTTGCACAGATGTAAGTTAGGTTTACAGTCTGAGTATATTAAAATCAGCTTTAAGGCATTTAAAACCAGATTCTGAAATGTTATTCATTTATTAAGAAATATTTATTTCACCAGGGTTTTTCAGCAGTAGCTAAAATACAACAAAAGCAAAGAGGGAAATGTCTTACTCGTACTGTACTCCCAGTATGATTCCATCAACATGCAGAAGTTACACAGGTGTTCCTGCAGATTGCAGATCTGTAAACGATTTATTCACAGCGTCAAATCTGTGTGCTCTTATCTCATGTAAATTCCCATCCAAGCTGGTAAAACTGAATCTAAACCTCATGATTTTAAGTACTGTGATTTACCCATGCTGCTTTTGGTTCTATGTGTACAGGATACATTTCTATCCATGATGGAAGTTCAAACCCAGGAGTTAGTCTCTAAGTTTGACCCTTCATAACTTTATGAAGACACTGTCAAGCTTTTCCTTATGAAATTTGTTGTCAAAGTCTTTCTATCTGAACGACATCCTTTTATTCTTGTATCTCCTATTTTGCATAATAAAAGCAGGACTCTGCTACTAATTAATCTGATTTCCCTCAGAACTTGACTTGGCTTTAGGGGGAAAGACAGAGGGAGAAGAAGAGAGAGAGAAAGGAGGAGAGAGAGAAAGGAAGAGAGACAGTGGAAGAGAGAAGCCTTCATTGCAGGTTGGTGTCCAGTTCTCATCTAAACCAGATGGCCATGCAGCAGCAGCCACATTTCTCTATAAACCTCTGAAAAGCACTAACTCAGCATGGGCACGGCCAGCAGGTATCATGTCCAGAATACACCACTAATACAATTATGCAAAGAAAATTCAGTGTTGGCTACTGTTCTTAGGAATTATTAGAAAGGATGAGACTACATTCTCTTTATACACTATCTTTGTGATTAGAAAGTGGTTGGCAGACAGACAGTTTCAGCTCTCTTTGTCAAAAGGAAGTCAAAATCCAACTCTTCATCCTCCTAGGTAGATGCTGTACTGAACAGCTGTGTTGCTTCATAGCAACAGGACTCTCCAGAACTATTCATAATTTCTGATGATTGGTCCACAGTCTTGAGTTTTGTGACTTGGAACCTCTGCAGACATGGAAAGAATCACCCTGATTTTTCACACTCACTAGATGACTTACCTAACTAAGCCTAACTGAGCGTGTACCTTCATATCTGATGGTATTTGAACACTTTCAGCTGATGTCAGAATTAAATCTCTGGTTTTGTAATATTATTAAAATGGGTTTTTTTACATGAAATATATCCTGCCATATGTTCCCTCATCCTCCTTCCTTCCTTCCTTTCCTTCTCCTCCCCTCCAAAAAAGCCAAGAAAACCAAATATACCTAAAACCTCTTCAGATTACCTTCTACAACTTGCTTAAATAAGCATCTAGTTGTTGACACAACCCACCAGTTGACGATTGACACTCTAAGTCTACCCTGTTAACAGTTTGTTATCATAGGCATTGTAACCAATTAGTGTCAGACCTTGTTTGTCCGAGATTAATTTCCCAATATCTGGAGTTCAGAATCAGTTTTTCCTGAAATTAATGAGTACTTTAAACAAGTATATAGCTTTGAAGCTAAAAGCTCTGCCAAGTAAATGATGTTTATTTTCTTTTTTTTTCACTGATTTAAATATGCATTAAGCAACACCTAACTTCTGAGCTACAGATTTGAAAAACTAGTTCAATGGTCAAGTTGAAGATGAGAAATCTTAAATATAATTAATGTTAAAGTGAGTAACTAAATAAAACCCTATACAAATATTACGTTTTATTTTAAATTTCAAATAAAAATATACAGGAAATAATGCTGGTTTCAGTATAACATTTTTCTAGAGATATACATTTATTTTCTATAAAAGTTTTTCAAACAATTTCATTAATTTGGAACTTTGAGGATAAAAATATTGTCATGGAAAGAATCTGATTGAAGTCAATAATGTTTATGTCCATCCTCATTATTCTAACTACATCGAAATGGTTGATTTTATAATTACTTTCAGATAAGCAGTCTGACATTAATGAATGTTCAGTTCTTAAAAGTATAAAAGTCTCTATATTGCTACAGCTATGAATTTTTAAGAACATAGTTTTTTTGTTTAGTTGGTTGATTTTTAATTAAAAAAGCTGATTCATTGAAACCAACAAATACAGTTTCAAAGAAAAAAAAAAGAGTTTCAGTGAAAATGCCTTTAGGAATACTTTTTGGATGTTTCACCACTTTGAAGAGAGTTTAGAACAGCCTAGATGAATGAAATTCAAATTCTTTTTCCGTCATGTGCAAAACAGACATTTGAATCTTGTTTTGTATTATAACAGATAAGAAAAGAAAACTAATGATTAATACAGGATAAGAATGAATGTGACTACTGGGCTACTTAGGAACTGGAGTAGAGGATCTTATTAAATAATTAGATAGGTAAATGGAATGTGTTTGTGTGTGTGTGCATATATTTTATATATATTTATACATACATATACCTTTATAAACTATGTGCATAGAAAATAAATAAGAACTTGGTTTCTAAACAAAGAAAATAAAATGCTTGGTTTTGTTTTTTCTCCCCCCCTCTTCTCCCCTCCCCCAGTGCAATTGTTTCTTCTGGCCAGCTGTATATTGTATTTGTTCTCTAAAGACAGAATGGTCATCATAGTGTCATGCCTAAGGCTGTTACTGATTGCAATGCTCATGGCTATTATTTTAACATTATTATTATAAGATTAGCATAACATATTATTATATAGCACATTATGCAGTTATAGCAATGGAACATCTTTTCAGTCTGAACAATGGTTAGTAATTTTATATGCGTGGTTCAGGTCTGGCTTCAGCCAATCTTAGTCAACAGGGAGTGTGAAGAATTTGAATAAGTAACAGGAGAAACAACTTTTTTTCTTTCTTGATGTGATAGACAAGATAGGGAAATAGAAGAATTGTTGAGGGTTAAGCTGGATGCCTATGTGTGAGTGAAGATGTGTTACACTGAGTACCACTCCAAGCCTTTCTCACTGATGCATCAGAACTACATTGAAAAAAAGGACTGGTGTATATTTGAACTCTTGAATATATTTCAGATTGCCATACTTTACCTCCAGAAAAACAAAACAAAACAAAACAAAACAAAACAAAACAAGAGAAGCATAGGAGTCAGCAGTGAACCAACAGGAATTTGATGAGATTTACCCATCATGATGTTTCTATATGTCTTCAGATATCGTTTTTATGCTTACAGTCCTGTGATCAAAATATTTAAAAAAATTCAGTGAATTGTATTTCAAACATAGCATGTTTTGAGTATCTGGCATAATCTACTGGATCACTGAGTACATAGGTAAACATTTTAAATACTATATTCACAATATACTTACTACCTATACAGAAACATTATCAAATACCCCAGTAACAAATAAAATTGTTAAAAGAATTATAAAATTATCTGCCTACAGTTTAGGCATCATGTCAGCACAGATTGTCCATATAAAATATCTACTCTAAGAAGTCAAGCACATTTACTACATTCCAGATATATTTAAAAAATATTTTCACATTTTGCATGCTAAACTCAGTTTAATTTCCTCTACTTAATATGTCTTAAATTGATACTTAATTATCCAATTCTGTGTTAAAAACCTGAACTGAAAATAAATGAAAATACTGTAGTCTTGTAAAGACAAGCAAGAAATTATTTCCACAACTTCTAAGAACAGTTAATTCCCACATCCCTGTTAGCTTCATGTGGCATTAACATTTCATGGGTTTAGCTTTCTAGCATAAACATCTTGAATCAGATAATTTGTATCAGCAACAACACTTGTAAGAAGCAGTGTAACTAACTGACAAAAGTGGAAAAATAGAAAATGTGTCTCTTAAAATGTTGAATAATTTTAGGCTTTTTGGGGAGTGTGGGCTTTGAAACTTTACTCAGTGCTGACATTGATCCAGTTCTCGTTTGGAAATGTCATTGTTATGATTAATTGATAGCCACAACCTACAGCAGGGAAGCATATAATTTTAAATGGAAAAGTCTTAGATGGAGACCAATTAGCACTGTGGCAAATGATGAGCAATTTCAATATCAAATGTCATTCAGGGTCTTGTTATGTCGCTGCCCTTTTTCTTCTCTTCCCTCTTCCCTCTTCCCTCCCCTCAACGCCCTCTTCCCCCCACCCTGCTCCAGTTCACATCTTTTAGTGGGACAAAATAGCAATATTTTAAAGATTTTCATATCATTAGAAGCATACTAAAAACTTAATTCCTTTAAGTAAATGAAATAACACTAAAGATGAACATGAAGCAGCCCTGTAAGGAGCCATCAAAGACCTACAGGGCTGGTTGTGAATGTCACCACTAAAATGTAGGTGTAAACACACACAATACAGAAAGTGACACACAGAGCTATCAGTGGACAAAGAGCTTGTGCCCCATGTGGATCCAGCCTGCAGATTTTCAGCTTTTGTTCCCAGGGTTTTGAACGCAGCATGCCAGGCAATGGTGTGTATGGCAGGTCTCAAGGAAAAACAAACAAAATCCCCCCCAACAAAAACCGTACCAGAGCTTTTTTTCTTACCTTTGGACTTCTATGAGCTCTCCTGTGTTTTCCACTGTGTCCTACTGGGGACAGTGTGGTACCAGAATCCATCAGTGTGGTTCCACTTGCAGGATCAGGGCCGTACTTTATAAATGTAAATTGGTAATGGTTATTTACTTACAAATAGGCATTTAACTGACATTATAACAAACGCTATGCAAGTGTTTGTGAAAAATCAATTAATTAAAATAGATTGTATGATGTATAAAATAGATACATTTTAGATGCTATTTAATGGCTGATTTAATAAACTACATATTTCTGCTTACTGTATTCAACATATATTTCCTTTCTAAATACAGGATTTACTAAGCTGGTAGAGGATAGATGAAAGATTATCAAGGTATTACTTTTTAGGTGTTGTCCGATTCTGGGTCCTGTCCTTGTGAAACACACAATTCATAAGGGATTTTAGGACATGTAGAGAATGTAACATACATTTTAAACCTATCTTAATTATATATAACAGACTGATATATATGATGTATGCACATAAGAAAAGGAGGAAATAGTTTATTATAAATATATTTCTGTCTCCTCCACTATTGCTCTCCTTTTTTAAATGCTTAAGGCTAAAATTTGTATCAAAAGTGTAAGAAAATATGCAGGGGGCAAAAGCAGCACACAAAATTGGAGGACAGACAGACAGTAGAAATAAATTTATGCACCAGTAAGTATACTTCACTAAAGTAAAATCATATGTATGTTGAGGCTTAAAGTCTAGCTTTATTTGCATTTTTTTAACCTTCATGTTCCCATTAATCTGTTACAAGCTGTCTTGTGTTTGCATGTATTAGAAATTCAAGATAGACCTTTTATCGTGTCCCACCTGACAGCATAATTTGAGAATTTAATCCTCAAATTTTCCTTTGAATCGTTTCTCTTTAGCTTTTGTGGATTAGATGGGGAGAGGTTTCAAGGGAGGACGAACAACTGCCTGAAATTACACAAACCATATTATCAGTTTTATTTTTGTTAATCTCAATGAAATGCATTTCATAAGATGAATACTGTTTGTATGGGACTCTTTGACTTGGTATTTTATATAAAAGAATCAAGTGTTTGCTAATTTAAGGTGGAAACCTTACATCACTGGGAAACTGTCACTATTAGTGCTCTCTAAGCATTCTTAGGTTAGTCTCATTACTCTCCTCCATTTCCAAGGGGAGGTTTTCGAGTGTGTGCCCTAACTGATTGTCAGGTCATATGATCAGGAAAGTGTTGACTCTTCATTAGTATTTCCTTCAATGATTATTTTAGGAAGAGTGCCATCTGATGCCAGTGTCAGTAATTTAAAATTCTTTTCTTTTTATCTCTCAAAGCATTTATGACTGCAACTTGCCCCTGAAAACTTCCCTTTTCATGTGTCCAAACCCAGAATTTCTCAGGTCATTTGGTCTTATAGACAGTCCTAATCAGATAAGCTTGTTAACTGTCATGGCATGTGGGGTTAGTTTGATTATAGAAGATAGGTCATTTTCTGTATAGCATTTGTTTCCATGCTAAGTGTTTATAGAAGTAGCATGGATTTGCCAGTGTTCCCTGGAAAAAAAACATGAGTGCAAACCCTTAAGTTTTCCCTCCCACCAAAATCTTTGAATATTCAAAGAACACATTGATAAGCAGGTGTATATCAGCTACTGTTACAGTCTTTATTATTCAAGGAGTCAGTTACTTTTCTTGTCCTCCCTGCTTCTTCCCCCAAAACATACCTGTCTTTCACATACAGATACTATCTCCCACCTTCATTATGCTCATTCTTTTCGAGTTCAGTGGGTTTTGTGTGGTTTGGGGTGTTTTTTGTTTTGTTTTGCTTTCCCCAAACTGTTGTGGTGAAGTTTTTTTTCTTTCTGTAAGGAAATTGGAGTGCATCAGAAAGTAAGCACAAGATAGTCATTTTAAGTTGAAAACATTTTTTTTTCCATAGGTCTCACCCTCATCAGGAAGTGAGAAATGATTCAGTCTAATGATCTGGACTAGGCAAAAAGAGCTGACATTTCAGTGCCCTTCATTTGCTAATACAAAATAACTTCTAAAAACAGTTACCGATATATAAATAAAATATACAGTTGCTTTAATTAGGATTAATTAAATATTTTTTTGGAAACACTTAACTCATAATTTCAATATCTGGATATTCAATAACAAACACTTTGCCATATTCTACCATGGTATCCTAATTAGTCCGACATTTACGTTAACTTTCCATCAGTGAATGATGAAACATCTCAGAAGCGGAAGTTACACCATGTAACTTGGCTGCAAGAAAGTGTTGCATTTTCATATACGGGTTTGTGTTTCTTGTGATGTAGCAATACTTTTAAATTTATAGCCTCCATTTCAAATGAACAGGACCCACTAACAAGCCATTTGTTACTTTTACCTACATATGGAACCTTTTCGTGGGCATTGGTTCAAATGCCCTGTGTCCCTCGGACTTTCATAAAATCACAAGGTGTCAAAAAAGGAATGTTTATAAACTAATTTGCATTACTCATGATTTGTGACTGTGCAAGAGAGAACTCATAGCCATATTTAGTGTGGGGGAGTAGAATGGGGAAAACTGGGAGTAGGCGTTATTATTGGCTCAATTCCACACATACCAAATGTGAATACTTCTGTTCTTCCCACAAAACATTAATTTCTTCACATACTGTAGACTTTATTCTTTTACTGTGTTCCAGATAGCAGACAGCTCTTGTTTTTCACTTATGTTTTCCTCTTAACAACAGTCATTAATTTACTGATACGCTGTCTATCAGAACCACATCATCTTGATTAGAGCTGTTATCCTAATCAAAAGGCTGATAATTAAGACTATCCATCTGTAGAGTTCCAAGTGCTAAGATGAGCTGAAGATCCTAATTAAGATTATTTAGGTGTTACTTAAATGCCATCATTTGATTCAGCTAATCATACCAGCAGGTACATTAGATTTGCATTAATGTTCTGCTGAAGCCAGCAGCTCTTTAAACAGATCAAAAATGTAGATTACAGGCACCATTTTCAAACATCTTTATATCAATATAACACTAAGACAATGCATTAAAGTAAATGGAATATTGGAAGAAAGAGGCAATTTTGGTGTTTCTCAGTCTGCTTTATGATAATCAGTAGAGTATTTAAAATAAGTAGTTTATTTATTGAGTTTGTGTGTTACAGCAGCTCTGTATTTAAGTTATATAAGTGCTTTGAATATAGACTATATGGATGACTTTCAAGTTAATGTGTATTTTTCTAGCCTAAATGAAGTAGTGCACTGTGTGGGAGTTCATTAGTTCCTGCTGATAAATTATTAGGTAGGTAGTTTGTGAATAAGTTATTGGAGAAGTCATAATTCTCATCTAACAAGGAATCTATTTGAGGCTGAAATTCTCAAAGATTCATTATTTTCTGTTTAAAAGTGAGCTCTGTTAAGATGCTTTTATTTTTTTCTTTTTTTTTTTCATCCAAAAGGTGAATCTATTTTCGTCAGAATTTTATAATCAAAACAATGATGTTTCTATTTCAACTTAACTTGGAGATTGTTCAGTTTGTAAGAAAGTACCTAGTACTATTGTTAGCAACGTTAAGTCAGTATGATCCAAAATCTTCATGCACACATAGTTTGTTTGCCTGAGGATATGAGAGACAATTAATACACCATTAGGCTAAAGCCTGTACATATGGTTTATGAGAGACCCCACCTCAAAAAGCAAGGTACTGGTTCACACAGATAATGGGTTGGACATCAAAAGAGGCCATGAGTGTGCTCTGGAAATAGGTCAGCCCCCTAGGAGAAGGTTATGATAACCATTTTAAATATATATATATGTTATTAAATCTATTCAAAGACATGCTTAATCTAAGGTTCTGTTGTGTATCAGCAATATGTGCGTGCATAAAGCAATTTCAAAGAAGTGAGAGACGTAAGTTCAAAGCACACTTCAGTAGTGAGAAATGAACTGCATAAATGGACTGTAAAGCTATCTGGAGTGACAGGCTCAGCCTTGTGGTCATTAGTAAAAGGTCCAATTATCCAGTGGATATTAGAATTATCCTTCAGAGGTTCATACCAATTATATTTCAGTTCCTAATCAGGGACATAGATGATGGGCTGGGAAAGAGTAGAGCTGCTATTCTGAGGGCAGGAGGCTGGAAAAATGGGCTGATGGGAACCTCATGAAGTTCAGCCAAGGAAAATGCAAAGTCCTGTACCTGGGATGGAAAACCCCAAACTGACTGACTAGAAAGCAGCTCTGCAGAAAAGACCTTGTGGTCTTGATGGACAGGGTGAACATAAGGCAACAGCGTGCCCTTGCGGCAAAGAAGGTCGGTCACATGGCTGTTTCATCATGTGTTGCCCAAGGGTTGAGGGAGCTGATTCATTCCCTCTGTTGAGCACTTATGAGACCAAATCTGGAGTGCTCCCTTCTGAGGGGAACTGATCCCTTTCTGAAGTGAACTGAGGGTCATATGTGCAGGTCGGACCCTTCCCAAAGGGACGTTTGCTGCCTCCCAGGGGCCTGTGTTAAGGATATTACCAGGAAGCTTCCTGGCCTGATATGGCCCTCAGATTATTACCCCCTTTTGGTCTTACAGGTAGATAATGATGAACTAGTGAGGAGAAGTCTGAGGGCAATGAAAAAAAGATTTCAGGGCTCTAGGACAGCTAGTCAAAGGTTCAGGAGTGCAAATC
>KZ506184.1:261223-293045 GCA_002844005.1 Limosa lapponica baueri
TTCTGCAGTACAACAAAGAAATGGGCAGACTGGAGTAGTGGAAGACCACCAAAGTGACTAGTGGAGTCTGGAGTACATGATGTATGAGTAGAGACTAAGGAAGCTGAGTTTGTTCACCCATAGTACGGTAGGAGAAGTGGACACCTTTCTGCTGTCTTCCATTACTTAACAGAAGGGTGTAGATGGAGCCAGGCTCTTTTGGACATGCATTCTTCTTGGAGGAAAAGCAATGGACACAAGGAAACTCCAGTCAGATACTACAAAAACATATTGCACTGTGAATGTTACCAATCACTCCATCCTTGTCTGTATTCAGAATTTGCCTGAACAAGGCCCTGGTCTGATTTGAAGCATCTTGGAGCAGAAATTCATTAATTCAGCCCATCAGCTACAGCTCTTTTTTAAGAATTATGGTATGATTTAATCTCTGGAGGTGATTCATTTGGTATAGAAGGTGTCTCGGCTTAGAGGATTTTCTTTTAGTTTATTGAAGATTTAGATTACTGTTTTTCAGAGTCATCCTGCTCTGACAGGGTTTGTTTTGGTAGATAAAAGTTCCTCTTCACAGGAACTTCTCTCCAGTCCAACTAAGCACTTAAGCATGGTGTTAACACAATCATATTTCTGCATTTCTTTTAAAAGAACATTAGTCTGTAGATAAATCTGTAGACAAATTGGACTTCACCACTCAATCCTGAAGAGCACCTGAGATTCCAGTGCTCTTTAAGAATAATGTCTTATGGGCAATGTAAAATGTTGGTCCTGTACACCGAATACAGATCCAGTTTTTAGGCATGAAAACCAACCCATGACTATAGTTTGTGGGACACATGCTTACCATTAATCTATAAAATTGAAGACTCAGTGCATGAGTTTTGGAATTTTTAAGGTTCTTTCAGGAAAACTAGACTCAAGAATAATGTCTTGAAAACAGGAAGAAAAAGGAATATGAGATATGGGATGTTTAACGAGAGAGGGCTAAGGTAACTTGGGAGTCTTAACTATACATTTTCTTGCTTTTAATTGTCAATGTTTAAACTCTGAAGTTCCTATCCCTATATTTTCTACAACTTTTGGTGTTTTTGCAAAGAATTTTGCTTGCAAGCTTCTGATGCTGTCCTTAATTTTATGTTAACAGATTTTATTATCTAGGATATACCCAGCAGCCGATGGAAGATGGATGGAAATTTTCAAAGAAATTATAGCAATTACATCAAAAGAACAAAGATATTACAGAGTATTTTAGTGGTTACATTTAAAAAGTGAATCATCTTTTAAAAAATTCCATTTTCATATTCTGTTTTATTTGCATATAAACAGACATGTTCACACTGAATTTGCATAGAAATAGATGCATTCAAAACATCTTTACAGCAATCATGGAATCACAGAAGTTACAGATGTAACAGAGTTATTAGTTCTGATTATTTAAACTGGGCATCTATTTTTCTGAGAGTGATTTTTGTTACAGTTACTGATTTTACACACCATTTTTGCACCTGCAGACCCAGACAATAGCTTTAAATATTGAATTTAGATTCTGCCCACACAGCAGGCAGTTGATGCCCAAGTTTTCCAGACTCCTCTCAGGTTAGGACAGAATTTCTAGATTATTCAACTTAAATGACCTGTGTGCTTAATTTTAGTCTCTGAATATTGAGAATAATTGGTAATCAACACTGATTAAAAGTATCCTTTACAGTTTCAAATCTTGCCTTACACCCAAGAAGAATATTCCAGCAGTAGTATCAGAAACACTACACTGCAACTACTTAACAGGTTGCTCATGCTGAAAGCTAAGACAATTATGCCTTGCATACCAATTCCTCACAGCATACAACTGTTTTCTAAATTTGTAATGTTTAGAGATGTTAATGATGTATTTATTTTAAAATTATCTCAATGGTTGTCATTTGCTTTAAATGAGAGGTCTGTAGAGAAATGGGTAACATGAGGTTGATCAAACAAAAGAGGAGTCATAGGCACTGAATCATCAGGTATACATCACAACTTGTCTTTCTAATGTTATTTTTATGGGTGTATATTTTTCTTCATACCTGGACTGAAAACAGCTCACCTATTACTAGCTAGCTGAACATTTTACTCAATCCTCTTTTCAACTAAAAAGACAATAAACTGTGGGATGAGCAAAGCCAAACTATGAAGGAAGAGATGTTTTTCTCCATAAAATCTTAATATAATCTTTGCCAATTAATAAGTTTTATAAATTAATGGAGGTCTTTCTCTCTAAACAAAGTCAAGATTTTGTCCAATGTGAAGGAAGAGCAATCTTTCTAATTTATCCCTTAAATATATTACATTTACTGTAAATTCTTACTTTTCTGAAGGGGATGTGTTCTTCATTTCTGGTGAACTGTAAAGTGCTTTATTGTGTACTCCAAGGAAAGAGCATTCTCTCAAACCATTTGAGCTAACATGAGAGCTTTCTTTAAATAGCGAGACTGAACCAGAAGATTCTACTAACTGGCTCTAAAGAATCTTCTAAAAATACAATGTCTATTGACTGTACCTGGCTACTTCCTAGCAAATGCTTAAAATGCTTTTAATGTTATATTTTAAGACTGTGGTTCTAAGCAATATTTCCTGTTATGATATTTTATTCATGCTGCTAATGCTAAGTTGATTAGCTGTCACTATAATTCCTTTTTGGAACTTATTTCTTTAATTATAATTTTACTTTTCTGCAACTTTTAACAGTTTCAGGCCATAAACCTGTTATTGTTTTTACTGCGCTGGTGTGACAGTGAAAAATAGATAAACTGTGTGTGCAAATGTACATCTTCATGTGGAAAACTACAGAATGAGGACCTTCAATCACAAACTTATGGAACACAGAAGTGTAACACTTAAGAAAACGGACTCTTGAACCTGATGGAAGTACATAAAAATAAGAATGTAAGAATTGTTCTTGGAGTTGGAGTAACCATCCACTTGGTCCTTCTTCCAGCAATGTCAGTGGGATATGCCATTTCAAAAGAGCGTACACGCCTAGCTATTGTAGTCCATTTCCCTCATAAATTCTATTATCCATAGTCATTAAATCAGGGATGTTATAAGGTATATCCTTATGCATTCACTATAATATCTGTCCATGGACCTGCTATCTGTGAATTCTTCTAATCCACTTTAGTATCTGCTAATATAGTCTTCACTCACAGGCTACTGTAACAATAAATTCCAGAATTGTGTTGCCTAATGTTTCAAGTATATTTTTTTTCTGTTTATCTTGTACTAACTTTAGTGAGAGTTCCCTATGTCTAGTACTGTGGGATTTGGCAAATAACAGTTCTGTATTCATCTTATCCATTAATCTTATTTTTTCTAAATCTTACTAATACACCTTCTTAGCCTTCTCCTTTTCGAATTATAGTCCTAGCTTTTTCAAATTCACCTTTAAGAGTATCTGTTCTGTTCCCTTATTTGTTTAAGTTGCTCTTCTCTGTACCTTCTCTAACTCCAATGAGTCTTTCTTGATGGACAAGAACAGCTCTTAGTAAATGCTGATATAAACATTTACATATTTTGTAAAACAATTAACTTGAAATTTCTAAATAATGCAAAATAAATTCATCAGAATTCATAGTTTGTTCAATCAAATAATTTAACAGAAGTTTGTTGGGATGAGGAGATAATGACCTTTTGCAAGCTGAAGGGAACAAGTCCTTCCTATAAATTACATATTCTTCTAAGAAAACTAAGCTCAAATCTGAAAGAGTTTGAGGGCTTAGATCTTTTAGGGAGTTGCTGAATCCAAAAACCTGAGAGGCAGCTCCATGCCCCAAGGTCCAACCAGTAGTAAGGCTGATAAGGTATTCCTGGTAGGCACACCACAAACGCACTTCTACAGTGCACATGTACTATATATACAGCCAGCCATACAGATTGACATATGCAGAAATATACAGCACAAATGGCCTCATCCTGTTACTCTCTCTGGCTGATCAGTATGAAGGTCTGTTAATAGAAATATAAATGTATATACAGTGCAGATTCCTCCAGTAGCTAGCCTTAGACACTCTCTCCCAGTTGCTGGCATCTGGACACATGAGCTGTTGAGGCTACACCCCATTCCGGTTACTGGTACAGACCACCATATACACACACACACTAAAGTCTCCTCGCCCAGGAAAACAGTTATTAGTGGTGTTTAATAAGAAAGCAGGACAAACTGCGCTGGTCAGGTATAGGACGTGGCCAGACAAGTCTACTGACTAGGCCCCTGCCTTCATGCACTCTACCCCTTTTATCCCTTTATCCCTCTATGTTACAGCTATTCCTCCTAAACCAGCTTGATACTTCCCTTTGCCCATGTTTGGTTCATCTGCTAAACATCCACAAATAAATATTCCAAAATCAAAAAATATTTTTCCTATGCATCCCATGCTGTGTCTCATACCTATACAAGCAGTAACATCCCTCCATCAAAAAGATGTTCCAGAGAGCTGCTGCAGATGATTCATGGTGCTCCAGCCCATGGGACTGGAGACTTCCCTGAGACAGCTGCAGCAGGAAACAGGTTGGGGGCTTGTGTATCTGTCTGGATTATTGGGTTCCCCTATCTGCTGTCATGACTCTCTACTCCTTCGTGTTGTGGAGGAGCCTTTAACAGCCTGAGGGTTCTCCTGCGGTGGGCATGGGATTAACCAGGGCAGGGTACTTTTATGGCTCTCCACCTGCCCTTGTTCCTCTGCCCTTCTTTGTGTGTGTGGAGGCCAGCTTTTTATTAACATAGCCTAGCAAGAACCTTAAAGATTTTCTCACACCACAGAAATGTAAGATACTAGATGCCAAAATATCATTTGGGATCTCAGTCACAATGATCCCTCACCACCTATAATGAGTCAGAAATTTTGGAGTCAGCACTCCACAAATTTCATGGACCTTGCTCTATGCCAGTGATATTTCTGAATGTGATAAGTATCTATATTTAAAACCTCTGTAACTGAAAAAAAGAATACTCTGATCACCCCTTTTTTTAATAAATATTCTTCAATTAGGTTACAATCAGAGCAAAGCTTCATTATGCACCTAAACATCACAACTTTCTACTGCCATCTATAATAAGTTTTCTAAATCAATTCTAAAGCATGTCAAATATTTGATGACAGCTCATCATATTCTATGAAAATACATTCAAGTACAGAGGAAAAAAGCCCCATAAATAAAGGTCTATAGTTGGGTTTGGTTTTATATTTTTTTATTTAGTAACATAGTATTGTCCTTATTATTGCAGACTTACCACATAAGACAAATAGATTAAAGATACTTATTCAAGTGTTTTTAGTAAATATTCATGGTGTAGTTTATTTGCAAAAAAATGAAAAATCCACCAAGAATATCCTGATTATCTACCTTGATTATCTAACTCTCAAAAGGATCATTTGCACTGGGAAAAAAACAGACAAAGTTTTAGCAAGTTTGAAGCAGGCTAAATTTAGAACAGTGAGGACATGTGAACTAAACAATGACATGATAGTGCCCTGATATTTTGCAGTGTTTGTGATATGCTTTTTCCCCTCATCTCTTTGTTCTTCATCAGATTGAAATAAAGATGAATCTTAATAATTCAATTCCTTATATAGTTTATCCTGTCATGTTCCAAACTAATCCCATTCTCCATGTGTTTATTACAGAGCTATCATTTAGAAGAATCTGGTTTACTGATATTTTTAGAATTTCAGACTTCACAGGTTTCTCCAGCATGGTACTACAATTACAAAACCCATTAGAGAGATAATAATTGCTGTTAGTGCACAATGTTTGTAATATATATTAGGCATCAGATTACCAAAAGGCATACATATTTAATGAACTAACTCTGAATACAAGGTTACTAATGATTAATAGCCTGAAAGGACACAAAAAGCAATATGCATTTTCCCCAAGCCATTACATGCTGCCAAACATTTCAGAAATTATGGGTGAGGAAGTAATCTGATGGGGCAGTGAAAGTCAAAGAAGAGAAACATAGTGCTCCATGAAATTATATATTGAAAAAGATATTCCGTGCAGTACAATTTCAACATTAGATTAGCCAGAACCTTTTAAGAATAGCAATGTAATGCTTGTAGTTATACTTGCAATAATTGTCTGCATGTTCTTAAGGACATTTCTTTACAGGCTTACTGTAGAGCTTTATTAAGTGCAGAGCAGCAAAACCGCTGTTAGGGTACTCAGTGTGGGGTACTCAAATGTCATACTGTCTGACTTCAATCTGCTTAAATACTGAATGGAGAGAGTAAAAATCTGTTTTTATATCCCTTCTAAAGGCTACACATTAGAAAAGGATTAGGCCTGATGACTGCTGAGGGGGACAGTTAAATCATGCATGGTCTGTTCCTCTCCTTACCAGAAGCTGAACATACTTAAATAAGCTAAGATCCTGGTAGCATGGGCAGTTAGGAACCAGTGCTGGTCCTACATTTGAATCTCTCAGCACCCAGTGACTTTTGATCCTCTCTATTCTTTACTGCCATTATTTCAGGGGGAGGAGTGGGAAATAAAATTGAAAAATTGCAGTGAGAACAAAAGAGTTTGTTAGGTTTTCAGGAAGCTCTTTTATTGAAAGCAAGGACTATCTTGAACTAAACTAAATGGTGGGATGGATAGAATATTCAGTGATGTGTAACAGCTGGATAAAAAGACACTTGGACTGCATTTCATCTAAGTCCCTGTGGCACTGGACTAGACTATGAGTTTCTGAAGGTGCCATTTCACTGGCACTTACCCATTTGTGATGCTATTCGTGGAGTGGCTGGGAAAGTGTATTAATTATGAAGTACTAGAATAGCTTAAATATAGTGATATTGCATGGGTTTTAAGTATACGTACAGTTCCTGACTAGCAGTCATTTTGACAGGAGAAATCTATCATTTGCACACACTGGGTTATTTCACAAAACAAGAAGAAAGACATAAAAAACCAATTTTGATGGTTCTGGAAAGTCTATTACCTAAAACCACTCATATAATATACTAATGAAAAGAGTCAGTACAGGAGAGGCATGAACAGTTGTAGAAAGCTAATCTCCCATCTAAGAAGAAAGAGTTCTAATATACTTGATATGGAGCAAATATAAAAAAGAAGTCTGGCCTACAGTCTTATTTGCTATAGGGTAACTATAGTGAGGTGCAACAAAGATTATAAAGCAATTAATAATTGTGACTTGAGAAAACAGCAACTCCGCCTGGTTGTCAGAGTTATATATTTGTTCTCTGCGCACAGGAAGGAGTTCTGTCAGGTGACCTCTTAATCAAAGTGGCAGGTCCTGCTTCTCTTCTCCTTGCTGACATTAATGTTGATGCATTTCTATTTCAATATTTCATGTGTTTCTGCATGCCACAGATAAGAGTTTGCCCACAAATGTGGAGCTTTTTCTTGCATATCATCTGGGCGATAAGCAATTTGGTTTTTTTTTTTGTAGAGAGAAATCTGATAGTAATATGTGAGACAAATGAGGGAAAAAAGTAAGCACTAATGAAGGGTTCTTTGTTTTTAAGCAGATGTTCCATTGACCATGTAGCCAAATAGAAATAAATAAATAAACGTATAGAAAAATCTTTCATTTACCACTATGTTAATTTTAATGACAGAGGGATATTTAACATTTGCCTTTATATGCTATGACCAACACTGGATGAATCACTACCTTTTTCAAGGCTGCTCTAACATTTCAAAATATAACAATTATTATTTTTTGAGGGTTTTGTATTTTATTTTTCCTCCCTTGTAGGTGCACGTGTATAACACACATAAGCAAGTATGATTCAGGGGTAAGATAAAAGAGAATGAAATGTCATAAACTGAAGTATAAACATGATTATGATGTAGAATATTGAACACAATTTATGAGAGAAGAGAACAGCAGAATATTAAGCATTGTATAGTTTCAGGTAAAACCACTGAAATAAGGGATGCTTTGCTTTTATATAAAACCGCACATGCACACACATACATACAAGCAGAGAAAGCGTGAAAGAGCAATTAATGCCATGCTGAAATGGCTTGACTGCAGTATGTTTGAGTATCATAGATTCATAGAGGTTAGAGTTGGAAATCTGTTAAGTCAAGGAATCTGTTTTTCTGTCAAAAATATTTGCTGCTTACAATCATTCTGCAGCGTTCTGCCACAATACCTCACTGCATCTCATTGTTTGGAAGTTTCCAGGAAGTAGATTAAATTCCACAAAATAAATACTTTTCTTATGCATTTAAGAATGAGGAGGCTGAGTTTCTGCATTGACTTCATGTGTCATAAATGTTTAGAATTTCTCCTTTCACAACACATCAAGAAAAAGGACAGCAGGTAAAACAGGTACGATTGGATTGCAGGTGAACGAAGCACAAGACATTATGGCAAGACATGTGCAAAAAGTTGCAAAAAACCTTTTGATTAGCAGAGTTCCATTCTAGAAATATGAAAATGATGGGGCAGCAGAAAGAAATTACAAGTGGCAAAGACTTTTAAAACTTCTCGTGGACTATATTTTAGCACCAAATAAATGTCTTACGTCCTGCTGTTATCCAACAGTTGTCTGTGGAATCGGTGATATTTTATCCAGAGAAAGTACAACTGGTAAATTATTTCATGTATATATATCTCTTCTTAATTAGGAACACCTTAGAGCAAGCAAAGTGTCAGCTATAGCCAACCAGCTCTTCATAGATCATCGCTTAACATTTTGTTGATGAGAGTAATTCTGTGGATAACTGCTGCAGGAGAATTTATGTACTGTGACACACTGAAATAGTTAAAAAAATATTTTACTTATCATATCCATCCATGTATCTACCTACGCATTTATCGATTTATCTGTACTGGTGTAGGTATCTGCTGGTACAGATGGATGGATAGAAAGAAAAGAGAATAACATAGACTAGTTTGTTCTACATACGAATTATTTATGAATGACAAACCACAATAAAACATGGCTTATTCACCATGATAAAAGGATAAAGTGTGACACATCCCCCTTCACCCTTAAATTGCCAAAATTAAAAAATTGAATTATGGATTAATAGATATTTGTATATTCTGTTCTATAAGAACATGTGCTGCTAGTACATGTGATAGTAACATATATTATTATGCATATAGATCATTACAAGGTCTTTCTGGAAACCTTGGATATCTCCCCTTTTATGCATCTAGAGTGAAGAACGGTTGGCATGGATGTAAATGAACCAAGAAATGTAAACTATCCAAGTGTAAACCTGAACTGACCCAAAGCAACGAAAGAGGCGGATAGGGGGATTCCTGGAGTTTGTTCTCCTTCTGAAGGCAAATAAAGAGTATTTAGTCAAAACATCGTATTGAGTTGAGCAAAATAATTGAAAACTTCCTCTGTCAAGATTTGGAATTTTGATTAAAGTAATTATTTAAGATTCTTAAAATAGTGAAAATTTAAACAAACATTTACTTTAAAGCATTGCAATGAGAGGTTTAAAAGGTAGAACGTAGATATGATATCTCCATTTGTTACACCTATATGCATTAATACAATCAAAAGGAGTAAAATATTTTTTAAAATGCATTAATTAGAGTGGATATTTTGGATTCTTTTATTTTAAGAATAAATCAAATTGTTGGCCTTTTATCCTGAAAAAGAATGGGGGAATAAAATCTTTTTAAAATCCCATTGTTCTGCTTATTTGTAAAAAAACTCTATAATTGTCTCTATTGTATATGACACATTTGTAAAGTACTCTATATAAAAGAAAATTCAGCTTTACTATTTCCATTATGCATATTTTGGCAAGATACGGTCAGTGATCCATAGAGTAGCACTATATAGTAAACAAGGAGTTCTTAAAGTAGAAAAGCTGAGCTGAAAAGTAGGGTTAAAAGTCACTTTTATCTCCATTTCTTTCCTTTTCAGAAAATGGCTTGTTCTCTTATCTGATTGACAACCCTGTTGGCAAATTATTCCATGTGGTTATTACCATTATACTGAAATATTTCTGTTTGTATCCATTGTTTGCTTTTCATTTCCTGGTTAAACTATGTTCCCTCTACTTTTAACCCCTAAACAATACAAGTGTTTTTTCCTGTTGTAGTCTATCACCCATATAGAATTAAATATAACTCTCAGCCCAAAGTTCCCCTTTTTTCATTTTTGCTATTTTGCATCTTCTCTTTCATATGAAATTTAATGTATTCAGGTGTCTCTAAACCCAACCCTATGACCATTTCTTGTATGATTAGATCAGCGGAACTGGATTAAAGTGAAAAGATCAGCTGAAGAAAGGTAATAATAATTTTAAGGATTTCTTAATTAAGACTTTAAGGGCTAAAGAGCTTCATATTTGAATGTGATCACACCATAGTAGCAGTCACAAATAACCCAGAACTTAGAGAAACTAATTCATTTCTTTTTGACACTTTATGCAAGAGCTGTTGTATATTTAGGTAAAAGTTAGCAATGGAATCCTATACTGGATCTCTGCATTGGATTGGTGCAGCACAATTACTTGCTGTATGCCATACTTACTAGAAGATATTTGAAACTCAAATTTTCCTTTATCTTCAATTTTCTAACAGTTTTTAATTTGAGAGTGAAATTTATTTTTTTTTAATAAAGAAAATTGTTCATTTTTGAAATCTGCATTTAAGACTGGGAATGATTTATATCTTTGTCTAAAAGCAAATTTAAGCAAAATTCTTTAGCCTGTAAGATTTTTAAACCTGCAGCCTGCCATCTAAAATATTCATACACTTAAAAAAAAAGTTAGAGTAAGACCTTTTTTTCAATAGGTTTGTTTTTCAGTGCTTAATGTTTTCAAGCTTATGTTAACTCTGTTTTTATCCATCTCATTTGACATACTGTGAGCATTAGGTAATTTCTATCCTACACAGGTTGTCTTAGCTATCTCTTTCTGAAATCTGCTGCTGAGTGTACAATATGCTTCTACTTCTGCAGTGATCTTATATGGATCACTGAATTTATTACTTACCATTGCACAACCACATGTTGGCTGGGGAACTGTCTATTGCCAGATAATGTTTAGTATCAAGCAAGCAGTATGCGTGAGTTGATGCCTACCTCAGAAGGCAGCTACAGTCATTTGAGATTCAGAACATTTCTTTTTGGGATAGTCCCTGGGGGTGGAAATAAGGAGGAGGCTTCCTCCTTAGTCATAGCAGAATTTGTGGTTAGAGCCCAGGAAGTGTGGCACGGAGAGTCTGGAGGGAGGAGGAGTGAAAACACCACTTTTCTTTTTTTCGGGCAGAACTCTTACTTCTGGACTTCAGAATAATCTGACAAAGCCATACTGAAAGAATCATGAGCTGAGCTGGTGAATGAGTAATTAAACAAACAAAAAAAGTAAGCAGGACCCAGACCAGTCATATCAGGCATTAGGCTTTAGGCACATATGTTCTCGATATTGGTTTGAGTTGGTTTTAAGTCTCTGGCATCTCAGATTGCTCTCCTTGTTTAGTGCCTTCATAACTTGAAATAAAAAAAAGCTCATTACTAAATTATTACTAATAACCACCTGTTTATAGGTATATAAATATAATATATAATAAATATATATAACAATTGCCTGTTTATATTTTCCAATAAATTTAAAATATATTTTATGCCTATCACATATGTACAGATTATATTTCATTGACACTTCAACTGTGTACTTATATTGAACGAAATAATCTGTGCCTTTTATGCCTTGATGATAAATTTCCCCAAGACACACACTCACCTCCAGATTTAGATGAGCTTTATATTCTACAGTATTTTTGCTAAACCTGTAATATTCACTAAGTCCTCTGTGAAATCCTTTTTTGGAAATTATTCATATAGACTAAAATAAGCAAAGCACAAGCTTTTAGTACTGTGTATTTTTTTCTTTCTTCTTTCTTTCCTTTTTTTTCCCTGTTTTCTTTCTTTTTTATTTTTTTTATTTTTCAAATTCTTATTTTCATATAGTGCTTGAGCTAGGTTGTTCACATATCTGTATAAGTACAGCAAAGACACTGTTGCTAGAACGAATACCTCTGCTTTGACCTCCCAGCATATTTTAGTTTTGACCTGGAAAGATCACCTCCACAGGTCAGGGAAGAGTGCAGCCATCATGCCCATGCAGCCCCTTCATTGCTGTTAAGATTGACAACAAGCGACATCAATTGTGAGGGTGCCTTTTTGATGTGGGTTACTGTCCAATAAGCATCCAAAGGAGACCTTCAGCTTATTTCACACAGGTCACTAAGCCATAAGATACCGACAACTTTTGGTTACCATTGACCTTGGCTAAATATGAAATAATGACCCAGAGGTGAATGGTCCATATCGGATTACCATCACCCAAAGTCACTCAGAACTTCATGACAATAACATCTTTGAAGACCTTTTAATTTACTTGAGCGTGAGTTTCCCCTCTTAAACCTGCACTGAATGACTCTAATCAAATTATGCTTGTTCATGCAATTGCTTCAATAATATCTTAAAATCCTCTGGAACTTTTTTCCAGTGTTTTCTATTGCTCTCCTCCTCACCCAGCAGCCAATGTGAAAGTGAGTTATACTTGATAGCTATTTTTGTGACCCTTTCAGTATTTTGATTTCCAATTACTGGCTTTTGAGAATCAACCTTGCAATCAGAGAATATACCAAAATACCAATTAATTGTAATGTGTCTCCTGCCTAGAAATATGTTAAAGGCCCCAGATTTGACATCAAAAGAAGGGAAATACAGCCACAAAACACTCTTTTCAGAAGCTGGATTGGATACGTACCAATTGATTTTATTCTTTACTAATGTAAATTTAATTAACCATTTGTTACCTTATTTCATTATATTGCTTGTTTCTTATCCATGGTAACATAAGAAAGCTGTTCCTGGTGCCTTAATGATAAATACGAAAGGTTTTGATTCCTACCACTTGCAATTGCACCTATTCTGCTACATGGATGGTAAAATGTGCATGAAATAATATTTTTCATAAAAAATATACCACTTTCAATGGAGTGACTCCCAGGATTTCAGAGAAACACTGAAACTGATTAGTACCCAAGAGACAGCACAACCGGTGAAAGGAATCACTCACCATTAGAGAGTATACCACAGGGTATAGCTGAGTATACTATTTCCCAGACTCACTCAATGGACTATTGAACATGTAATGACAAAGTCCCCATTAAAGTCCGATGTAGCTTCATGGATTACACAATGCTGATTTGAAGTTAGATATTTGGAACATTAAAGAGCTCTTCTATTACATGAGAGGTAGCAGACTTGCTTGGCGATACTGCAGACTTCTGTGAGCATATTACTGGTAACCCCAGCTCAGTAGCTGGTACATGTTGATAGTCCTTTTCATAGTAAAGACATTCTGGAGGTCCTGAAAAGCCACTTCAAAAGAGCCCATGGTTAAGATGTTAACACACAAAGCAGGAAATTGAAGCCCCAGTACCATACCTGAATCAGACAGTCCAGTACTCAAACATGGACCGACCCTCTGATTTACCAAAGAGTTATTTGCTGTTTGGGTGTGCTCCAACTCTCCCTGCCTATAGACCTATGCAGAAATTCTAGCTTGAACATGAGAAAACTTCTTTTCAGAAGCTTTCATGAATGCTAGATATGGCCCCTGTCTCCAAAGCCCTGTTAGTTTCTGTGTTAAAATACTATGCTAAGCACTCCTTTAAACAGTGAGCTCTTTTCTAGAAAATATCTTTTTGACCCCTAACAAAAAATGAAAAATCTTTCCAGACAAGTCTACATAACTAACATGGATATTGATCTTCAAATAAAGCTGTCTTCAAGAGAAAAACAGGCCCCACTCTTTGCCTGGGCCATAAATAAACTTCATCTATTTGGGGGACTGGAAAAAGTTGAAAGATCTTTACATAAAGTTCTCTGCCAATTCTCTCAGCACTTTTATTGATACTGCAATTGAAGCAGTATCAGCTAAGGAGAATATGGTCTATAAATTATGTGGGAAAACAATATTAATTCCAGTGGGTTTTATTTGCTTTTTAAAAGTTGTATGCTAATATTTTCATTCACTGTTATTGATGAGTGGCGAGACAGAAAATACAAATTGTTTTGAGGATGAGAGTTACTTACACAGCCTGGATTTACTGATGAATCCTTCCAAATTTCTAAAATGTTAAAGGATGGACCCTGCTTAATGAAGTCCAAATCACACATACAAATTTTTGTCTTATCTTGATTCTGACAAGGCAAATGAAGTTATGAAAGCTATCTTTTCCAACCTTTATAAGGCTTGTATTACATTAAAAACCTTCTGCCTTTGGCACTGAGCCTGACTGAACTTTGCTTAGCAATTTATCTTTAATGTAAACCTGAAACACACATGAAATGAATCTGGCATACAAACTCATTGATCTGGATCTAGAAAGATATTACAGGTGCACATCATTAGGAAATAAATACTGCCACTGAAACAATTAGGGTTTATGTAATTCAAGGGACAGTAAAATACTACCATCAAAACTTGGAATTTTTCTTTTAATTTCATACTTTACACTTTTCCTTTAGCTACCATATTTATGTCAATGATTTTCAAATATTTTTTGCCCCATGTTTCAGTTGATGTGTGGTTTCATGGCTGGGTTGAAATTTGACACTTATCATCCCTTCTGTTATAAATTAATTGTTAATATGTAGCATTGACTTTAGAAAAGATTCAACACTTCAACTTTGCAATTTTACTAGCTAGTTCCTTGAAGCTGTGATGGACTGACTCACCCTTTTCTTTTTAGCAGTGACAAATTTAGTTTTTCATCAACTGTTGAACTCTTAGCTACTTTTTCTTAACAATGATTTTGTTTTCTGAACTAGTAAAGTGATATTTTGGACATTTTTTGGTTGAGAAAGAGCTGTATATCCTCTTTTTGCAAAAAGGTGATTATAAGATGGTGTTTATAAAAGACTGCATTTCTGGTAGGACTGAAGTAGAAGGTACTTGTGGTATTGCCTGCTTGCCGCTGGGGAGAAATTTTAACACTAAAGAAAATATAAAAAGCAAATACAGAAAATAGCCTACAGAAATGATGAGTGGTGGGATTGTCTGTTAGTTGAGGCTGTTTCTTCCATACATGGATGGATTTCTGCAGGGTTGACAAATGATTGATATTCTAGTCCTTTCCCTAAATGATTGCTTGTGTGCTGAGCAAGTCCTTCATTATCACATAAAGCTCAAAGGAGTGAAGGGGAAGTTCTCAGAACTGCCACATTGTCATGGTTTCAGCTGGGGTAGAGTTAGTATTTTTTTCCTAGTGGTTGCTGTGTTTCAGATTTGGAATGAAAGGAATGCAAATAATGCATATTGTTTTAGTTGTTGCCAGGTGATGTTTATATTTTTCAAGACTTTTTTTAGTTTCCCATAGAAGCTGAGAAAGAACATGTTTAGAACGATGGAATGGGCAACGGAATATTCCATACCCTAGACATCATGCTTAGTATACAAATGGGGGTTGGCTGGAAGGGCAGGAATTAATGATCCCTGCTCCAGATGGTGTCAATTCCCTGGGCGGTGAGAGTGACTTGTGTCATTATATTATTGATACTATTCCTTTTCTGTTACTGTTTCTTTTAAACTGTCTTTATCTCAACCTGTGAGGTTTTTTTTGTTTCCCTTTCCCCTCCTTTCCTACCTCTTCTCCCTGCTCTTCTAGAGGAAGAGGGAGAACTGTGAGAACAGCTGCTTGGTCCTAGCTGCCTGCTGGTATTAAACCATGATGTACACAAAAGGCAGAACAATCTCAGAAGTTTGTTGATTTTTTAAAAGTTGCCACATAGCAAAAATAAATCTAGATAATCAGTATAAAATATTTTGGGGTTCTGTGAATTCTATAATACTGTTCATAAATAAGTACCCCATGTTATGAAACCAGTGCCTTCCAAAGGCACAGTTCAGTCAGAGAAATCACATCCTTAACATTTGGCATCAGGTAAGAGGAAAAGCATTCTCTGACCACTGTGAAGTGGATCAATATCAATCTTATTTTAGTTATGCAAAGATGGTTGGATAAAAATATAATTCAGTGCATGTTCTGTTGATTTCCTTACAAAATCAGTATCCTCGGTGGTGATACTGATCTATCCAATCAAGTTTTCCTTTGTCATTTGCATATTTTTCTACTATAAATAGTTTGAACATCTGCAGCAGTAATTTATAAGCCTCATATTTATACTATTATTTATAGTACTTTTATTAGTTTAGCACCAGTACTTTTAAAAAGAATCCACTGAGATGCACTGGAGAACTTAGAAAGTAAGCAAATGGTACCAAAAATATGCTTGACCAAAAGGAGAGGGCACAAAGTAATAAGGAAAGCATGATAAGCAACGGACCATAGATTCACCCTATAGAAGTAATAAAGCTAAGTGTTAAACATCTTTTATTTAACAGTGGAATGCAATTGTGTTTCATTATAATATTGAAATTGGGACTTGAGATTTGGTTTCTTTTCCTGCATTTTACCCTCTTTTATTTCTATTCTTTTGGTAAAATTACAAGGAATCGGTACCCACAACAGTCCTCTTTTTCTTGTCTTTCACCAGTGGCTCTCTGAAAAGCACTGTATCTGAATCTTCATTGCTTTAAGGAGTTGTTTCTTATATGAAAAGGACAGCATAAATATCTCAGACAACCAAGATTTAAAAGGTTTAAAAAAAAAAAAAAGAAAAAAAAAAAAGAAAAGAAAAAAGCCTGGAATATATTTTTTTTTCACCGAATGAGTTCAAATCAGAAATGACTCTAACAAAATCATTGGGATCACTTTTATGTTAAAAAAAAAAATAATACTGAGAATAAAACCAGGACTTGTATATCTTCTGTGTAATTGATCACACACTGCAGAGTAAAATATGAGTCTACCCCTAGCTGTCTAAACTAAGTAAATTTATTCCATTCATCTCATTTAAAAAATACATGCCTCTGTGGTATTTTAATACTAAAAACTTTCAATTTACTTGTCAAGAGTGAACAAACCAAGAGATTGTTGAAAATAATGCAATAAAATTTTACAGAATAAATCGTAAGGTAGCCTGCTATTCTGATACTGAGGGTAAAATTAAATAAGATTAGAGCATATTATGTTCTCCTTTTTGATGACTGCAGACAGTTTTAACTTTCTTATGTGTTATATAATTAATAAGTAAGTTGAGGTTAGTATAAATTAGTAAGACAAGCTTTACAACACGGGCCATCAAGCTTTTCAGGATCTGGACTTAATAGTTCTTAATAGGCTGCTTCCCCACCCGTTAATGTATTAACATTGCTGGTTCATTCCTCAGCCCATCTCTTTTCTAAACCCACAGGAGAAAATACAGATTTCTTGTCATGTCTCCAAAATTAAAGAAAACAATTTTTTAAAGGGCAAATTTTCACTTTTACTCTGTATTATGATCTATTATATGACAGGTAAAGACAATGTTTCCAAAAAAAAAAAATTAGAACAGAATTTAAAAGTCCATAGAAATGTATGCATGGACTTGATAAAAATAGCTTAAAAATAATATTAAAAACAGGGAAAGTTCTTGTCTCAGATTACTACTGCAAGGATTACTACCAGGGAAGAGCGCAGGGTAGAAGTGGTTGCAGTGTGCTCTGCTCTGCTCATTCACAGCCTTGGAATAATCTCTTCATAAATAGGAAAAGCCAAAGAATGCCTCCAACTGTATTGTGGAAAATGCAAAGGATGATTAGAGAAAAATATGATTTAGGTAAAAAAAAAAAAAAAAAATTAAATAAAAGCAAAGAAAAAAGAAAGAAAATTATCTAATTAACTAGATTAAATGGCTGTGGGAAAACAATTCCATTTCACAAAATTTTTCCATGTCTATAAATATATTTTGAAGGGAACTGTCTTGAAAAATCTATTTTGCAAGGGAGTAAGAGTAAGAAAGGATGAGAAAAGGATTTTTTTTTTTAAAAAAGGCAATATGTGTTTGTGAAGTGTTTTGGCTTGCAAATAACATATTCAATCAAAAGCATCTGACAACCTCCACATTGGAATCTTCTGCTTGTCAGTGAGAGTACCGTGAAAAAGAGAACAGTTAATATAATCACTTCAGACTTTCAGAAAGTCCCTCCTGATGTTCAGTTAAGGAAGTCTGGTGCTATCATTTTGTTCCATAAGCAAAGCCTACTAAAGATCACAAACTCCCATGTCTAAATGCAAGCTTATAAGCATAGACTGAAGACATGGACACTTGGAATATTTTCCATTTTTTTTTGGTTTTGGTTTTTTTTTTACTGAGGAAGATAATGCAAAGGAAAGAAGTAGTACATGGATTACTATACAGACTCAGTTAATACAGTTACTTCCTTGTTACAATCATGTCTATAGTTACTAATCAATATCTTACAATTTAATGTATTAAGTGAATATTATGATAGTAGGAAAGGTAAATACAGAGGAAAAAGGGAATATGTTTATAGACAACATATTTTATTTACATCTCTCAGGATCAGAGAAGAGTTAGTAGGACATTGAGAAGATGCAGACAAAATAAGTAAGAGGATAGCACAATAATAGAAGACATTTAATCAACAACACACACTATTGGTCCTTCACCGTGCTCCATTTAAGAACTGGAACTGAGAGTATGACTATGTGTCAAAATGAATTAGCACAAATGAAGACTGATATAGGAAAAAAAGAAGGAAATTATAATTGATCTCTATAAAGCTATAATACTTCTTCAGCTGAAATACTGAATTTCATTTGTCAGCCCAGTTCAAACATATTAGAGTTTTGATTTCTTTTATGTGTAGTTTTTGAATAAAAGGATTAGGGCAAAGAAAGCTTTGCTGTGAAAACACTGATCTTATTTACTCAGGAGTGCACAATAATAAAAAGTATGATAAGGAGGCATACCAACTAATGGATGGTGTAAGTTATGGTTAGGTAGACAATGACTTCTGACTCACTATTTAAGTATAATGTAAGATCATAGAGACATAAATTGATCTGAAAAGTAAAGCAATTAAACATTCTGCCACATATTATATCCTTTTAATTAACTTGTATTAATCATTACCACAAGTTACTTGAGGCCATGAAAATAAAAAAAGTAAAATTAATAAAATATGGTTAATGAGAACATCTATAGTTACCTTGGACAGGCTTATATATTCATACATGTGTGCCTTCATGCTCTAGGGAATAAATGAATGCAAAGTACATGAAGCAGATGAAGTTTTCTATGTGGTGGTTGAATTCACAGCATTCTGACCAATATATGGTCCTCAGTGGTCACAGTGAAGACAGAAAATACAAATATGGCACAATTATTGATTTAGTCTCATGGAGGTTTTCCAAAACATTGTATGTCCATAGTAGACCCATTAAGGCCTTTTTAAAATACATATATATGTACTAATAGTTAGGGGGGATTGTTAATGGTTTGATAATAACTTCAGTGTTTGAGGTGAAGTACGTCTGACTACACTTGCATGTCTAACAGCATAGACAAGCCGAGCTGGTCATTTAAAGTGCTTTAATGGCGTTATACATCCTCTCCTAAGACACTTCTAATACACCCAATGGAGCTGTTGTGATCCTCAAGTCCAAGGTCTTGAGGGAACTGGCAGGTATAGCTGATAAGCTGCTCTCCATCATATTTGAAAAGTCATGGCAGGCAGGTGAAGTCCATAGTGACTGGAAAAAAGGACACATCATACCCATTTCTAAAAAGGGTTAAAAGGAGGACCCTGGGAAGTACTGGCCAGTCAGCCTCACCTCAGCGCCAGCAAGAACATGGAACAGAGCCATGAAAGATATGTCAAGGCATATGAATGACAAGGAGGTGACTGGAGAGAGCCAGCATAGCTGCACCAAGGGAAAATCATACCTGAGTTGGTGGCCTTCTACAATGGAGTGACTGTGTTGGCAGATAAAGGATTTTTGCAAGGCCTTTGACATCATCCCACACAACATCCTTGTCTCTAAGTTGGAGAGATATAGATTTAATGGACGGACTATTTGATGGGTAAGGAATTGTCTGGATGAATGCATCCAAAGAATTGCAGTCAGTGGCTCAGATCAGACATCAGTAACAACTGGTGTCCCTCAACACTCCAAATTGGGACCAATATTGTTAAATATTTTTATTAATAACATAGACAGTAGGATTGAGTGTACCCTCAGCAAGTTTGTGGATGATGCCCAACTGAGTCGTGCAACAGGCAGGGGTGCCATTCAGAGGGACCTTGACAGGCTGAGGGAGGTGATTCTCCCCCTCTACTCCACTCTGGTGAGGCTCCACCTGGTGTTCTGCATGCAGTTCTGGGGTCCCCAGCACAAGAAAGACAGAAACCTATTGAGCGCGTCCAAAGGAGGGCCACATAAACTGTTAGACGGCTGGAACACTTCTACTATGAGGAGAGGTTGAAAGAGTTGGGGTTGTCCAGCCTGGAGAAGAAAAGACTCCTGGGAGACTTTGTTGTGGCCCTCCAATGCTTAAAGGGGGCTTATGAGAAGGAGAGACATGTCTTTCCAGGGCCTGTAGTGATAGGACAAGGCGTAACAGTTTTAAACTAAAAGGGGTAGATTTAGATTAGATATCAGGAAGAAATTCTTTACTGTGAGGGTGGTGAGACACTGGAACAGATTGCCCAGAGAGGCTGTGGATGCTCCATCATTGGAAGTGTTCAAGGTCAGGTTGGGTGGGGCTTTGAGGAACCTGATCAAGTGAAAGATGTCTCTGCCCACATCAGGGGCAGATGATCTCGATGATCTTTAAAGGCCCCTTCGAATCCAAACCACTGTATGATTCTATGATTTTTTTTTTTTAATAAATCAAAAAATGGTAATAGAGTACTGTTGTGCTTGTTTGATGTTATGTTATGATAATAAAACACAGGAAATATTTCAGCAGCCAAAGACCTACATAATACGACTATAAAATAGGAGTACTGTGTCCAAGTAATCTTTCTCCTGCTTGAATTCATTCTTGTTAGAGAGAATTTTTAACAATTTTTTACAATTTTAACAATTATTTAAATAAAATGAGCTATTTGGCTATTTGAATTCTTGTCTTTCCCAGTGCTTTCCTGATCCCATCTTAAGATTGTTTTTCTAGTCTGTTTTGGGGTAAAATCTATTCCATGTTATCTGTATTTGTACAATATTAAATCTATGCATAAACTGTCATTTCCCTGCACTACCACATAGAATAGATTTGACCATTTTCAGAGTGGGCACAAGACTTCAGGAATGTTTGTTGTGTGGATTTTTATTTTTGCAATTTCAGAAGTCACATTTTTCTTTTTCTTGGCAAGTTAATTGACAGGTACTAAAAACACCTTTTTGTTCTATCAGAGAAGAATGGAATATATTTTGTATCTGCCTTTTTCAAATTATACTTGTTATTATCTTTTTGAAATTATGTATTGAAATTCAGCTAATATTTTAAGGCATAATGCACGAACTAGTACAACTTTTTCACATTTATTTTAATCACCATATTTCATCTCTTATGTTTGAGAGCAAAATAATCAATGTGCATAAGTTCAGCTGTGAAGAGTAATATTTTTTTACCCAAGTTGTGTTTCATGTTTTGGTAAATATTTGTCTTGGTATTCAATAGTACATTGAACAAGATTTATATACTGAATTGTTAGCAAATTTTGTAAGAAAAAAAGATCTATGCAACTTTTGCATTAAATGTTCCACATATCTGTAGTCTTTTCACTTGATTTTAATGGTGGATTATATTTTATAGTTTAAGGTCCTCAGGT
Source organism: Limosa lapponica baueri (assembly GCA_002844005.1). NCBI lineage: Eukaryota > Metazoa > Chordata > Aves > Charadriiformes > Scolopacidae > Limosa > Limosa lapponica. Next base: position 282,962 of record KZ506184.1, read on the forward strand.
ATTATTTCAGGTTGGGATCTAGTTGGAACAGTGCTTGACAAAAGAACATAGGCACTATCATGTTGAAGTATTTAGTTTACATGATTGGTAATGTTATTCTTTTCTATCATTAAAATATTTTTCTTTCACAAATAGATTGATACAAATAAAATACTTTGCTGAACAGAAAAGTAGGAGGGGAAGCTGGGCTGAGGAAGGAAATCCTGTAGAAACAGCTATTGTTGATAATGATTAAAAATGGCAAGACAAATTACCCTCTTAATATATAGTCAGCATGAAAGCCTTTTTTTAATGTAGTCATGTTGTTCTAATTGTTCTTTACTTTCTTTTTCCAGACATTTCTTAAACAGCCTGTTATTGCAGAAGCACACACATGTGTCTTTATCAAGGAATTCATGTCTTGAGCAGTATGTGTTTAACAATGAAAAGCAGGTGCTCTCTTTTTGCTCATCACCATTTGGATTGCTTTCAACAGATAATGCCTTTAAAAAATGTGAAGAATGCCAGCCAATTTTATATCAGAACTGGTATAACTAGTCATATTTTTAGTCTTATTGCCAAGAATATCTTGTTTCTTGAAAGCTTCTATTGGACTCTCCTACCACTGATGTCAATCTGAATCAGTCCAGCTGTACAGTCAGAATTTCTTGGCAATGATCTGTGAGAAGCTGGCTATACATGCTCCTTGTCTTTGAAACATTTAAACTAAACTTAGGGAAAAACCTCAGCTTCCTTTTCTTCTCTTTTCCAGCCCTTTTCTGTACTTTACTGGAATTCTTACCCGTTGAGTCTTATTTGATTTCTATTTCTTAGCTATGATGCAAAGGGCAGTTCCAGGAGTAACACAAAATCTGTGTTCATATCGCTGGAGGCGTTATCCTGAGATATGGATCAAAGTCCTGATATTGGTATTTTTGAGTGGTGATCAGCTATGTACTATGGACATCTAAATGTTGACTTCTGTGTGCAAGCTAGGTGCCTGGATTCCTGTTACAGTTAGTAGAAACTGGGTCTCAGTTTGGTTACCTGTATTTCTATATGCATCTGGAGCCACATGAAGTGCCCTTGGGTATCTAAGATCATGGTTCTCAGAGATATATCTCAGTATTCTCAGCTGGGAGATTTGTACCATAACACTATCTGGGGACAGGGAGGACACTATGCTCTGAATTAAGCTTCTATGTGTCTAGTACTAGATGTCTAAGCTTCCATTATGATCCGGTGAAATCTAAGGTTTGAGTTGCTTCACAGTATTGTCTATTGCCATATGAGATGCTCTCTAATATCCTCTCTGGCAGCTAGCTGCCAGTATAAATCTCCTCTCCTGAAATATCTTCCAGTCCCACGTGGATATCTTTGATAAACTAAAATATCTTAAATGGCAGGATGAACTTCGGTGTGATCAAGTCAATGGGATCTTTATTATCTTCTATTGAATTATTTATTTTAAGAATAATATTTGTAATTACAGATTTTATTTTTAATCTAAAGAATATCAGTAATTCTTTGATGACTTGCTGGAATGTTAGCGTGACATTGAAGATAAACTAATTAACGCAAAAACTCCCTGTCTTGAAAAATAAAATTTTTCTATGCTGAATCATATTTCATAAACATAGAATGGATTTTCCAAAGTATTTTATGGGAAGGGAATTAATTATTACTGTAACTATAATTTAGAAGTAGATGTATCTGTTATTAACATTTATTAAATACTGAAAAAGCAAAATCAGCTTTCCTTCACTTATGTATCAGTCAAAGTTAGACAAAACGGAGGTATATTTGTTTGAAAAGTCTTATTTGTTTTTTTTAAAAAATAAAACCAAAATCATATCTTTACACTTTTTAAAAAATTAAATTAGAATTCAAACCATTTTGAGGCATATTCTATTATTTGATGTACACAAGATATATGAGGATTTTCACAACCCAGTTTAAGTCAGTGTGCTATATGCATCTTTTACAGTACTTGTCGAATAAATGATATGGACAAACTCAGTGACTGTCTTGATATATTTCTTAAAATGAAACACTCACAACTTAAAGTTTCCTAGAACCCTGCATCGGTTTTCATTGATCAACAGAATTTCCACCTCAGTGCATAAAAGTTTTTAAAAATATTTCAATATAAACCATATTAAAATCATGGGATTTATAAAATAAATGTCATACCTTGTTCTTTTATATTTCATTTTTCAGAAAGTTCAGAACTCTAAAAGATACTGATGAGAAAGAAATGCAATGATGTGGGAATTACATCTGTTGGAAAGGCTTGTCAAAGTCCATGTACAGTGAAACTGATGAGCAAATTAAGGTTAATGAGGCTTGGATCCATCAAAATTACAAACTTTGCCAAAAAGATTTCTTCATCTGGATTCTGCTCTCATGTGATGTTGCTCCCCAAGAATTCAATTTCCCATACCCCACAAAATGCCTCTATCTGCATCATACTTGAGCTCTTGATTTTCCTTCCAGGTTAAACAGCTTAGTTTAATTTAGCAGGCAGCTGGCCAACATCAATCAGCTGTGCTTGGTATAGCCATCTGCTACTGTATCACAACCTCACTACTCACCTACTTCCCCTTACTATCACCCATGTCCACATGGTGCTGAGCCCAAAGTTCATGCTTTAATCTACCCTGCTTTCCCCAGACTTCTGTTGGTTGCCCAGGACCATGCAGGGCAAGCATCAGCAAAGAACAAGATATAGAAGCCCTTCAGGAATCAAAACTGGGGATTATAGGAGTGCTATGTCCCATTGAATGCAAAACAAACCTGTGCTTCCACAGTTGGAATCCATGAGGCATAGCACGATCAATAAGGTATGTTTTCTCTGATTAATAGAAATTTGCATGCAGACATGTTCCAGAGATGATCATTCTGTTGGCTACCTTGGGCCAAAAAAATGTCCTGTTATACACAGATTAATGCCTGAAACAGAAAGTATGAACCTATCTATATTTATATAGCAATGTTACTACATACCACTGTATATATATTTTTTTAAAAATTCATAATTGGTTTTGCGTCAGACAATAAAAGTAACAGTAAATCTTCATGATTTTGCATGAATATGCACAATACAAAAAAAATTTACAAAAAAAATGCCTTTTTCAGGTTAACTGAGGATTTAAAATAGTGCCAATGCATCATGAGTTATATAATACCTCTTTGCAAGGATTATATAGTCAGTCCCTCTTGAATAAACCTTATGTGTTTAGACTCAGTTTAACACCTGAAAAAAATGTGAGTCATGCTATAAGATCTGTTTAAAGTACGCTCAAAATACAAACGTCCTATTGACAGTTTCACATGTCAGTCATGTTGTCAGCAATTATAAATTGTGTACAAAGTATATCTAGTGAAGACTATAGGGAAATATTGTCAATATCTGGAGATTTTATTAAACAAACACTAACAGTTACCAATTGAAAATGTTTGGGTTTTTTTTTCCCCAAATATGGATAGTACATTAAACACCTGGTGCTTGACATATTTAAAACAAGCTATCCGTATACATTTTCATTCTATTTGTTCTTTTTAAAAGGGTATTAATAGCATAGTAAAAATGATGAAACATTGATGTCATTTTTAAAAGGTGATTAAACTTCAGAGAGATAACTAATTTCATTCTTAAAATGTTTCTTATTGTACAGTATACCCAAAAATTTGAAAAGTTCTGTGATCTTCCAGGATTCCCTAATGCATAATTACAAACTTGACATGACAGGTACTGATATTTTTATCATAAAAAAATTAAATAGAGACTTTAAAATTCAAACTAAGAGAAAGATATCAAAAAGAAGAACACATTGGACCCAGGACTGAAACTTGATGCTTAAAACCAAAACCAAAACCAAAACACAACCAAAAACCAAGGACAAACAAAACACTAACTAAACATGGGAAACCAGCTGAGTAATTTAGTAACTTGTTAATAAGTTTTTAAATGATTAATTAATTTGGAAGGCTTATAGCATGTTTTTGCTTCTGTTCTCTCTTTGAAATGGTTTTACTTGGGAACAGAAGAGTAAATGTCGAAAAGAAATTACTCCGACAATATTTTTGACACACGAAAATCAGGGAATAAACAACATTTTCAAAATACTTTATTTTTATGTAAAATATCCATTCTGTTATGTTGCATGTCATAGATTAAAAACACTTCTCTTTCTGAACAATTTTCTAGCAATTTCAATCAACAGAATTCAACAATTAGTTTTCAAGTGATTGATAAATTTAGAAACATAACAATTTACAGGATGAGCTTTATGGAACAATTGGCCAAATTCTTATCTCTAGCATTGAGATGTAAACTGAGATCTAATCCTCTGAATTTAACTAGGTTTTAACCCTACTTTACACCAACGTAATTGAGAATAATGTTTAACTTACTGTTTTTCTGAAACAAATGCCTCCCTAGGGATAGCTTCTCCTTTCCTAATATTGAAACAAATCAAGGACAGGAGAGTTGTAACTATGTAGTTGCCTGAAAGGAAAACGCTTAGCTAATGCTGGCAGCACTTAGCCTGAAGCTGCTTTCAGAATCAGAGGTGAATGTAGCCAATACTCTTGTAACAGCCAAGAGATGAAAACTTCCAGTCACAAGAGAATATGCCATGAGAACTTACCCTTCCTTTTCTCCCAGCCGCATAATGTTCCACCTTAAGGACTGAAGATAGACTGCTGAATTATGACAGGGAATGAGCTTGCTCATATTACTTAGATATTCCCGACTTCAGATCAATCTATATGATCTGTAGTTACTCATATTTATATTGGAAACTATTAAAAATACTGCATTAATTACTCAGAAATGGGTAATTCAGGTGATACAAGATACTCAGTAAGTCGCTACCTATAAGGCAATTGTATACCTTTGGTTAAAGGATCTAAAGTTAGATACACCAAAGTACTCCAGTAATAATCAAGAAAACTACAGAGCAGCAATTGAACAACAAATTGAGTTACTATGATGCCAAGTAAATCAGTAAAAACATCTACACAACTGCATCCTTGAAACTGTTCATCACAGTTATTGCCCTCTAATAAAGAAAAAAAAGGGAAGGGGAAAGGGGAAGGGAAGGGAAGGGAAGGGAAGGGAAGGGAAGGGGGAAGGGAAAGGAAGGGAAAGGGGAAGGGAAGGGAAGTCTGGCACAGAAAAAAGTTTTACACGAAAGGTGTAAGACAGATTTAGCATGTAGAAGATGTAGGTACAGAAGCTTGAACAGTACCTAAGACTATGACAGCTGTAGATAGAACAATATAGACACCAGTTACCTGAAAAAAAACTTTCCAAGTGAGAAAAAATGCAGAAAACTTACTCTGAATGACGAAGGTGTTATTTCTATACAAAGATGCAAAATACAAAGGTTTTCCCCAGGAGACAAACAAAATTTGTGACTAAAGTAGACTCCATATGGTGGAAAAATTCTTGTTGGACCGATGGGAAAGCACTCTCTTCATGTTTGTGATTTCCTGTGATTGCCCATTTTCTTTTATTGAAATAGATTTGGGTATTATTAGTTCTACTTAACACAATCAGATAAATGTTTTTTAATTTCTGAGGTTTTTTCCTCACTGCATATAGTTATTGGTTTTTAATTTCAATGCTAAATGTTTTAACATATACTTTAAATGGAATGTCCAGAATGGTCAAGTTTATAAATTTGTTTTGAATATGAAAATAATTGCTTTAGGTTTTGGAGTCCTGTGTCTACATAATCATCCCATATAATAAAAGGTAAATAATCACAGAGAAAATCTGAAAAGCATGAGTAATTAAAGAAACCGACAACAAAATGTTGCTAAATATATGCCAAATATAGCTTCTTTTTTTTTAATGAATCATTTCTTTTTTGTTCTTGGAATATTGGAATGCTTAGACAGTTCCCAGATTCACTGTTAAAGTAGTAGTAGCATTCATAATTCTAGTAAATTTTCAGGTATAAGAACGTAAGAATTAAAAATGGTTGGTTTGCCCAAAACTGTGCCATATTTTTTTCCAGCTTCAGGAGTTGATCTAGTAAATCTATGGTCATAACACCCTAGAAAGTTTGTCACGCTATGGTAGACTGATTATATGGGATATGAGGCTATTTAATATAGGTGGGATTATTGTACAATGTGACCAAAGGTATGTAATATGCCACTTTCTCATTGAAAACAACTTCACAGTGATAAGTTAGAAAAACTTTGAAGATAGAGGATAAGTCAAAGGAAGTTAAAAAGATGTCACAAATAGCACTCTTACAATTAACTTGTCACAAAAATAAAGCTATACCTTTAGGCTCTTAGAAGTTAATACTGCAGATGAGATCACTGTCTGCAATTTTAAAGTCTGTGGATGTTAATACAACTAGAAACAGTGGCTCACCTCTTCTGATATTAGAAATCTGAAAATTTCTACTCCCTGGAACTTCAGACAAATATGAATAAACTCACAAACAAAGCAAGCTAAAAATATTAAATGGAACTAACAGAAGCAGTACCAGAGATTATATGTTGTGGGGGCTAAAGGAACAGAATCTCTCTGAGGCAGAACTGACGATGCCTTTGTATGAGGTTTCTAGTCATGACCTAATTTAATGTAACTGTTGCCCATGGTTTAAAGTTAAGAATTTGTAGATACCAGCATAAAACTCTGCCTGTTTAAATTCCACTTCTGCCCTGTTTCTTTACCTTCATTTTAATCATGTCTGCCGCAGATACAGCTTTATTTCCAGTGGTTTTACAAAAGACTTTTTAAGCCTCTGTTGTCTCATGTAGACATCTAAATATGAAAAAGAACTAATTAGTATTTTATCTCCCTTCAATAATTTCAATATTCTTATACGAAACTGTAAAACACAATGCTACATAAATATTCATAGGTAATACTTAAAGTGCAAATGTGTAGGAGGAGGGCGTACCTTATTTGAGTAATGACAACCTGTCCTATGTATGCAAATTGCATTTGAAAGAGTTCTAAACACACATACATCTACTCAACTCTCCCTCTAGCTCAAACACATCTACAGCTCAGACTTCACCTCAGCATATAAGGAAGCCTGTAGGAAGATTACTGTAACAGAACATTTTGTCCAATTTCAATTTCTCAGTTCCTTTTTTCCAAAAAAAGTGTTCCAAAACACTTTTTAAGTGTTACCTTAGCTTTAGATTACATAAAACAAGTCTAAATGATCTGCTTTAGTTTTAGGAGTTTTTGTTAATACACTACCTGTGGCCAGTGCAGCATCCTCACCTACTACATATTAAAAGAGTTTTTGTACTATTAGTAGAGCTACTACTCAAACTGAAAATCTGATACATTTTTGTACTTGGGCAGGCAAGTCTTACAAAACCAGTGGAGTAGCCAGATGACCTGATTTCAGACCTCATTTTTAGATCTATTTTTAGGGTCATGTTTGTAAAATTAGGATAGCTGACATAACACTTAGAGACCTTTGCATTGCTACAAAAAATCTGATATTGCTTAATCAGACTGCAGCAGATACAGGTAAGAAACTGCAATTCAAAAGTCCTAGCAATTTACTCCCAATCACTTAGCTATATTTGGAATTCCAATTAAATGCTATATGTCAAGTTATACTGGAAACTGCCACCATATCAGAAATGGTAGTGATAAGTTTCTATGCCAGTTTATTTCAGTGTTGAGGCTTCCATCATTCCTTATGGGCTGTGCTGATTATAACTCAGTGCTGGATCAACATTTGTCCACTAGAGAGTCGCTAAGGCTAACACGTATAGTTCAGAAATACTGGAGATTCAAAGAAACATATTTCCCTGACTGTATTTGCATATTTCATGGAATTCATGGAAGACTAAATTAGAAGTTAATTTAAAAAGAGGAAAGACGCTGTGAGAGTACAAAGAAATATAGCACACTAATACCACTGTGTGTAGTTTTTATGCAAAGTGGACAGGAAGAAATGGCTAGAAAACTGTATTCAGAGGAAGAAATTGCTTTTATTAATTCTCTGTTCAGTTCTCTATTTTAAAGCTTCACAAATACAGGCTGGGCAGAGAACGGATTGAGAGCAGACCTGAGGAGAGGGACTTGGGGATGTTGGTGGATGAGAAGCTCAACGTAAGCCAGCAGTATGTGCTGGCAGCTCAGAAGACCAACTCTATCCTGGGCTGCATCAAAAGAAGTGAGGCCAGCAGGATGAGGGAGGTGATTCTGCCCCTCTACTCCACTCTTGTGAGACCCCACCTGGAGTACAGTGTCCAGCTCTGGAGTCCTCAGCACAGGAAGGACACGAATCTATTGGAACAGGCCCAGCAGAAGGCCACAAAGATGATCAGAGGGCTGGAGCATCTCTCATATGAAGACAGGCTGAGAGTTGGGGTTGTTCACCCTGGAGAAGAGAAGGCTTTACAGAGACCTTATTGCAGCTTTCCAGTACCTGAGGGGTGCCTAGAATAAAGCTGGAGAGGGACTTTTTATAAGGGCTTGTAGTCATAGGATGACAGGTAATAGTTTTAAACTGAAAGAGAGGAGATTTAGATTAGATATCAGGAAGAAATTCTTTACTGTGAGGGTGGTGAGGCACTGGAACAGGTTGCCCAGGGAAGTTGTGGATGCCCCACCCCTGGAAGTGTTCAAGACCAGGCTGGATGGGGTTTTGAGCAACCTGGTCTAGTGGTGATCTTTGAAGTCCCTTCCAACCTAAACCATTCTGTGATCCTATGATTTACAGTATTTCAACAGTACATAACATTCTGAAGATGCATTTATTCATTGACCAAAAAAGACTTTTTATGAAAATAAAGTCAACATAAGAAATAGAATTTTAATAGTAGAAGTATTTAGAGAAAGATAGGGTAAGAAGTTTTAAAAAATACTTTAGTATCCTACTACGCCTAGGGAATCTATCTGCATATATTTGTTCCTGTATTACAGCTGCATGTGAAGTATTCAAAAGATTGGAGATTTTAAAATTAAATCATGCCACTCTACAGCCATGGTTCATTTCACCCTGGATTCTGATATACTCCTTAAATATATAGCCATGCTCTCATCTTCTGTTCACTGGAACTTGTAATCTTTGTTATGTGCAGAGAACGGAGAAGACTTTCTGAATTTTTTAGCAAATATTTCTTCAAATTCGCAACATTTAAGGTGCAAGCTTGAGAATCATTTCCACTCCCCTGATTATCCTCTGAATATGGAGCAATAAATTTTCAATTTAGGCTTTTCAGTGGTTGTATTTTTTTTTCTTTTCTAATGTCAAAATCCACAACAGTCTCAGGTTTGATGGTGTGGAACACAACAATAGGTCCCTAATTTGGAAAGAGAAATTAAAAAAACATGAATTATGAACCTGAATTCCTTGTGCAATGAAGATAGTGTTTGTCATGCTTAATTGGAGCTATCTAAGAGTTAATTTTTTTTTCAATAAATGTACTTTCAAGGATTTCTTTCCCCTACCTTGTACACCTGTTAGAAGCTGGACTAAATCCCCACATGGAGGCATTTATCTCTCACTTTCAACTATAGCAACACCTATGTATTTGATCCATAGAAGACAGCATCTTTAGCATGAAAGACATATCTAACAGATAACATGAAAAGTCCAATAGAAGAGCATTTTTGAAATTCTGCCCTTCCCTCGAACTTAGACACTTGTCTAAGGCTAGAATATATGCGTTTAATAAATATGAGTAGGTTTTACTTTTCTTTCAAAATGGAAACAGGCTGTAATTATTGTGTTGTTACTCCTGCCTACATTTTGTAATACAGCAAGAGCTACACTACTTGTCCAACAAATTAGATTTGCATTCAGTGCCCTCTTCTGCCTGAAAAAAATCATACCCACCTGCTGAGCTATAGTTTAGGCTTGTGGCCACCTTTTCTTTAAAATCTAGCCCACAGTGCAGCCGCGGATACAAAAGTCATGAACCTTCAAAAAAGCAGTAATAAGAAAGAGGTCCAGAGAAGGGCAACGAAGCTGGTGAGGGGTCTGGAGCACAAGTCTTACGAGGAGAGGCTGAGGGAGCTGGGGTTGTTCAGTCTGGGGAAGAGGAGACTGAGGGGAGACCTTATCGCTCTCTACAACTACCTGAAAGGAGGCTGTAGAGA
>KZ506184.1:293250-336486 GCA_002844005.1 Limosa lapponica baueri
GTGTGTGTGGGCTGTGTGTGGTGTGGTGTGTTTTGTTTTGTATGTGTGTGGTGTGTTTTTTGTGTGTGTTTTTTTTTTTTCATTGGTTGGACTAGATGATCTTAAAGGGTCCCTTCCAACCTAGGTGATTCTGTGATTCTGTGAAAGAGCATGACCCTTGCATGCTGATGAGAGCATTCTCTTGGGTTTATGTCATCAGTCTTGAATGAAAAATACTGAAGTACTCTAGAAAAAAGGCATAAATTGAGGACTTGTTCTTCCCGAAGAACACTTCCAACAAGAGTACCTTTATTGTTATGTTACATAATCATGCTATTTATTTACATTCTCACAGAAAAATATTTGATTATTTTTGTAGACAGACAGAGAGGATTTGGTTGTCTGAGAGCATACCAGGCTGTGTAAGGTTATTTTATAATGCCATGGAAGATGTTGAGTTAAATCTGTGCTCTTAGTGTAGACAGCTATCTCAGTGTCTAAATGAACCTTCTTGATTCTGAAAATCAAAATTAATAACAGTAAGTGCCTGGATGGTTGTATGATGTTCTTTGTTTCTCACTTCTAGAGAAAACATGTCAGAAATGGATGTCTTTTTCCCTCTTTTTTTTTTGTAGAGTATGTGAGAGAAGAGTCAAAATCTAATGCTGTTATGAAAGTTTAGTCTTTCTGTTTGTTTTCTCCTACATCTAAAATGGAAATAATTGCAGACAGGTATGAGAATGAAATTATATATGGTGAGATGAAATTTATTTATATTGGTTTGAAATTTTTGTTGTCATTATATGTCATGTTTCATACAATGAAACAGAACACCATCCTTGCATAACACTGGCATTAGGAGCAATTGTAAAGGAGCAAGGAATTTCTCAGTAAAGTCTGTTTAATTACCTTGGAAAAAAAAGTAAAAATATGTGGGTTTTTTTAGTATAGCTTTTCCTCTGGCTTGCTGTCTAAGAGCATGGCATCATAAGATGATGTCACACACCCTGAGAGATCAGTTACAAGTGTATTGCTATTTACTATATCTACTTGTGTAAAAGAAAAGTTATGTATTTGTAATTTATGACTGAGACAATAGCACACAATAAAAAAAAAGTAACATTAAAGATCAGATGAACATTAAGAAATCCTTATTTCAGTCCAAGATCTTTGATTCCAAGACTGCAAAAACCCCACAAAAAGACACCATCTTCCATATTCTTGACTAGGCAGTTGAAGTGGAAAAACATTCAGCTGAGATTTCAAAACCACTAAGAATGCTGTTAACGTGACAGTCATCACACATGAGGAAAAGTATTATCTATTTTCTTCTGCTAAATGGTAGCTAAACTGGTTGAAGTATCTTAGATGATGATGGCTGTTACATGTATTTTAATACTTCAAAAATGAGCAGAATGAAATTAGATGTAATCCACAGATTTTTTTTCTATTTAAAGCAACTAGTCTTAGCTAACTGTACAGTTTTGTAGGTTAAAAAAGGACAGTACTCAGTCATTTGGACCAAAAAAAAAAAAATCAGCAAATGAAGGCTTGTATGTAAAAAACCTATTGCATAGTTAAAGAAAAAAAAAAAAAGTAAAGGTATATTAGTAAAGATCTAAAACTTTTAAATAAGCACGTACAAACTACGTAACTCAAGTCAAGACACTCAGATACAACACCTTTATTTCTTTCACTTAGGAACTGATAGATTGGTATTGTTAAATTATGTTAATGCTTTAATGTTATGCTGTGTTATGCATAATTTATAACTTTAGTGCCAAAATGCATGAGTGCAGTTCTCTTGATTAGATATTTTAAGAGCTGAGAAATCTGCAAACTCTCTGGCTGACGTTATTTTATTTAGCAAACCTGCTAATGCAATGTTGTTTTAGCATATTCACAATGAGTAGATTTTAGAAGAATGATGGATATATCAATAAGTTTTGTCGTGAGGAGTGTACGTAGGTAATCCATGACAGCATTAATTACTTCAATGTATCATGTTAACAAAAGTAAAGTAGGAATAGATTATCATAGACTACTACACCTGATTAAGATGTCTTATACTTGTTTCTGTAGAATATGTAAAATTTTCTCTGTTCTACACATTTAAAGATAACAGCATAACTCTGTTAAAATTAACAGAATAAAGTGTGAAGTGTCACTTGATTCTGAATTTTAATGCTGAAATAGTGCTATTTTTTATTCAGTGAAGTCCTTCATAAGCATTTCAAGTACTGACAATTTTTTAGGGATTCTGAATCTCATTTGCAGGTGAAATAACTTACTATAATGTTGCAGAAGGAATAGAGGAGGTTTGGCAATAAAGAAGACATCAGAAGACAGTTTTAAAAGACTAGGCTGCCCTAAATTTAGGTCATACTTCAGGCTAGAAAGCTGTTTGAAGAAAACTCCTGACTTATTGAATCCAAATGCTCTCAAGAATAATTACACTATATATTCCTTTTGGTAAAACAGTCATGATCCATCTTAAAACAATATAGGATTTTTGACTCCCCTGTTCCCACTGAAAACATGTCAGTCTCATGATTCCAACAACTAGAAATGTCTAACTTAAACTTGTTCACAACTAGTCTACTCCCATCTGCTCCCAGACCACCAATTTTCTTTATTTTAAGATCTTTTCTCAACTGTTTATCTCTCTCACCACTCTTCTTCTTAGGATAATCAAACTATGGTCTTTTTCTGTCCATGTGTCTTCATTCAGTTGTATTCACCTTCTAGATTTCTAAATGTGACTCAAAAAACCATGTAAATTTTCAGAATAAACATCTACAGTGTCTTGTGAATCAAAAGTAATGCTTCCTCTGTTTCCTGAGGAAACATTCTAAGACCAAGTCTGCCTTTTCATTACCTTATTTCATTAATATTGTGATCAATACTAATCGCTCTATGATGACTCCTCTGTTGTCATCCAGTTATGATTGTTTCTAAGATTGCAGCAACTGTTTGTTAGTCCATTAGTTTCTAAATATATTTTGAACTACCAGGTTGTACCAAATTCTTATTAATCCAATTCAATGTTCTTCCTGCACTCCTTCTTGTTTTATACTATCTGAAATCCATTTTCTCCCCCAAAAAGTAGATAGAAAAAACCACAGAGCTGCAATTCATGGAATACTGTAAAAGATCAAGCTGTATGTAATCAGAATGATCCATGTAGTCTGAATTACACTTAAAAATTGTGCTTTAAATTGTGAATACAACTGAATTGGACCAATTTCTGAATCCAGCAGTAAACTATTACAGAAATGAACATTTTTTTTTATCTTAGAGAATGACATCTTAAAGTTTTTATTGTTTCTTCTTACTTTGTGGTGCTCCTCTTGTATACATCATTTATTTTATACTTGCAGAGGCTTATTAAATAAGTCTTATTCTCGGCAGTTCTGTCATTGCAAATGTCAGGTAGAACCTAAATCTTTATCCAGCTATGCAGAACTATTTAAAGGACTAGGAACTGAAGTATCTTTTTACTAAATTTTTCATTGACTTTGGATATGACATCTGTCAGAACATGTAAAGGGCTATGGTTTGAAGAGGTAAGGAAGATGTGATGTGATATTTGGTGAGACTGTGGTTGTGAAAAGTTTATATCTAAAATGTTTTAGGAAACATGAGTATATAACTATTTCAAACACACACTCTTCTACGAGCTACAAGATACCCGATACTTTCAGTTTCCAAGAACACTGAGAGGTTTTTTTCATCCTTCTTTTCTCATCCGTCAGTTTCCTCCTTATTGAGAAACTCACGTTGGATTCATTCTTACAAGAGCATTCTCTATCATGATTTTCTGACCTCTAATCTCTCTTAGGAGAAGTTATCTACAAGTACAGGGGTTGAGACATAGATATACAAGTATTTTTAATTAGTTGATTGTTCACTTAGATTTCTACCCAGCTAACGTACGTGGATGATTCCATTAATCTCAGTATAATGATATATTTAAGTATATTCAAGAATCAAAATAAATTTGTATTAAGTGTGTTCAGTTTGTTTGGAAGATTTTGTAAATGGAAGAATGGTACATATCTCTCCGCTCTCCTCTTCAGGAATGAGGCTGTTATCCAAAACTTCATGAGAGTATATCCAAACATATGAGAGCGGTCTGAACAAATCAGCTTCAGAGGACTGAAACAGAGCATCAGCAGCAAGAGTGTTTCTGGAGTCCATTTCTTTCACTGGGAAGGTGAGGTTACACTTGTGGCAATTTGTCATCAAAAGGGAATGAGAAAGATAATTTACTAATCCATGTTCATATTTAAAGGAGAAAAACTGATCATTAACTATAGTGAAAAATGTATACAGTTCAGAACCTATAATACCTTCCAGGAATACAGAAGAAGAAGGGATGAATTGTTGGATTCTTAACCAAAGTTCAGGGGGTATAATATCATGGTTATAGCCTTTCCATGTAAATTTTTGAGAGTGAGTTACCCTTCTTCAGCTTCCTGTGAGGCAGGTAATCCTCTCAGAGTCTGCAGTGGGGAGGAAAGAGAACTCTCTTCATCTTTTCTACTAATCACCAGGGAAAGCATGACAAAAAATCTATCAAATTGTATCAGTTAACTTGGCTATTACTTCAGATCTCTTGATCTCAGAAAAGGGAACAACCAAGTTGCTTTATTTTTTCCCCTGCAGTTTGATTACTTCAAGCCAGGAATTACAGAGAGGAAGTATGTATAAAAATTTTTTTTCTTATTTCTCCCATTTTCCTGCATGAAACCATTATTTTATTAAGGTTGATTTTCAAGAGAAAAGCAACTTAAGAGGTATTTTGCACAAGCTATGGTTTCCATCAGAGGCAAGGAGAAGGGGCAAGAATTAGAGTTCCACCAAATCCATTTGCTTTTTTGGCTTATGGAGTTGGGTGAGAGTCCTTCCATTTAACCATAGAAATAAATGAAATAGAGGAAATAATACTCTTTTTCTTATAACAGTTTGTGATGTCATAACTCCTATTTTCCTTATTAGTCAAGGGAAGAAAGCAGAATAACGAGTAAAAAATACCCAAGCTATGTGAATACATGCATAAACATAAACTGTCCTTCTTTCCCCAACCTTAAGAAATGCTGAGCAGTGGAAAAATGATATAACCTGTCCCAATATCATTTTGGTATGAAGCATCATGCAGAGAGATCAATAGGAATTCCATTGCAATAATTTTTCTCCTAATACAGTCAACAGAAGAAAAAAAGTGACAAACCACTGACAATTCCACCTTCCAAAACTTTAGCTGCTATTACTATTGAAACAGATAAAACGAGAACAGAGAACTTAAGAAAAAAATTCAAAAAACCTGACTATACAAGACAAAGCTTCTACAATAAAAGCTGCCACTGTCTCAGGAAGATAATATGCATGGGATGTACTTAAAATGCTTGCACAGAACCTGATGATGTACTTAGAAAAAAATAATCTAAAATCAAACCCAATCTATTATTATTTCTTAACTTCAGGACTGGGAGTGTCATGTTAGTTAATAATAAGAATGAAACATTTTTAAGTACAGTGGGCCAAGTTTGCCTATATTGGTCAATATTCATTCTCATAACATATGTCACAGACATATTGGGAAATAAGAGGCTTTAGGTAAATTATTTTAAGATTTCAAAACTGAAAGAAATATTGCAAGTGAAAGGAATTTGTTAGCCACAACACTGATTTAAACCAGAACAAAATAAAAAAGCAACCCCCACAAAAAATGGTGTAAATCTCATTAGAAATAATGCAGACATTAAGAGATAATCCTAATCTTTTTCCACTCAATGACTTTCCCTTTTTAATTCAACTCATCTGGAAAATGTTTACCGTTTTACAAAAAGAACAACAATAGCAACAAAAAAACCTATCCAACAAGTGACCAGTAGCAAAGGATTTACAATTTCAAGCATATTTGGAATAGATGAATAAATATAATATCATTCTGCACCGTGCAAAATACTAATTCATTTTATTTAACATTCTATTCAAAACAGTTCATTGTTTAGATATTTATGAGTTTTCTATATGTGTATAATGAAGACTATTTTCTCTGTAGAATCACTGAATCACAGAATGACATGGGGTTGGAAGGGACCTCTGGAGATCATCTAGTCCAACCTCCCTGCCAAAGTAGGTCCACCTAGAGCAGGTTGCAGAGGAACATGTGCAGTCGGGTTTTGAATGTCTCCAGAGATAGAGGATCTCTGGGCAGCCTCACAACCTCTCTGGGCAGCCTCAATCATCATGCAGAATGAAAGACATACTTTCACATACACTAATGTTAGCTGTCTAAAGAAACACTGAAGTTTATCTATACAGGAAAAGCATAAAGCACTCCTTTATTTTTTTTTAATTAACAGAATTAAGTATGTCTTCAAATTTATTGTTTTTTTTTTAACAAATTATTTTTATGGTCAAAAGTAAACTTTCTGACTCTAACGCTTTTGAGATTAGTCAGAAAAGGTGCAGGGTAAACTATACATACCAGACAACTCCATAGTGATAAATCATATAATGATGCAGCACAGGGTGAGATATGCAGAATGAATCTGGGCTTGAATATCAGCTCACTCAAGCTAGTTGATCATATGTGCTGACCTTTTGTTCATGTCCACCTTTCACCACACACCAACTCTGTTCCTTCACAGGAGTGAGTTTAGGATTTTAAACAAACGCCACTTTTGAACCTAACTGTGATTATTTATTCTGGCAGGCTAACTGCATGTGTCTTTTCTTGTCAGTGTTCACTTAACAGTCCTCCAGCGGACTCTTTGAAGGGCCTATCTCAATCACTTAGCTTCCACACTGAACTTTGCATGTAAGCACAGGTTCCTTGTGGTTACTGCTACAGTTGTTGTCATTTAGCCAGACCAAATTTTAGCCAGGACCCAGAGGACCTTCTCCAGACCAACCCTTATAACTTTAAAGGTCTTAAATGAACTAAGAAATGATGCACTGGGACATTTCTAGACCTCCATCCTCCTTTCCTTTAGGAGGCATCTGACTTTCAAAATACATATCAATATAAAAATAAGAAGCCATGAAAAGAAATTGAGGCGGAAGAATGTATCAGGCAGTAATGAGACTACCTGATCTTCCACATTAATAAACAACAATTTTGAAGCTTCCACAAGGAAGGAATCACTATCGGAAACATTTTAATTTACAGGCAGTAAATCACTAGAGAAAGCAGCTGGCATGGCCCAAGAGAGTCAACAGACCATTTTTATACCTCCCATTCTTGTTTCTTAGAGGATTATCATCACCCACTGGCACCTATCCATCCTTTTGGAGTGGTCAATGAACTCACAGCTTAAATATTTATCTTGGCTTAATTATAATGCAGTGCTTACTATTTATTAGGCACCAGGGAATTACCAAAGATTTCTCTTACTTTGCTTTTCATATCTTCCCCAAAAGTGCTTTGAGGGTATCCATATATTATTCAGATGACACACAATGGAGGCTGTATTTGTGTAAAGGAGTATTACCACTTCTATAATACACTATAAGAATTAAAATTATAAAATTATAATAATTCTTAATTATTAATATATTTATAGTAATAAAGCATTTAACACACAAAATCACATAGGCCTGGTTCTAGTTTAAGGGAGAGGAACAATTTGCAAGACTGCACATACCATTCTCATTTTAAAGCACGTAAGTATTTCTATTTCCATATTTTCTTGAAGAATTTTGTTTATTTGTCCCCACATTTCAGCATTCCTCTTCTACAGACAATCTTAGCTCTCTCATTTTTACAGTTTCTTTAAATGTTGAGACCTCCCTTGACTTCTTCCTCATCTTTTGCACTCAATCAGGCTAAGATGTATCATAAATCTTGGGATCAGACCCCCCACTGTAGTATTCTCTGGGTTTATAGCTTCCAGAGCTAAAGGCTTACCAGTGTGACATAAGTGGTTGCAAAGCACGCCACTTACCAAAAATAAGACATGAATGAAGCCATAGAGGACAGCCTTCTTTTGCAGCATGCAAAAAGTTTCAATGATAGATACCGTGATCCCACAAACTTCAAGACACTCTATTAGACACACCAGCATTATGGAGTTTAACTGATTTAATATGCCCAGATTACCACAGGCTGAGGATGGGTTAATTAACAGAAGAACCAGGCCAGATTTGATCTTCAAAATTAAACTGTACTAAATTTAGTCATTAAAAACTCACTTTATGCTATGACCAGTTCTTACACAGTATTAACCATCACTACATATACAAAGCTGCTGGTGTTTAGCAATCATATTCCAAACTAGTATGCAATATCACAGAGCTGATGCTGTACGTTTAGCACTGATGGGGACACTCCCTGGTTGTTCTTAGTTGCCACAGTCAAAGGGATCAATCTTGAGAGTTTGTTGGTGAGAGAAGCGGTAACTGAAGTGGCCTTGTCGTTCTTCTTTGACTTTCCTCACTTATGTCACTTTTGTCTCCAATTCAGAAAGGGAGTGAGGGGTGGGGGGGCGAGGGGGGTAAAAGGGTGTGTGGTGGCGTGTCTCCTCTGTTCCTAGTACTGCTGCTTTTATTTTACCTTCTGAATCAAATCTTTCTTGTGTATTTGGGAGAATGTCCTGTCTATTTGCAATCCATTGTGCTTATCTTGTCCTTCATCTGGCAATTTCTGTTACTTGGATGCCTCCTACATTCAACTATATCCTTCTTTCTTCTTTGAGGATGATATTGTTCACATACATATGTAAAATTGTATCTAGCTATGCTATCAGAATGTTATAAAATACTTCACATACTGTTGTTAGTTACACTATTTCAGTATGTTTCTAGTTGAGTTCAAAGCAAGTTGATTTTAATTACATCTTGATTAGTACACTTAGATTTTTTACATTTTACAGGCCTCTGCTGTGGCTACAAGTAACTGGAAAGGTAGTGCTTCCTGAGTCACAGACTAAGGTCTCTTTAACAAGCACAGCTAGGAAGGGGACCTGGAGAATTAAAAAAAGCAAGAATAATATCTGATAGCACAAGTTCTTCTTAATGTTAGAAGAGGAAGGAGAAATGTTGCAAATAACTTTGGAATCAAGTTCTTAACAGGAAAAGGCAGGCTCACAAACTTCTTTAATCTCCAACAGATTTTTCTTTCATTTGTCTACAGGAAGAAAATAAGATGTAGCTTATAAATAAAAGCACTTTAAAGTGATTGTTTGATGTTGCCGGAGAGAATTTGATTTTAAAAGTGCTCTTCCCACATTAATTCTCAGATGATCAAAAGGGTGAACTAATCCTTGTTACATAGTTAAAGCCATGCTCTCTTGCCAGTTTAAAACACAAGAAACAAATTGGTAACCACATTTCTACAGTAAAATTTCCAATACTTTTCCAAAACAAACAGCAAAGCCGGTCAGCTCAGGAAGAAATAATTCTTTGGATCTGGATATTCTTAATAGTAAGACTTTTTTTTTTGTGGAGGATTTGCACTGTACAGTTCAGCACCAGGCAAGGGTCTATGAATGTGATCCAGCCCTAGCACAGTCTCCTCCATCTACAGAAAGCATCATTTCTGTCACTGCTATATTCTGAACTTTGCAAACATGATTACCATGGCTTGACCACTAATTTTCCTTTGTTTTCCTCTTCCAAAAGCTCAGCTGGCCAAAAAGGAGACATTAAGAAGAACCAATAAGCAAGAAGTGGGATTGAAAAATCCTCAGTCTATATTCAGCTACCTAAATAAACAATTCAGTCTTGGAATGTGTTGAGTGCCTGTGTGCTCTGGATGACTGTTGAACCAGCAGCATTTCCAAAGAAAAATATTCAGTTGTTTTCTGAAAGAATGGCCTAATTTTTTTTTCTTTCTAGTTTTATTGTATAGGGTTTTACATCTATTTTTAAATACTAGCAATTCAAATTTTGTGTCATTTTTGTCAATACATTTATTGCAGAACCTCTTATATGACAGTGGTGGTTTGATCTAATAAAAAGAAACACACTTCTTTTTCTATCCTTGAAAAGAACAGTAAAAAAGAAAGAAGGAAAGAGAATGACAAGGACAAAGATAGATATGATCTGAATGAATTGATATGATCTTGCTTAAAATTAACCAATTCATGTACTCGGAGTGTTAACTTTTCTAAGGGAATTTAATGTTTTTATTGAAAATAAATTAGTTATGCAACATAGTTCTTTATGCCAGGGGTTATACTAGATATGCATATTCATTTATTTTCTCCTTTAAGTCACTGAACACATTAGTTACGAATATCTATAATTTACAAGGATCTAGATCCCACTAAGATATAGGAACTTACAACAAGACTTACCTGAAAATCAGTCACTTAAGTTCAGATGTGCCTAAGAATGCTGATTTCTCCCTTTTTTTGCCAGGGGGAAAAAAAAATAAAGAAAAGAAAAAAGTTACTGTATGTAAAATACACACATGCACACCCCCTTCACTGGTCTGAAAGTGAGAGCAATGGAGTAATGGCACTGATCTTGGACTGAACATTTGTGGACAAGTGTTTTAGTTACAGACTTCTCATGCAAGTAGTGGTAAACATCACTGCCAGACTTGTGATAAGATCAGAAAAAAATGAAAACATGTTTGCTTCCACCCAAGAATAATCTGTCCTTTTAAGGGGGACTGCCTTCAAGACAGAACTCCAGACTCTGAATCCCAAAGGAAAGGAAAAACATCATTTCCCCACTAAGGTATCAGTGCTCTGAACTATGGGGTGGATTGAATATTTTGTATTGGTTAGTTTGGGAAAGCTCCCTGATCTCTATGGTGGTTGACTAACTTTCCTTTGAGGTGTCCATGACCTGCAGAGGTTGTCAAGCAGTGATTAAATATCAGAATTGGATAAAATCATTCTTAAATCAAACATTGTGATGTGCTCAGAGATTTTTCTGAAGAAAAGGCAGTACCGAAGTCTAAACTTACCTCAGTTCTCCCTCACTAAGTGTTATATGAATGTGATTAACACTGCTGGAGTCATAAGTGGCAAAATAACTTTCTTATCTGAATCACTATCATTTTTGCATGACTAGCATTCATGGACTGAAAAAAGCACAAACCCCCAGACTTTTCCTTGAGTATGGTTTAGTCAATAAGCTAAGTGAAGAAGGAAAATAATGCTGAGGGAATTTTTTTGTCACACAGGTAATGTAATAGATAGTGGTTTACATTTATCTTTTTAAATGTAGCCATAGGTATGCTTTTATTAGTTTTTGGAGACAGATGTTGAGTTTACTGGAAAGTATCACTTTTTAATTAACCTTTAATGTTGTATACACACTGTTATTTTTACATAAGCTTTGCTACTTTAGTGTACACAAAACTGGACTGATGAACTTTGCAATTATTTGTCTTATAATTATATATTAGTTGATGAAACCAAATTAGCCTATTCCTGGTATATTGGTTATTTTAGCAAACCCAGAAACCTCTATGTTTTGCTTGCTATGCTGTTATTTGAGGAAAATCTCCAAAAACTTTAGAATACTTTCTTATAGTAAAAGGTGAAAAACTGTAATCTACCAAGCTGTGCATCAGAATTCTAAAAGTAATTTTATACTCCAAAGAAGATGTTTTGTCAGATCAACATTTTTTCCTATAGTATGCCATTTCTTTTTGACTTGCAAGGACAGCTCTTTCCCTTTCCACAAAAGCACTAAGCAAGTTTATATTCAAGGTAAACTTGAAATCGTCAAAAGTTTTGAAGTGTAAAACCAGCCTGCCAAACTACCTGAAAAATACTCAGAAATTTTTCCAGCATAGAAATTAAATATTTTGTCCATAAAAAGTGCTTTTCAAAGTCATCTGTGCTTTGTGCTGTAATTTCACTCATGTATAAAATGCCAGTAAACAAAAATGTAGGACATCCTGATTTATAATTGTGAAACAATGGCACACAACTAATAGCATCATTCTCCAGTACCAGAACATCATTTCATTCTACAGAAAAGGAAGATATAAAATGGATGACAAATCTGGATCTCAATGTTTAATGTTATTTCTTCAGTCATTACATGGAAGAAAAGGAGGATCTCTTATTTGATACCTAAATTATTTGGACTTTCCTGCATATAACTTTTGTCATAACATTATCTTATTGAACAGTGATTCTCAGGTAACTGGTTAGTCAATGGTCCTGTTTGACATGGAATATCAGAAACATCAGAAAGTACTAGAAACATCACTGAGATTTGAGCACTCTGAAGATCTTGTAATTCATTCTGTTTTACCGATCTCCTGTAATGACTTCGGACATATTTGAATAAAGACTAATAGAGTAGAGCTATCTCAAACTTCATATTAATAGCACTTATGTAAGCTAGTAGTATTCTATGAGCTATAAGAAGAGTGCATCAAGGCACTTACATCCAATTTTATTTCTAGGTTTAACAGATATTGAACTCTTTAAAAATTAAAATACGCAAGATGGACATGTGCCATGGTTTAACCCCAGCTGACAGCTAGGACCACACAGTTCTCCCCCTTCCCCCAGGAAGGACAGGGAGAACAGGGAGAAAAAGAGAGGAAAGGGAAAGGAAAAAACCTCATGGCTTGAGATAGACAGTTTTATAACAGGAAAGGAAAATAGCAGTTATATTAATAATAAGGACACAAGTCACTCTCACCACCCAGTGAACTGACACCTTCCCAAGCAGTGATCACAGATTTTCTCCCCCAGCCAACTCTCATTTATATACTCGGCATGACGTTTCTGGTATGGAATATTCCATTGGCTATTCCAAGGAGCATCCGTATGCTCCTTCTCAGCTTCCATGGGAAGCTGAAATGAGTACTTGAAAAGTATAAACATTGCCTAGCAACAACTAAACCAACAGTATTATTGACATTCCTTTCACAGCAATCACAAGAAAGAAAACTAACTCTTTCCCAGCTGAAACCAGGACAAAAATGTAAAATAAATATTCACCAAATAGAAGTCTATTAATTCCTGTAAGTATGTACCTAGCTGTAAAGAAGCATTATGATGATGATGATGATGATTATTCCTTTCTGTATGCACCCTGGAAATTAATCTTTTGCCAGTAGTAAATCATTGGTCAGTGAGACTAATATAGTATGCTCTCCAATATCTGTTCTAAATGCTGGTAATCTGGTGATTAAAAATGTTTTCAGTATTGTTATTTAAAATTCATCCTGTTTACTGTAGGATTTCTTGTTATAAACCTAGTCATAGCCATTTGTATTTTATAAATGAAGCTATGAGAGAAGAACATAATTTCTCTGACAGTGAACATCCTGGCAGCATATTTGCTTCCACCTCTGCCTAGTGGATGTACATACACAAATCAGTAGATCCAAAAAAAGGAAATCAGATTTTTTTTAACCTGAATCTGAATCACTATTCTCCACTCACATCAACATAATCCGTGTCTAAACAGACAATGAGTTATACACCATCTATTAAAGTATGACTTCATATGTTTCTGTTCTAAATATGATTCTTTATCATTTGTCTTCATCTATGAGAGAGTCACATAGGAATTAGCTTTAATGTTAAATGGGGCTAGGATCATAAACTGCTGGCATTGCTGTTATTATTCCTGAAATGTCAGGGGTACACCCAATCCATAATATTTAATTACAACTTCTCAAAGAGCATCCCAGTTTCTGTTTGTTTCCATTGAGCTGGACTTCAAATCAGTTAACCGAGAAAACATCTCTGTTCTCCTCCGAAAGTAATTGCATTTTACAGCACATTATTGGGAGATTTGAAGCCATTTGAGACGGCATATTAAGTGGAAAACAGACTGGAGAAGCCATGGGAGAGTTACAAGATTTGTGGCTAGGAAAGTTTCTCTTGTTTTCTGGAAAAACCTGCTTTCTTTTCTCCAGTAATGCTTCTGGTTATCAAGTGGATTGGTGAAATCATAGCATAATTAGGAATGTTAGATAGTGAAAACCATTTCTTTAGTGAGGAACTTAAAACTAGAGTTGTATACTTCATTTGTTCAGAGCATCATGAAATAGTTCACTCACTTGAACATCTGAAATGGATGTGTGTGAGCAGTTTATTACTAATCTTTAAATCCCTTACTGGACACGACTAAAAATCCAATATTGGCTTCTTTTCAGTGTAATTTTTTTTTTTCCTAGGGCATATAAAAATGTTTTTGTGAAGTAATTTTGTGTCCTTGTAAGTACTGATGAATCAATTCGTTAATGACTTCCTGTGAGTGATGACACTTTTTCACCTTACCACTTACTAGCAAGTATCCCTAAAACCACTCTTCTCCATAAAATGAGTAATTTCAAGAAATGTGCTACTGCAGAAACTAGTATCGAGGTGGCTCAAATTCTGTGTATTTTACTGAAAATATTTCATTGCAGGTATATTTTAAGAATTATTTCATTTTTTGGTAAGTTTTAAAAAAGAAAAAAGAATCAAGAACGTGTAGCACTCTACATGTGCAAGTTGTTTATATTAAGTAATTTACACTATTTCATATTTCTTCAAGAAGCCTAGAAACAAGTCTGTAAAAAATATCTTTCTATTCCCATTTTCGTATTCTGAATTACATGCCAAGGCCTAAGACTTTGAAGAATTCATTTTATAAATCCTTGCTGTAGCTCCAGTTATTTAGCAAGGGTGCTGAAGATATCATAATTCTGTGTGACCTCAAGTCTGATGATAATCCAACGAATTATAAAAAGAATGTGTTGCATCTGTTTCAACAAGTTTTCATGATTTGAAAAGCATCATTTATAAGATTACTGCAGTTTCCTTATTTTTATTTATATTTTTTAAATTAGCTTAGCTTCATCTGCAAGTTAGAATAAGTCATATCTTAATATAGCAAAATGATAGAAAACAAGTTTTTGAAATCTACATCATTCCAAACTGGCATGTGTTAATAATACTAGCTCACCATGCAGACATTGAAAATTCAAAATTAATATTTTTTGCTACTGGCATCATCAGTTCCTTCTCACTTCTAAATGTTTTTAAAAATATGTTAGAACTCATTTGCAGCTGAAGGCAAACCAGGATACATTATGGCATATAAAACACACCAGGCAACCAAGTTTAGGGAATTGAAACTCACCCTTTTAATTTAAAATTATTTATTTATTGGGAAAAAAAAAAGAAAGAAAAAGAAAGACAAAGAAAGGAAAAAAAGAAGCAGCATTGAATATAAGATATTGCCTTAGCCTACATGAAGAGAAGCAGAATTTTTCGGTTATCAATGTTGAAATCACAACTTATTTGTCTTCCCTCTCTCAGCCATCACAAACTCATACACACATACACAAACACATGTGTATACACTCACTCTATAAAATCTGGCTTAATGAAAAAAGGCTATGGAAAGATATGATCTTTCAATTTTTAAAAATAAGTCTTAAACATAATCTAATTTAAACATAGATATTTTGTATACTTCAGATAAGGAGGAAGTGAATATTGTATTGATTAATAAATGACACTTATTTTCCTGGATATCGAATCTTAACATCTTACTCTTCTCATACCCACTTCCATATTCATGTTTCCATATTTAAATACAAAGTTGGGTTTGACGTTTACCAAGGAGAAAAAAGGAAATAAAATAATAAGTAGGACAGGATTATAGGCTCTCTTAAACGAGGAATGCATCTGTGGGCATGGGTGCTGCTCGCTGAGTCATAACACAGCTCATTACTGAAATATAATGCATTACAGTGGAAAAAAAATTGTTCGAAATTATGTGTTTCAGAGAAGCTCTCATAAAAAGTTTCAGAGAAATGGCTAATGAGGATGTGGAACAAGCAGTTAAGACTGCTAAAGAAGAAATCAAGAGGTATATTTTCCTCTGAGATCTAAAGTAAGAGACTTTGAAGAAAAGCAGGTCAAACAGTGGTTAATGTGCAAGTCCACCACTTGATACTGTGAAAAAAATTGATACTTCAGTGAAGGCAAAAGGAAAGCTTAACAGATAAACCTTCTGAAGCATCAGATGGCAGGTGGTGAATCCCTAACCTGAACCAGAAATGGAAAGTGGTATGAGAGAGAAGACGCTTCTAATTATTTTGTGATTTCCTTTAATTTAAATCAGACTTTAATTTGTTGTCACAGCAGATTAACAGTGGCTGCACAAACAAATGTAATGAATTCAGCGTGTTTCAAAGTCAAAGGCTAAACCTGGATTTATTGTTGGCATGTGCTTTATTCACCTCTCTGGCCTGGGCAGGACTTGTTTCTTTTTGTTTTTCCTTTTTTTCCTTCCCAGAGAAGTCAGTGATTTAAGGCAAACTAATAAGAAATAAATAAAATGAAGCAAGCTTCAACTGAACTTGAGGACTTGTGTTTGTGTGGGTATTTCAAAGTAATGCCATAAGCAGCTGTGCCTTATTCCATTTAATTTATATTTTTTCTGACTGAGCAAAGAGAAAAACTATTCTCCATCATAACACTGATTTGGACCTAATCTGGAATAGCTTTTTTATTAATATTGTACTAAACCTCAGGAAATGATGCCATAGGCCACATATTAGTGCCAAAATACATATGAAGTCAGTTGATTCTGTTTATTAAGACCATACCAGGTCTTTGACCTCCTTACAGTGCACAAACATTAGGCCAGCTGGCTTACAGACATTCTTTTATACTAAATCTGCACACTCATATCTGTTAGCAACTTTTCATTTCATCACGGTACAGGGAGTACCAGAACTGTAGCAGTAGTTTATATGATTATATTTAGACTGCATGACTGGCCAGTAGAAGTACATACTGTGTCATTTTCATACGTTCATTAGTGGTGTCTGATAACAAACATACTGTTTCTTTCAGGTAGATAAATCATATTAAACTGAGAACCTGCAAATGATCAGACTAGGAATTAGCTTTGAACACCCATCTCACTATATAGCACAGAAATATTTAATTTGGCAGGAATTTATCACTGGAAAAAGTCATCTGAGTGCAAAAGCATTTAAGAATGCATTTTCAAAAGCTTGAATAGGCACAAATCACTTTCTGAGGTGCAAGTATGGGTTAGAGGTGTTACTGATTTTCAAAGAGATTACCTGAATTTGTAATAGAAAGGTGCAAAGTGACTTTGTTTAGTAGACATAACCCACATTTCCTGAGCCCATCAGGATCTGCAAACCGCAAACAAACACTATCTGTTTATTTCATATTTTTTGTCTGTTCACAACCTCAAGGTCTCAACAGAGACCAAATTCAAAACATTTTATCACCATTTGTGTTCCTTCACTAATTCACCAAGCCTACATGGAAAGGCATCATGTTCCCTGTTCCCTTCTGGGGCAGGGTATGTACTCCATCTTTACAGTTATGTTTTGTCTTCTTATATTGGGCATAAATGGCAGAGTTTTGGTAGCAGGGCGCTGCCAGTGTGAGCTGTGTGGGCGGATGCAGTGAACTGCCCTGTTCCAGTCCCAGATGGTCCCATAAGGCTGTGAAACAGATCAAAACAGACCATTGAATGCCAAAACTTCAACGAGGCAGAGGAGCTAATGGAATATGTTTAAGAAAGAGCAGCAGCTGTCAGGGACAGAAGGCACAGCTGGAGCCTTGGAAGCTCACCTTGGAAGGAGATTCTCCATGATGAAGGAGACGCCTCTGAGGGGACTATGGCCATGAGTAATGCACACCAGTGTAAGGACACCCCTACGGGACTGCAGCCTGAGGAGGACCCATGCTGGGGCAAGGACATCTCCAGGAGGGCAACTATGCCCTGAATTAGATTTCAGTTATTTAGAGGTGGGAAGCTTGTAGCTCTAATGTCAAATAATTGTAGTAAATGGAAGCAAAAAGTGAACTATGTCTATTTTATGGGAGGGTGATTAAGTTGTGTGTCTATGTGTATGCATGCGTGTTTGTGTATAAGACAGACACTCCTCTCAGAATCCCTTTATTAAATTACCTAAAAAACCAAAAAGCACATATAGACACTAGTATTCCTACTGTCAGAGTTATTTATGAAGAAGCCCAGGCATTTATGTGAATTGCTAAAAAAGAGGAACATGCAATTTTTTTGAAACATTTGCCTCCCCTTTACAGAATGGAAATAAAAAAAAATGAGCCACTCAACAAGAATAAAAATGGATTCATAATAACTGGATTATAATAGGATGCTAAATCTCTATGCTATGATAAACAGTTGTCAGATAGAGGACTGAGTTCACCAATTCACAGAGAGGAGGGGATTAGATGATGTGTTTTGTTGTTTACATATGTATAAGATTTTGGGATCCCTAATGGAATTCACAACCTCTATTTAAATCTTCTTTAAATCTTTGCTGCTGTTGCCTACTTTAATCTTTTCTCGTAAAGGGAATGTTAAAACAAGGAACATCAAGGACAAGTTTCAACTTCAGTGCAGAGAAAAAAAGCACTCAGCAGTTTTCAAAACCAGGTAGAGTTACAGCTCTTGTTCCTAACATTGCCTATTAGATTAAATTTTAAATGTGCATTCTGAATAAGTAGTTTACATAATGCAGCACAGTTTTAGAACTTCAAGTTTTGCTTAAAGGTTGGTTTGTTTCTTAATAATAAAATAGACCTGTGCTGCTAGGAAGTTTTATTCTTGCAAAGAAACAATTGGATGGTTTTTTTCCCTCATCCTTGTTAATGCTGTTCCACATGGGGCAATGAAAAAATGCCCTATTCTTATGATGACATTTAAGGATTTAAAGTACTCTATTTATGTTAGTGGAAATCCATAGAATTCAATACAGTCACTTCTGATTTACAACAGCACAAAAGGAAGAGAATTGAAAAGATTAACAGTGTCGTAGCTCTGACCAAGATTTCTGGTCCAGAGTTACTTCCAGCAGTTTTCTTAAGGTGGACTGTGAGCAATGAAAATTTCTGTAACCTCAAAACAAAGAAGACCAGCTAGTTAAGTACTAGGAATAAGTAAAAAGATTCAATATAATCCTGGAAAATCTCATTGAAACTCACAGTGTTTTTCACTTCCATTTCTAAATATCAGAAACTGTAAAATGAGTGAGTCATTGCTTAAATTAAGTTTGTTCCAATGGGACTGAGACTTTAATTCTAAACTAGTGTTGCCTCCCTTGGCCACCTTCTTCCAACAACAGAAGCAAAATAAACTGTCTGTCAAGGGACATGGGACCTTTGTAACCTGTAGGGAAAACAGTCATGCCTAAATATCCAATGTATTAGCAGCATTGCAACTAGATCTGAAATGCAATATAATTTAATGTCTTTATGACAGAATTTTCTGTTCATTTACAAAATATTTCAATGAATAGCAGAAAATGTGTACATTATAATATTTGGTTTATTCTTGAAATTCCAAATAATAATTATGCAGTGATAATTAACAACCACTGTCTCTACTTTACGGTGTAGAAAGCTCCTTAAATCTGTGTAATCTATGACTCAGGAGTTGTGTTGTGCTGAATTATTTCTGTGAACCCTTCCAGTCCTCAGCTTGATGAGAATCCTGTTTTCTGCAGTGTAAAGATGTAAGCTCTACCCTCAAAGGGAAGTTTGAATTATAGCTTGCAAAATAAGTTCAAGCAGTTTTCCCTTCCTGTCCCCCTCTGCTTTTCTGCCCTCCCTAAAGGATTTGGTATGAGATTTAGAATTCCATCATACAAAAGCATAAGAAGAAAGTCATAGGAAAGGATAAGCAGAAAGGAATAATAGCCTGAGACTGCATTTTTAATCATGGAACAGGGAATTTCTGTCCACTTTTCAGCTCTCAAGTATTATTGTACATCCAGCCTCATTCTGACATGATATTACTGTGCAGTCTCCACTTTTGTTTCCCAGTGTAGACTTACCCTATATTTAACAGAAATCAGTGCAAATGAGATCTGGTCTTCGGCATGGATAGCTAGGACACCAGGATCTCAGACTCTACACATATAGATAACCTTAGACATACACTTTATTTTTGACTTTTTTATTAATTTAATATTATTGACAGCAAAGGTACTATTTACATTGTTGAACTGCTTTTGGATCACACAAAATTAATTCAACATGAGATGTAGAATTTTCCTGACAGCTATGAGAAAAATAATTACATTCCAAGATACTTCATAGCTCAGCAGCTATAATTTTTCCTGGAATTCTCTGCTGCTTCTAGAGAACACTAGATATGCTGCTAGTGGTGGAAATGTTCATTTTTCATCAACTATAAGTACAAGTAGTAAGGATCTGTGCTCTTCATTTCTCCCCTTAATACTGTTCCCTGACCCCTCCCCAGTAATCTAAGGTATGTACATTCTCATAAGAATAACAAATAGAACTCCATTCTTTAAAGTATTCCTTTTGAAAAAATGCCAGGAAGGGTGTGAAGATATGAACTGTATTTCAGGAACATCAAGAAACAGTGTGGGAGAAAAAAGAAAACCAAAGAAGCCTTTAAAGAAGAGGCCATCTTAAAGAAGGCTGTTCAGTGAATTTGAGAGCACCTTTGGTTATTTTCTCTTCCTTATTATTATAAGGATCATCTACATTGAATGACATCTTAGGTGTTTTCTCTACTAGTATTCAAATTATATCTCTCCATTTCCTGTTTATGGCTATTACAGCTTTTTATGCTTTTTCAAGGGAATTGCATGTGGGAGAAAAGGCTTCTTGAATGATCTTCAGCTATTTTAAGATAAAGTGTGTTAAATTTGTACTTATTTCTGTTCACGTTTATAAATATTTCAGATTTACTCTCTAGTGAATAAATTAATTATTTGATTTGTAGTTGCTTTTGACATTAAGATTCTTTAAAATCTGTAAAATGGTAAACATTACTTTCAGGCATGCTCTGCTGTGTAAAGTTGAAAACTTAGTCTGAATTTGGCATTTGCTTTATTACTTATTCAGTCTGAGTTAGAAACAAACCTATTTTAGGTGCAGTATAACTTTCATATTAAAATGTTAAAAAAATATCTGAGGAATTTCTTCAAACACTGAAAAAGGAATTCATTAAAATAAGAAAAATGATACTGGCCTTACAGTGGTTCTTCATATGCAGAAGTGTGGAAGTCATGCCTCTTGTTAGAAGCTTTTTCAAACACGCTTCCAGCAACAGGGCTAGAGAAAATCTGAACAGATCATCTAAGTAAGTCCTGTAGTAAGATACGGTATGTTGTGAGACAAAACCGTCTAAAAATTCAGTTGTTCTGTTTGTCAGGTGGACTTTTTAAACTGATAGGTGAAATGGATAATAACGTCCATTAACAACCCGCAATGTTAAATAAATGAAGAGATGCAGAACTGAAGAGTGTACTGGAAAAAATTACAGGAACCCCTTCAGCTGGCTTTTCCTGTGAAGAGCATGTTGTGGCACACACCTTAATATAAACATTTCCTCTGTAGTCAATGGGGAGAATTAAATTCCTCCAGAGACTGGACTGATTCTGTCTACATAGGATTAGGCTCCTGTGCTCCTTTTGGCTGGAGTAGAGTTAATTTTCTTCATAGTAGATAGTATGGGGTTACGTTTTGGATCTGTGCTGGAAACAGTGTTAATAACAAAAGGATGTTTTAGTTACTGCTGAGCAGTGCTTACAGAGAGTCAAGGCCCCCCCAGTGAGGAGTCTAGGGGTGTGTAAGGAGCTGGGAGGGGACACAGCTGAGACAGTCTTCCCCTGCATTGTTGCAGGGGCAGTGGGTGGCTACATGGATCTCAGTTGCTGGCTGGGGTTAAATCAAGACTTATAACTTTCAGGCTTTTGAAGCCTGGCAAGAAGAATCCAAGCCCAGGTCAATGAAATTTAGTTTCCTTTATCTTTAATGCAGACTAGCATTTTTAAGGACATAATGCAAAAATACCAACAGCCTTTTCTGGGGTCCTTGCTTGAGTTTTCATTAAACTGTCAGATTAAGCCAGTTTTTCTCAGGAGTGCAAGTAACCCTAATGAGATGAAAACTGTGATAAAATACCCCTTGCTTTTATTGATTCTGACTAACTAACTAAGGATAGTAGTACTTCTTGTTTACATTGCTATTCATATTTTTTTACAGCTTACACTAAGCAGTTGTGTTGCCTAGCAATTTTATTAAAACCTCTGAATAATGCATAACTGTTTGTATACAACTTACAATCTCGGTAGGTTGTATTATATTAACAGATGCATTGCAAATCTTTCCAGTTCAGGAAGTATTTGATTACCAAATCATGAGGCTGGTAGAATATGCATGTAATCTGATTGAGTCTTCTACATATAAAATAAGAATAATATTTTGCACTTTGGGAGTAACTACTATCTGTGGACTTCAAACATTTCATATCCATTAACAATTAAACCCCCACACTTCTCCACTGCAAGAAATTTATGTCAATATTTTTTCTACCTGTAAGTTGCAATGCACAATGACACCTATGTATACATAATGTGATTCATTAGCAATTCAATATTTCTTATATGTAGATCACAGCTGGACCCTGTTATCATAACTTGGATTCTTCAGTGGTTTGTCTCATCAGCAGATAATCTTTTTACAATGATCTTGTTTACCAAATAGTTTCAGTGCAAGACAGTCTCATTCATGACTAATCCTAAGGATTTGTCACCTTGGGTCTAAATATTGTAACTGAGCCCCAGTGTAATAGAGCTCATATATTCCTTCCATTATTAGAATGCTAATCATGGCTCTTATAGAGCCAGACACGAGAGCTTTGGAGAAAATAATATACCATGACCTGACATGGTAGAGCTCCTTTCCAAACAAGGTGTCAGAAACTGACTTCTTAATCTTAATTTTCACAATATAATATTAAAATTATATGAATCTTCACAATTAGAGTTGAAAGCAGGGTTGGGAGGTTTTTTTGCTGTAAATATATTACAAAGCAGCATGACTGTGCATTTTTTATTCTGATGAAGTTATTAATTGAACAACATATTTGAACTGATTTTCTAGATATCCAGGAAAATAAACATGTTTTAAAAATGCATTGTAAGGTCACATATGTGAAGCATGAAAAAAATCATATTTCCTTTTCCTAATGGGAATTGCACACATTTAACATCTGATATTAGTCCATCTGATGTAAGTAATTGCTCAGCACAGGGAGCACGGGGGCATCAAAAGGACTTGAACTTTGTAAAAATTGCTTCGTTGAGAGAAGTGATATAAACAAGATTAGGTGTGATGATGCACAACTGTATGCAGAGGGACAGATTTAAGTAGATTGTAAATTGATCTCATAATGCACTAAGCAAATCAGGAGTAATTCAGGATGGTGATGTAGAAAAGGAGTCTTCACAGTCTCATTGTTTGGCAAGAGGAAGAATATTCAATGAATTACAGGAAAGAAAGGTTTCTCTAATTCTGAGATATTTTAGCTTGTTCCCATGTCTAGCAAAATATATGCAAGGGGAACAGTATATTAGTCACCTCAGCAAGAAAAACTGTAAAAAAATATTCCCATCATTCCATATTGTGCAAATAACTAAAGAGGACATAGAAAGAGCAGAATGTTGTGAATGTTCATTTGGATTTTATAAAAATCATACATTTTTAAAGATTACACTATTTATGACCTATAAATAAAAGTTTTAGGAGAAAAACATAAACCCAGGAAACTTCGTTTTGTCACAAAAAAGAAATACTTCTCATACTGACTTTGTTGATGGGAAAATTTTTATCTGTAACAACTAAAAAAACCAACCAAACAAACAAACAAAAAGGTCCATTAGAATTAAAATCATAAGAGAATTCATAGATTACTGGGCAAGATATCTACTAGTTATCTGAAATAAAAACCATGATTAAAACACCTACACAGTTATCGAAGAAAATAAAATGCACTGTTGAAGTTATACAAATTAATGTTTAATTCCACTTCGTCAGTCACACACTTGCTTCTGTATCTGCCATAGATTGTTGAAAGGAGTGCTGAGGGATGCCATAGACCTCTCGGTTTGTGGCCACGAATGTCTTAAATTCATTAAATCTACTTCATTTATGTTGTGTAACAGAGATGCTGAATGAACCTTAGAGCATTCACATCCCACTTCATAAACATTTGTCTGTGATTGTCCCCTCCAACATATACTTGAAATATATAAGGAAAAAGCTCAGCTTTGGCTTCCTCATTCCTCTGTTCCAAGTAGCAATAATTCTAGATAAAATTTCACAGTTAATCACACAACAGAATTCTTAAAGAGCTCCTGAAGAGACAAGTTTGAAAATGAGACAAAATTTGTCCTTATTATGAGATGACAAAGCATTTAGTTGAAAACTGAAAGTTCAGCAAATGTGTTTGCCAGAGATTTCAGCTGTGCTAAAAAGCTGTCATCCTCTTACTCTCTGAAGTCTACACCGTTTGCAAAATTCACCTGGGAGAGCAGTGAAGTTACAAAACTAACATACTCTACAAATTATCTGCTTTGTTCTGTACCCATAGCATCAGATGACAGTTACACACACTTTAGATGATTTTCAGATTAAATATTTTTGTGTTTTCTAGGTGAGAATGAGAAGTGGAGTGATGCTTTGCAGAGAAGAAAAAAGGAGACAGAGAAGAATCACTGTCTACCATTAGACTATATAAATCAAACCCAGTATTTAGATCAGTGAAAATGTCAGGGTTTTTAAGCTGGAGAGGAGAAGACAGAATGATGCTAGCTTTATAGTCCCAACAACACTAGTGGCAAAATTAAAATTATTAATAATCAGTTTGTTAAATAAAGCCCTCATTTCACTCACAGGAGGGCTTTTTTTCAGGATTTCTTTGACCAGACAGATATTTCCTTTTTTTTCTAATAACTATCAATAAAACTCCTTCAATAAACTTGTTCAAGCACTTTGGAGTACTGAAGTGAGTTTTCTGAATGTATAAAAGATTTCTTTGAGACTTTTGATGTAATTTGTGAATATATAAAGGTCAGATTTATGGTATCATAGTCTTCTTCAAGGAAAAGTGGCATCAGAGTTACCTTGTCCATGTGAAGTCATAGGGTGTCATGGGGAGACAGAAGCATAAGGCACGAAGAAGAAAAATGTTTCAATATAAACAGAATCATATTTAAAAACAAAGATGAAACAAAAAAAATAGAAACTAGAAATAAAATTAATAAATATAAACAGCTTAAATAGAATATTAACATCAATTTAAAAGCAACTAAAACTGATAGTAACACAAAGACATTCTGTGAGAAAGATGAGCAAAATGAAAAATTCTATTTGTGATACGTATTCTATAATCCTGAGCATGCTCCTGTATTAATAAAACTGGGGACCATTTTGTATAGACACAGAGACCTATAGCTTAATAGAATGGTTTGGGTTGGCAGGTACCTTCAAAGATCATTGAGTCGAACCTCCTTGCCATTGACAGACACCTTTCACTAGGTAAGGTTCTTCAAAGCCCCATCCAATATAACATCGAACACTTCCAATGATGGGGCATCCATACCTTCTCTGGGCAACATATTCCAGTGTCTCATCACCTGCATCATAAAAAATTTCCTCCTTATGTCCAATCCAAATCTATTCTCTTTCAGTTTAAAACTATTGCCCCTTGTCCTGACACTACAGGCCCTGGTGAAAAGTCTTTCTCTGTCTTTCTTAGAAGTCCCCTTTAAGTATTGAAAGGTGGCAATAATGTCTCCCTGGAGTCTTTTCTTCTCCAGGCTAGACAATCCCAAATCCCTCAGCCTTTCCTCACACAAGAGGTGTTCCAGTCCTCTGATCATTTTTGTGGTACTCCTCTGGACTCACTCCAACAGGTCTGTACTACGGACCCCTGAGCTGGATGCAGCACTCCAGCTGGGTCTCATCAGAGCAGAGTAGAAGAGAAAAATTGCCTCCCTTGACCTGCTGGCCATGTTTTTTTTGATGCAACCCAGGATACGATTGTCTTTCTGGGATGTAAGCCATGTCTTTCTGGGATGAGCCACTGGTGGCTCATATCTAACTTTTCATCTACCAATACCCCCAAATCTTCTCTGCAGGTCTGCTCTCAAACCATTCATCACTTTCTATTGGTACTGAAGATTGCCCCAACCCCGGTGCAGGACCTTCACTTGGCCTTGTTGAACTTCATAAGGTTCACATTGGCCTACTCTTCAAGCCCATAAAAGTTCCACGGTATGGCATCACTTTTCTATAGCTGCACCACTCAACTTGGTGTCATCAGCAAACTTGCTGAGGGTGCACTCGGTCCCACTGACTGTCTTGTTAATAAAGCACTGATGTGAGGGTGACTGGCCAGTACTTCCTTACGTCCTCATTTTTACCCTTTTTAAAAATGGGTATGACGTTTCCCTTTTTCCAGTCACTGGGGACTTCACTTGACTGCCGTTACTTTTGAAATATGATGAAGAGTGGCTTACTGACCCCATCTGACAGTTCCCTCAGGACCCTGGGCAACGTCTCATCAGGTCCTTGAATCTGATCTTTTATAATGTGTGTGACAATTCTCCTAGTCCCTACCTTGAGATTCAAGTACTTGGGAGATATGGGAAGTTGCGCACATGCACGTCTGTATAAAACCCTACATTTGTACGTTAAAGAACATTTGTTCTGACTTTTAAATTGGAGTGTCAACTGAATACTTTTTGTTTGTTGGTTGCGTTTTTTTTTTCACAATGGGGTCTTACAGTTCCATAGCTGCTGCTGTTTAGGGAAATGAATGATGTTTATAGCTCTATTTGCCCTCTAAGTAAAATGAAAGTTAGGGATATTGTCATCTTTGATTAGAAAACCTGATGTTTCTAGAAAAACAGACTATTTTGAGGGTATTCTATCCGATCTGAAACGGAATTGAAAACTTACTGGACAAATACAAGTTAAGAACAAAGGTTCAAAATTTAATTCTGTTATGCCACTCAATTAAATACATCAGAGGATATGGAGCAAAATGAAGTATTAGCAAAGGTGCAGATGGTTACATAGTTATGTCCTGTAGCATAAGTTTCTGCTGAAGATGGTTCTGAAAGAAAAAAAAGTGTGCTTTAAAAAATTGTCCTTTAAAACTGTTCTGTCCTGCGAAACCCTAAGTTTTACTATCCAATTGAATTATTAATTTAGTTTCCAGGCCTGTTTCTTAGCCATTTGATATGTTTCCAGTTAAAGAATAACACTGATAAGTTACCGATGAAGTAACTGTTTTCCACCAATAGAAGAATATTTGTGTCCTTATAAACTGCCGGTATGAATTCATTTTGGTATATAATGGTTTTATTAAAAAAAAAATATTGGTTTGATTTGCACCTCTGTCACACCAGCCTAACTGAAAGGATCTCATGACATCCTGTCTTAATTTTTGATGAGTTCATTGCCCGAAGTCCTAATACAGTTAATTTTTATTGCTATCTAAAAAGTTCAAACTATCTTGGAAGTTTCATGATGGACATGGTCTAAAAATAGTTCATTCTGTCTCTATTCTTCCCATCAAAAATGAATTTTGCTTCCTGCTTTGAAATATTTTAAGTGATAATGAACTTTTTTTCATTGACAACACTGGAGTGGGTATTAGAGAAGCTAAAATGACTTTATTTTAAAATTACAGAAAATCGATGTTACCTCCTGAACTAAACTGAAAGAAATCCTATAAAATCATTAACCTGAGATTAGAAACAGTCTGTCACAATAATGAGGACAGGTAACACAAATACTCTTTGTATGTAACTCTGATTACAGAGATATCACTGAATATAGAGAAAGGTAGGACTAATAAACAGTACACACTTATCAACGAAAATGGAATTTTGGTCACAAACGTTTATAGAAACCCATTAATTAAAATATTTTTAATTTAATGTCCACAGTTTCTTAATTTTTTTTTTAAATGAATTGACTCTTCCTTTTTGGTTTTTGTTTTTTTTTTTTTTTTTTTAGAAGAAGATAAAGAAAAGAAACACAGACTAAAACTGAGAAGAAACACTTTATTGGAATATAATTGGAATTATTTCCAATTTTCCCTTTTGAAAGCGACAATTAAATCCTTAAAGTTCGATTTTTGTAGTTTTGGTCAGAATGTTTGCCATTAATAAGCTAAATATAAAAAGAAATATTTATTTTCAGTTTTTTTTCAAAATTTTTGACCAGGTTCCTCTTAACCACTCTCCCTCAGAAACTTTGACCCCAGTAGCTTATTGCAGCTCAGACTTTTTCTTTGAGAAATGGTATTCGCTGAAGTGGAAAAGATTGTGTGTGCATGTATTTACACACATGCGTTACTTTATATATATACATATGTATATGTGTGATTGTCTGTATGTGCACACATGCATACATCTACCAGAAACACATTAGGTTAATATCACTGAACTATATGGTAATGAAAGTTGAATAAGTTATAAAACTAAATCTGGAAAGAGCTTGCAAAACTGTTTGTTTGCCAAGTGTCTGATGTATTGTAATTTATTACTGACCTTGGTTAGCAGGTGTGAAATGCATCAGGGAAGATGTTGTGAATCACCATCATGCTGTTTTCACCCATTGTGCTTGCTGTCTGCAGTTGAAATATGAATGGATGAAATGATCTATTTTATGCATTTTTTTTCAATGACAGTCTAAGAAAATACATTCAAGGCAAAAGACTTCATGATGTTTCCTTCATATTTTTTACACTTCTGCCATGAAATATTGCCTCTCAAAATGTTTAGACACACTATATTGCCAGGTTGTATGTACTTTTCATGTGGCTAAACAAAAGAAGCAGTGGGAAGACCTCAGTGGAAAGATCACTCATTACCTGCCTCATATCACATTCACTTCCCAAAACTTTTGCCAGAGGCTCACATTAAATGCAGAACGCTCAGTTAGATATAAACTTGACATTTGATCCAAACCATACAGATTGTTGCAACCTCTTTGGCAACCTCAAACACAGTAAGCTATATCATTGCTTAAATAATGCAAGCTAGAGGGATTTCCCCCTACAAATTATAAAGACTAAATTGTAGCTTTCCTATTAGAGGATGAGTTCTGAAAAGGGGATTTTCACTCTGAGTCATAACTGACCAAAGTTGTGTATAACTATGCAGAATTCTGTGATATCCTGTTATTAGCAGCTCTCTTCCCTTCCACTAAATCTACTGAGCCTTCCTCAGTGACACAAGTATGTAGGAAGGAGTTAAACTCTTCATTTTGGCTATTTCCCACTGTCCCACTCCTGGCTGTCTCGCTCCTCTCGGGCTCAGGAAAATAGCGGCTGCACAAAGCAGCCGTCCATCTGCCCTTTCTCTTAACATCTACACCTGGATACTACTAATTCTACACCTAATACTAAATTCAGGTAAATGCACAGTCACAGAAGATTTGCAAGAGGTTGGAGCATGTTAAACACATAGACAACTCCCTGTGGTTGTGCAGATCTGCAAATACTGTGGTTTAAAATAAATAACATTATCATCTAAAAATGCTTATTGAAATTATTTTATTTAAATATCAAAGTATTTGTTGTTCACCTTGCACAGCCATAGTATCTTTGGTATTTTTCTATTAAATCAGCCTAAGGTGCTATTTGTAAATTTATGCACCAAACATCCCTGGTTTTATGTGCATATTTTGAGATTGCACTGGTCAAAATGTTTTGGTGCTGGTGTTCCAAAATATAAATGCATTCTACATTTTTTTGTTTTGCTCAGTGTGCAGATGTAGCTGGTTTATTAGATATTTAAAATACATACACATACACACATACTTATTTTATATAAGAAAATCAAAGATCATCCTGGCATAGATAGTGAAAGACTTAGAGGAATGATGGATATAAGATTCAGTCTTGTAATTAAATGGAAAAATAGAAATAAGTTTACTGCCCAGGCTAAGTTCTCATATGAACACACAGTTGCATACACCTTAGTGATTGGTTTTATGCAGCTCTAAGCTGAGATACAAAGTACTCTGACATAAACTGAGGAAAAATAAATACACAAAAATACAAGCAAAAATCATAAAACTACAAGTAAAGCTACAGTGGCATATGAGATAGTTAACTCAACATACTCCAGCAAATGAGACTACCCACATACAAATTGCACTTAGCATATTAATTTGATAATTTTATTGTAAATGTAATTTCTTAGAGCATTAAAATTTGTATGACATTTTAGGAGAGTTAAGTATATTGATTTTGGGAAGAAACAGAAGTTTCATTTATTGAGTTATCAATGAATTGCCAAACTGAATACTTGGGAACTGATAGCCTTTCACCTTAGTGCAGTCATATAAATGCCAGTGCAGAAAACTAGCTCTACAATACTTTTTAACATAGCTGGCAGTTCCAGGCAAAACTTCTGGCATTTGCAACATAATACATGTGCAGTCAAAATGAATTTCATCCTACTCTTAACCCCAAAATCACAAACTTCAAAAGGTTTAGGAAAGAAGTATATTACAGTAATCTGCTTCTGTAGTAGAAGCATGGCATAGTAACCATGTATCTTCTGTATGTAAGGACTAGTTAATTACTTTTCTTGCTTTCTTATTTTTACTCTTTCTTTCCTTTTTTCTTTGTTTTTTTTTTGCATACTATATATAATTCTTTGAATTCAAACTCGTAAAAAACTGTTGATGAGATTCAGCTTCAGAGGAACAGTTTTTGACTCATAATATTTCAAAAAACACATTTCTGGAAACTTTGCCATATTAAATCTTATTAATATAGGGGTCTGGTGCAGTCATTATTGAGTTGTCATCATAGTCTACAGGATATAAATCTAAAAAAAATGCCTCCAGTATAAAGAGAATTCTTTATTAAAACCACCTTTCTTTAAAACTATATTACCTCAATATGTGATTTTTGTGTGAGTAGGGCTTCCTTTTATGTCACGATGGTTGGTAAACTGCCTGCTTGTGTTGCATCAGTAGTAGAGATATTACAGAATGTAGAAAGCAGTCTGATAAGGTGATCTCTGAAGAAAATCTTGTCAAACCAGCGATCCCAGGAAGATCTTCATTAAAGTGAATGGAGTATCTCCCTATTTTTTTTTCAAAACTTGAGGATTGAAATATATTAGTGTTATTTAGTTTCCTTATCTTTGATACCTCCCT
Source organism: Limosa lapponica baueri (assembly GCA_002844005.1). Taxonomy (NCBI): domain Eukaryota; kingdom Metazoa; phylum Chordata; class Aves; order Charadriiformes; family Scolopacidae; genus Limosa; species Limosa lapponica. The sequence continues at coordinate 324,186 of KZ506184.1, forward strand.
ACTTAACCATCCAAGTCTGAGTCTGTATGTATCTCAAGCAGATAATGCTAAGAAACAATAGAAAATTGTTTCATCCATTTCTGGTCATCATCTTACTGTTTGATGTTATTTTGGCAAAATTCTCTGTAACATTACTCTGCAAGTAACTAAAGAGAGGGTATGATGACACTCATCATTTTTATCAGGGCTTTCTGCTTAATAGGCATGAGATATAGAGAATATACCTGTAAACAAATGTAGCTGTCATTAGACAGCAATACCAAATACATATTTCAGATCCTATTGTCCAAAATGTAAATAATATCGGCAGGTTAAAGCTGACTTGCAGGGACACCCAACACATATAGCAAGTTAGCAGTTAATGTGTTTCCAATTATGGTGGTCACCAATGCATATGTATTGTGCTCTCAACAAACCTCTTGATTCAAAGTAGGCACTATCTTGTGTGTCCAAACCCTCTAGGCTGTCAGTTTAACATAGCTTTTTTACAATTTGCCTATAAGAATTTTCAGTGCATGAGTAATTGCATAAGGAATTTTTTATGTTGTCTTCCTTCAGCTCAAGGAAGTTGCCATCTACTTCAGTTCAGCAGAAGAGTTCAACTAACAGCAGCTGACATGAATTCCACAGTTGTTGAGCGAACATTTCCAAAAATGTGGCTATGTCAGTAATTGGCTAGCTAGAAACAATCATTAGGTGTCATTAGGTGTTTCTAATTAGCAACTGCTTGGTGGCTATTTATCCCCTCCCCCTTTTAAATAACAGAATATTCAGGGCTACATCCTCTTTCAAAACAAAAAATAAAGATGCATTTAATTAAAAAAAATATTGCTGAGTGTATCCTTTAGATAAGTTTGTCCAACACTATTAGTAAAAACACAATATGACATAAGGATATATTATATACATCTGCAACAGGCAGAGTAAAGTGATCTTTTCCAATTCTCAAGAGTACACTTTTCCATGGGAACAAATACTGTGCCTGTTTTCTTCACTGTATCTATCTGTGATCATTTATGCTGTGAATAAAAGTGCAGTGAAGGTCTTGTTGCTAAGCTGCCAGAAATTACATCACATTTAGACAAAAGACTGGATGAAAAAAAAAGCCCTAGTGGTGGGAGAAAACCAAACATTTTCACAGGTGACTTGGCTAAGGATTTAGTTTAGCAAAGACTTTTTTTTTTTTCTTTGAAAGAAATTGAAGGGAAAAAAAGAAACAATCACTTTTCTTATTATTTGAAAAAGATCAGAGAGAGTAAGTACTTCAGGAAAATTACCTTGAAACATATCATAAAGTTAGTATGTCAGAATGGGCATCTAAATAAAAGCAGATAGGAAGCAAAAATAGCCTTAATTATCATCTAGAAAAAAAGGACCATGTGAAAAATGGAAGTAAATTCATGAATCCAGGCTCTAGGAACTCTAATAGCATATTTGAAGAACAAAATAATACTCATCTTGCCACTCAGTGTGATCTTTGTGTTAAGCTCACATTAAATTGATGTCTTTTAAAAGGCTACCAATAAGAGAATTCTGAATTCTTAGGCATTATTATTATTATTATTAATATTATAATTATAGTTGAAATCTATAATATAAAATCTAACTTAGGTTAAAGACCTGTCTTGACTCTGAAGTATCCTTTTGATCACTCATACCTTTCTTACAGTTTAATTTGACAGAATTAATGTTTGGCCAGGTGTGATCTCTGCCTAAACATCACTTTTTAATATAACCTTCTAAGGAAATAAATTTTCTGAGATAATGTTATTTGCCCTTCTTCCACTCCATCCTTTCTCCCAAGGTGCTGAGTGAAATGGCACTGAGCTCAACTTAATTATTTAAAGAAAGATTCTCCACAAATTCTTTTTCTTTAAGCTGTGAAGAATTACTTTTGCAATTTAATTTCATAGTCATACACAAATCACATTTGTGTGCTCTTTAAATGGATAATTATTTTCATTCTGTTTTTTAAAGAATAATTTAGCCTAAAAATGTTAATTATAATATGAATACTTAAATCCCTCTTATGTAGGTAGTTATCAGAAACACTGACATACTAATCTTTACATTATTTTATATACTAGCAGTTACAAAGAAGAAATTTTGAGTCACAGTTCATTTAATCCTAGTATATGTGTTCTAAAAAGGATCAGATGAGTTGTTCCTATTCCTCCTGACTCCTTATAAAGACTATTAAGGACTCAGCAGTATATGCTCATAGATTTATTGCAGAAATGAATCCCATCACTACTGCAATAGAAAACCCAAGACATTACTAGGGAAAATCTTTTTATTTCACTTGAAATGCTAGAAAATAAGAACAACTTTTAAGTCCACAAAGTTCCAGTTTCTTTAGAACTATACAGTAGATCCAGTATAACATACGAATGAGTCTCTCCCTGTTCCTTGCTATTTGATGTCAAAACCCATCCTGAATTCCCAGTTTTCTGTTCTTTACGTGATGTATCTAGATAGTTGGATGCCACCTGATTTTGCATACTTTCCTCATTTTTGCAATACAAATAAATCAAAAGCTCTTGCAGATATTTGCCAACAATTTGCCTCTACTTTAAATAATAATTTTGATTATAGTAATAATACTTACAATTATATAAGGAATAACTGTCCCTTTACGTCTTGTTACTCTTTTTTCATTAGTCCTACTGTAAGTGCTGCAGATTGCAGGAGAACTAGTTAACATCATCTCAAAATGTCCCAAACTTTCCCAGTTACTTTTTCAAAATTTAAAGTATTGTGAAGGGTTCTTCATTTTCAGTCACAATGAATGGTATAACTGCCTAATAACAAAATAATATTTTGTGTTCTTGCTTAGTGTTTGCTGCTTAAACATGGAAGTGTAGACTCTAATTAAGGAAAAGGAAAAATTATGTTAAAGATTTCCAAATATAAGAGCTCTATTATTTTTTTTTTTTAGCTTTGCTAGTGGTTTGCTTAACATGATGAAGTCACAGAATATGAACATAGGAAATGGAAAAAGGCGATCAATAGCAAATAATTGATCATTATAAATTGTAATTGAGACATTTGGATTTTTTTTTTTTCTAAACCATATTCTGAGTGGTGGTTCCTTGGAACCACTTTTCACTGTGGAGTTGATGTTCCCTGAAAGAAGAGAAATAGTGGTTGCACCAGCATGAGAATTTGATATAACTCTTGATCCACCTGTCAGTTTTCATACGCAGTAAGACTGAGTTTCAGTTTAAGAGTATATAGGTAAGTTTAAGTCTATTGACTTTGCAGGTTATTTTGGGGAACTAACAAAAATGTAATATGAATAAAGTATAACCTGTGTTTATAGCCTAAACCAAGACAATCAACACAGGCAACTGTTCTGGCTGTCTCTGCCAAAATTTGCAAAGGCAGAGGTATTGCCATCAGAGATATTACCATCAACTTTCCTAACAATTTCAAGTAATAAGCTTTTAGGACCTTTAGATTAAATTTATATAAAGTACCTCTTTGCTTTATATTTCTTTCTACTTATATTGCTTTTGATACCATAATATTAAGACCTTGGAAATGGTTTTACAAGTCTTTTTAAGAAAGTGCAGGGAATGTTTATGATTGTAACAATCCTCTAACTTTTGTGGCCAGTCTTTACAAACTTCAATGGCAGTGTAGTAAGAATGAATTCTGTTTTTTATGGTGTAGTTCATATAGAGGAAGTTGAAGGTGCATATAGTTTTTACATTTTTACCTCTACTTCAGGCAGCTGAGGAGAAAATGGTTGTTTATAAATGTAAAGTTGGAAATAGGTAGATGAAAAAAACCCCACAGCGACACAGGGAAGTTCTTGCTGCTTTTCACATCCATATATATCAATGTAGACCACTTTACTCCTGGAATTGATTCTGGTGGACAAGAACTAAAGCTCTCAAAGAAAAAGTTACAGGTCATTTAAATGAATTACGGTATGAAAAAAAAATAAAAGTCTTACAATCTGATCTGTTTATTGTGCTTATGCAAACACAAATGAAAGCTTAGTCATTGTTTTGTAAATCTCAATTTTTTTCTTTTTTTAAACTCAGGTACTGTACATGAATTTGTACATGGATGTCCTTTGGGATGGGTTACTTCATAGGCCAGTAGTAAGTAACTCAGATTTTTGGCCTTGGTCTTTACGTCAGGTTATCTAGTTTTTCTCAGTAAGAGATAATCACCTACACAACATGCAAAGTCCTCTTTTAAGTACTGCAAACTAGCTTCAATCTGTATGATTCCAACAATTGTAAAGATTTTTCTGTGAAGTTTACCATTCATCCCTTTTTCTGCAATTGTGCCTTTTTACATCTCAGTACCTTTCCTCTTTTGTCTACATAAATCTTGAATTATCTCTATCCTTGGGATTTTGTCCTTGGGCTTATCCTTTCCAACCCTTCTCCCAACACTCTAGGGGAGGGACAGGAAAATTTTCCAGCAGAATTGAGGCAAGAATACAGGAAAATGGGAAAGGATGATGGCCCTTCCACATTTATTGGTCTTTAGAGACAAGAAAGGTTCTTCAGTGCTTTAGCGTAGCTACTATACTCAACCGCCCTGTCAGCAGAACTGTTATCGAAAACAGCTTACTATTAGTTGAGTCCTCCCTCTTAGCTGCACAGTTGCAGCTGCAGAAAGGAATCTGCAAACTGTACTGCATTTTGAAGCAGCATTAACTTTGGAACAAACATCTGCATTAATGTGCTCAGGATTACCCACAGGTGAATATGATGTGGAGAGCCACATCTCCTCAATTTCAATGGTACACCTTCTCTCCCCACAAATTTTAACAGTGTCTTTAAGATGCTGAGCTCCAATGAAGAGATTTCCGAATGGTCCCATACAAAGAAACAGATACAGTGAAGCTAATGCTTTTCTACTTCCCTCTCAATTGATGTTTATGTGGAACTTCCACTTCAGGTCCTCCAAGAAATGGTGGAAAAATTTGAACTCAAGTAAATCACTCTGCCTTTACATCATTGTTTAAGATGTTGAGCTAGGATATCCCCTGAAAAAGTGTTTTAGAGATCTGACAACAAAAGGCTGCATAGCACAAGCAACCTCTGCCAGTCAGAATGCATTCGGACTTCTATCAAGACCTTTCCGTTTTTATGGCTCTCTGCATTCTGACTACTAAGTAAAACCAGGATTCTTTCAAATTCCTGGGCATTTTGCCACCACTTTGGGCCATGGGGCCAATAAAAATCATTAGCAATACATAAATTTTATCCAGTGGGCTTTCCTGAACATGTGCAAATGTTCATAAGGTTAGAAAACAGAAATCCACATGTTATATCTTACATGCTTGGAATGCATTGAGTTTAACTAGTTTAGAATAAGTTCATATGAATATCCTGACTTTTTATATCAAATTAGGATGCATGTAGTTCAAGTACTACAATAAGAATTCTGATTAAGTAAACAGATTGCTATTACATTCCAGTAGATAAAATCAATCACTGTAAAAAGCACCACTTTTTCATCTCTCGTCTATTATGATAAGACTAAAGTACAATATTCATGAAATATCCAGATTTTCTTAGATGGAAACTTGCCTTTTTAAAATAGAAAGTTTCCATCTTTAACGGTGTTAACATTTCCTGTAGGAAAGCAAGACACTTGAGATATCTGGGGAGGAGGAAGGGAAAAGCTGAAATTCAGTAAAACATTTTTATGGCATATTTTGGACCAATTTTAACACAGATACCACTTGCTTTCCTAAAATGACTAACTTCCCTGATTTATTCAGTAAGAGGTGCATATCCGGGTTTAACTATAAGTTTGATAAACCTGGGAAAAAATACCCTATTTTTGGCTTGTCCTTGTACTAATTTGAATAAACAAGACAACTAATGTTTTGTTTTGTTTTATCTTGTGTGTTTTTTTTTCTAGACTAGTGTCAACTAGAAACATACTTTTAATATGAACGCAAAAACAGCAGAAGCAATCTGTAAACTTTTAAAAATGCCAATACTTTTGTAGCACCCAGACTACTGACACGTAAACATGTTTGGTCTGATAAATATGACATGTAAAAGAATTCTGTACACATTGTTTTATGACGATATTTTACTGAAAATTGTGCCATAACAAAACTGAGCATTTAAACATCCTACAACACATTTGGGGAGTATGCTTGAAAATAATTTCATAGGATTTTTGTAGTTAAATGGAACTGAAGCTAAGCTTTTCTATAATTACATTTTGTTGCAGCTTCAGCTACTCAACTATACACTCACTGCAAAACTACTCTTTTCTTTGGGCTATTAGCTTTGTAAAAGGTTAGGACATTATTGTACCTGGAAGCATTGAGGCAGAAACAAAGCTGAAAACCAACCACTGAAATTATTTTGCCTAAGAGTTCTAATTACTATGATGATACTAAAATGATTATCAGTGCAAACATATTTTAGCATCAGTGGATGTAAAAAACAAAACCACCCCAAACAACAACAAAAAAAACCAACAAAAACCCCCAAAATCAATCACCTCCCCCTCCCTCCTCAGGACCTGACAAAAGTAGTAATGAAAACCACTGTTGCTGAGATGTCAGAACCTCAAGAAGTAGAAAAGGATTAAATAAAAAATTAAACATATCAAATAATTTTATATTAAAGACATTTGAATTGACCTGAGGAGCTTCTGAATCTTTTAGATGTCATGATCTCAAGTTACTACTGAAAATTTTGAATCCTTAGGCTGATTCCAAATGGCTGTAGAGGAAATGTGCTGCATTAGTGTTCCTCTCATCTTAAGTCATCATGATCTAAGTTTCCTAAGCTGTGCACTGGTGTGAGAAGACAGTGTCCTTACAGAATTTGAGCATTTTTCTTGCAATCTATAACAATACTTCATCTGGGTAGATTGTCAAAAAATTTTGTCTATATATCCTGTTTCTTTCAGTTCTTACTAACACCTTTCTTAATTTATTGTGTAGTTTTCAGCAGTGCAAGAGTCATTTAAAAAATAGCACATACAATATAGTTTTGCTAACATGTACAGTATGTTAGACACTTTTATAAAAATAAGGCAAAGAAAAGGTGAAACAACTTGAGCATTGACTGTATAGCACTAGAAGTACTACTCCAACAAGTACATTTAATAAATTAATTTTTAGTCATTTTTAAATAAAGCAATATTTTCATCTATTTTTCCCAGATAATTCCATATTTAAGATGTGTAGAAATATTGTCAACTAACTATGTAAGCATGAGAAGCACAGAATACAGTTATAGAAAAACTTGAGCAGCAGCATTCTGGGAAAGTGACACAAACTAAGATAAAAATGTAATGTATTAATGCATCAGCTTTGCTAAGCATGGAAAATTTAGCTTTATTTCTGCATGGAAAATTTAGCTTTATTTCTTCATTCTTTCATCAGTTAGTTACTTAAAGATAACACTCAACCTGATTGCTTTCAAAAGCTGTTTACTTCAATTTTTTACTTGTTTATTCAGTTTGTGCCTATTTTTTATGTGTAAAATGACAATCCTTCAAGTCTAATTCAAACCAAATTAGATGACTCAAGTTTTAATAAAGAGGAACAATGCTCTAAAAATCCTTGATCCCTTGGAAACATCTATGGGATTATCAAGTAAATAATATATATACATTTTTAATAACAATATTCTAAATAATCTTGGAAAAAAAATTATTATTATATGCTGTAGGAGTTCCCAAATGAAAGTGAAAGGGTGTCTTCTTTATTAAAAGTCTATAGCATCATTGAGATTCTTTATCATTCCTCTGAAGAAGAATATAGGGAACATTTTTAGTAGACAAACAGGAGAGAAAGTGTATTTAATGTGTATATATATATTATATACATATCTGTGTTTGTAGATAGATACACACACATATGACATCTTAAAATTCTTTCTCTTCTGTCTCTCATTTTCCTGATAATTAAACATACCAGGGTTTCATGCTGACTGACGATGCGTTGGACTAAGCATTACATGCCTTGCAGCAGCACTTGCTCACAGTACAGCCTGACTCGTTTATGAGGTTACTTATGTAAGTGGTCACTAATAATGGTAGCGTGCAGTGAGCTAAAAAGTGCTGGCAAGCACCAAAATGGAGTAGAAAGAATCCTCTGAATTGTCACTTACCATTCTTTACGTGTAATTATCCTTTATTACATTAGCAGAGTAATTTAATTGTTGTGGATGTTGGTACCTGTAATCACATAAACAGTAGATCAATAAAACTTTCACTTCTACTCCATTTTTTTAAAACAGAGTGGCTGAGGTACACAAGCCCATTTTGCCAATGAAACCAACAGCAGATGGGTGTTGCAAACAGCAGGTAACACAAGACATGAAATCACCTGATAGAAGGAAGCTAGTCCTCAGCTATCTCTCAGCACCAGGGACCCACCAGCTTATGTCTCCTATCGGAAGCATCCCTCACAGAACTCTTTACTGTGCATCTGTCACGTGCAACATTGAAGTAATTTCATTATACTCTACTGCATTAAGTAAAAGGACAGTATCTGTAGCCATTCATCATTCACGTCTCTTAAACTTGTATTTTGTCTTATAATCGGAATAACACACTCCTGTTTTACTGTGGTTTGTGGGGTTTTTTTAAACATAATTTTTTTCACTTGATAATACTATACTACCATAAATTAAATATAATCAGGCCTCCATTGGTTTTACCTACCCAAACTGTTGTTTAACAGTTGTTAATTAACTTTCAGCTACTAATATAAAAATTACTAGTTCTGGCCTTATTTTATTCACGATATATTTACTTCAGAACTAAAAGACAAATTGCTAAAACTTCTAAACTTCTAGCTTTTTATCATTTATTTATTAATTTCAATTCACCTTAGTTTTAAAATGGGAAAGTCTGGATTATTTTTTTTTTCAACTAGAAAAAAATAATAAAAATGAAAAGTTTTGGTATTCAGATATAATAATGTTTTTGTCTTTTTCAAAGATTATAATTAATGTTAAATCTAAATAACAGACATAAAAAGCCTCATCGATATGCTTCAGTTTATTTCAGTGGACTTGTTACATTTTAACATTTTTTTTATGTTTGCACAGAAAACTTTGGTTTTTTTTTTAACTTCTCCCAGTTCAATCGAGGAGAAGTGTATGGAAAATCAGGTGACAAGTTCTGACAAATATAACAGTTCATCTTGGAAAGCAGTAACAAACTTTAAGCACTTTACCACCAGTAGCACGCAGTCTCTGCTATCGGTATTCCTGTGCATACCTGGCACAAGCTACTCCCCAGCGTTTTTTCCTTTTCAAAAGAAAACATTACTCAACCCTAATCTAACTGGCATTGTGGCTGTTGCATGTTGCTGTTTTCTATACAGAACTGCCCTTTTTGCCAGACCTTACAAACTTTCTGTCAACAGAGCCTTCTAATAGAAGTATTTTGTAAAATCTGCAACATCATTCGGGCTTGAATTTCCCTTAAATAAAACCAAATAAAGAGTCTTAGGTACCTGCTTTGGAGAAACATTTGGAAAAATTAATGAGAAGCAGCACTGGTGATTATAAACATCTGTCCTCCAGTACTGTTTTAGGTCCACAGACCATTTTGAAATCACTCTGACTGGTTTATTTTAAGTGATTAATACAGCAGTATTTAAGAAAAATATCTATGGGATTTACCGAATGGAACATTTATTGTAAAGAGAGTAATAGACCTGCTACTGTATGAAGGATAGGTTTGCCTTTTGCCTTCTTTTGCTGGTGATAATTTTTTGTAGTGTACTTTTATGAGAAAAACTTACTGACAAAACTGTGTTTAAATTATATATATACATATATATATCTTGTGAACACTGTTAAGCATCAAAAAGACACCTCTATGTCTTTTACTTTTTTCCTTTTCCTTCTGAATACTAGAATGTGGAGCTGCAGAATTGTTCTGTATAAATAACATAAATTACATAGCCATGCGCTTTTGGGAAAATAAAACATTTCTCAGCTGTTGAATAAAATACCTTTTTCTCTTTCAAAGCTATGCAGAACTGCCATATTTTATGCATTAGAGAATGTTTATACAAGTATGCTTTAGGAAAAAATATCTGGATGAACAGACATTATCAGGTGTCAAAATGCATCTGTTGATAAATGGTTTTGTATGTGTTCTGAGTTAACATTAATCATAAAAGGAAAGTATGCCTTCTTAATCCAACCTTCTAGAGTAATCATGCATTTAAACAGAATATAAATTAACTAGAATACATTTATAAGGCAGGTATTCCAAGATTTTATTACAGGAATAAGGCTGGAACAAGTAGGATGACAACTACAAAAATCACAAATATTTCACTTATTCTTAAAAGCCTGCATATTGTTTAAATTTCGGCTACTCTATTTATTGGATTAATGTTAATTTTATGTTGTAAATGGAAACCATTCTCTCTGCCAAAATGAAACAACTGTGTAATACATTAAGTATGATTGTTCATAAATAATAATAACAGGGTCCTGCTCTAACAGTTATGCGCAGCTCTGCTATGTACCTCTTAAAGGTGGTATTTGTTAAGAAATAGAAACATTATTTGGTCATAAAACGCAGAGTGAAGAGAAAAAGAAACCCAACCTAGCTCCAAAAAGAATGCAACATGAATGACTGGATGACAGATCTATGTGTAATTCTCTGTTAATTAATTTGTACATTCATTAAGCATACATTTTTGAGATGTATAAAAATTAGACAATGAGGCTGAAAAAACTTCCCAAACACTTCAGGAATTCATCTGTGGAAATTCCCTCCTGAAGAGAGGGTCATCATGTCTAAACTGTTCCTGACAGATGTTTATCTAACCTGCTCTTAAAAGCATCCAAAGATAGAGATTCCACATCCTGCCAGAGCAATCAGTTAAGTGGCTTAAATATCCTCATGACTGGAAAATGTTTCCTAATGTCCAAGTTAGATCTTCTTCAATGCAATTTAACCTATTTCTTTTTTCCTCTCCCCTTAGAAAACAGTTTATTTATTCTTCTCTGCCATAACCTTGCACAGATTTGAAGACTGTTATTTTGTCTCCCTTTAGTTTTCAGATCTTCAGATTAAACTAGCTGAATTCCTCTGACTTTCCTCACAGGCAGCTGTTTTCTAGATTTCTGACTACTGCTGTGATTCTCTTCCAGACTGTGTCATACTGGTGTAAATCCTTGTTCAAATGTGAAGTCCAAAACCAGGCAAATAACTCAGCTGAGATTTCACCCATGATGAATAGATAGGAAGGATTTGCTGAGATGTCTAATTTATGCTAGTATTCACAGCGTCATAGAGTCATGGAATAGTTTGGGTTGTAAAGGACCTTTAGAGGTCATCTAGTCCAACCCCACCCTGTAGTGAGCAGGATCATCTTCAACTACATCAGGGTGCTCAGAGCCTCATCCAACCCTACCTTCAATGTTTCCAGGGATGGCACATCTATCACCCCCCTGGACAACCTTTTCCAGTGTTTAACCACCCTCATTGTAAAAAATTTCTTCCTTATATGTAGTCTGAATCCTCTAAAAAGAGGATTACTAAAAGAGTAACCCGCTTTTGGTTTAACACCAATATCCCTTGTTCTATTGTTACAGGCCCTACTAAAAAGTTTGTCCCCATCTTTCTTATAAACCCCCTCCAGGTATTGAAAAACCCCAACAAGGTCTCCCCAGAGCTGTCTCTTTTCCAGGCTGAATAATCCCAGCTTTTTCAGCCTTTCTTCATAAGAGAGGTATTCCATTCCTCTGATCATTTTTGTTGCCCTCCTTTGGACCTGTTCCAACAGGTCCATGCCTTTCCTGTGCTGAGGGCTCCAGAGCTGGATGTAGTACTCCAGGTGTCTCAAAAGAGCAGAGTAGAGGGGTAGAATCACCTCCCTCGACCTGTTGGCCACCCTTATTTTGATGCAGCCCAGGATATGGTTGGCCTTCTGAGCTGCAAGAACAGACTGTTGGCTCATGCCCAGCTTTTCATCCACCAGTACCCCCAAGTCCTTCTCAGCAGGGCTGCTCTCAATTGCTTCATCCCCAACCTGTATTGATACTGGGGGGTGTCCCCAGCCCAGCTGCAAGGCCTTTCATTTGGCATTGTTGAACCTCATGAGGTTCACATGGGCCCACTTCTCAAGCTTGTTCAGGTCCTTCTGGATGGCATCCCATCCAGATTGCGACGGAGACCAGCTCCAGGGCAGGTAAGACTGCGCTGGGAGAAGGGATCTGTAGCTGAAAAGGCCGAGGGAAAGCTCTTTTTGGGGCTTTTTTGTCGCCGGGCGAAGCCTCCTCCGCGTGTTGGGGGCTGACAGCTGGTGGGCGGGCTGCTGACT
>KZ506185.1:6863-19405 GCA_002844005.1 Limosa lapponica baueri
ACAGCACTTCTTCAGATCCATAACAACATTGAGCAAAGAGACTTGGTTACCACCACCCCGTGCATTCAGTGCCTCAAAGTTTCTTGTCAAAATGTATTTATAATATTTCCTGAAAGGAAAAAAAAAATAAACAACTCAGACACCCCTCAGGAGAATGATTAATATATTCTCTTGCTAAACTCCGCAGAGCTCCTGGCATTACCAGCCAGCTACCTAGGCTCTGCCAGTCGCATTCACTATCTCTTTATCCCTTACATCAGAGCACAGGATTAGTCCTGCCTTTGCTACAGTGGCAGCAGTAAGTCTTCCTCCTACCCACTGTGTGGAAAGCCCTATAGCGAGGATGAGGCTGTTTCAGCATCCTCTTTGAAAGAGGAGAACAGAGCAACAGTAGTTCAACAGCAGGTGCTCCCTTCATCCTCACACTCACTTCTGCATGGGGCTCAACTCCACTCTGACAATGAGTTCAGTCTTAGACGGCATGTTCTTGAAAACATCAGCCTTGAGACGCCTCAGCATGTGTGGGCCCAGCATGTCATGCAGCTTCTTGATCTGATCTTCCTTGGCAATATCTGCAAACTCTTCTAGGAAGCCCTCCAAGTTACTGCAGAAAAAACAGACACTCAGCAAAAGCCACAAAGAGAAAAAAGAAACAAGGAAGGGGATATGAGTGACAAGGCAGGCAGGCTGACTTGCACTGCAAGACATACTGGAATCTTTCTGGTGTCAGGAAGTTCAGCAGGTGGAACAGTTCTTCCAGGTTGTTCTGCAGAGGAGTTCCTGTAAGCAGCAGCTTGTGCTGGAGGGAGTAACCGTTCAGCACACGGAAGAACTGGAAAGTAGAGAGCATGGAAGAAGTGGTGAGGAAAAAAATTCCCAACAAACAAAACCAAAACACACAGACATATCAAAGGCTTATTAAGTCACAGGCCTACAAAAATAATTTCTCTTAGAAAAAAGCTGACACCAAGCTAGGGTGCAATTTAGATCACATCAGCTGTTTGGACAAGAGGTCCAAGCAGTTCACATTCCAGTCAGGGTCACTAGACTGATCTCATTGGATCATTGTTCTGCACAGCTAAAACAGGATGGCAGCAAATCCTACAAGCCATCAGGTGCTGGTAGGTCTCCTTTGCTCTTTTAAGTTACAAGCTCTTTGAGACCACCAGTCATTTCCAGACTGCTATACTATGTACTTTTTCTTGCTAAATTAGTGTTCCACACTCTTACAACTACTCTGCCTTGAGAATTCTAGAAATAGCTAAGTCACTCTTCCTATTCATATCAATCCTGGCAATGTTCCAGATCTCTGAACAAGCAGAGGAGAAAAAGAGCTAAGGGTTTGCCAATGTGTCTTTAAGGTAATTTGTGGTGGTTTTCACAACAATGGAGTAATTCCAGACAGAGGTAGTGAGCAGTTAAAGTACTGAACTGAAAAGCACAAGTGTACCATGTTCACCAGCACAAATTGACAATAAAGCAGTAATTTATTTATGAGCTTGGCCATTTCTTCGCTTATTTTACACTTCGCATGATACAAGGTCAAACTTAATGGCTTGTACTAGATGGCAAACAAAAAAAAACCAAAACAAAAGACCAAGAGAAACCCACTACCACTTATGCTTTGGTTATCACACCAGAAGGATCCTTCTAGTGGCCTCCACGGGGATTTATCTTTCTACATAATTATAGTCAAAAAACACCCACATTTGAATTCAAAATGAGAAAGTTACTGATTATATCTGCAAAACTTTGGTAGATAACCAATCTGTCAAGAAGCATCTGACTTGTCTTGCAGCCAAACACCTGAAGCTGTCCTTACAGGACAGAAAGCTGCTCTAGAAAAAGGCAAATTTCATGGTCTTGCTGGATAACCGATTGTAACTATTGGTCATAATGTGACCTTGAGCCTTTACATCCTCTTTCAATTAATGAATATTAATAGCAAGCATTCATTACTACTTCCAATAATTTCAATGCTAAGCATAGAATGGCATCCAGTCTTAATGCCTACAATAAAAAAAGATCTGGAAACAATTGCAAGCACAGCTGTGATGTCTCGGAAAGATGCCTCATGCCAGGATCCAAAAAGCTAAAGCCATTTAAACAAAAAAAAAAAAAAAAGACAAATCAAGAGGCAATTTTGTCTTACACAGTCTCTAAGAACCTATAAAACCAGATTTCCAATAACAATTGTTTTTAGCATACTGAGGACTAGAACCCAGCTGAAGACAGACAAATCAATACCAGAATTAAGGCACAAGGGTTTAGAGAGGGGCTGAATTAAAGAAAGTACAGTCAAGTCTACTGAATTCAAACAAGCTTAGTTAAGATGCAGCCTCGTGTAAAAGTATCTATATGGCTTTCAGCATCTACCCAGGCACTTTTGAGCACCTCTGTCCACCTCTCCCATTTCTGTAACATCTAATTAGTTCTGCTACAAAGCTAGATGAATGCAGAGAGCAAGCCTACTACTCTGGAAGCAGGATAATTGTGCTCACACAGCTTGTTTTATGCTCAGTATGATAAACCTTTCCAGAATCGAAGTGGTGCAGATATATGATCTGCTTTCAGAAAGGCCAGTTTGCTTTTGAGAGCAACAATGACATCCAGGTTTTTCTGTTTTCCCGTGTACACCAATTCCCTATTCACCCATAGAGAAAGCTGTTTTAACCAGCAATATGTATAAAAGTGAAGCTGTTGCCAGTGATATTTGATCTCCAAATGAAAACTGTTGCTTTTTTTTTTTTAAATAATGCATCAAATTTACTATTGAACCAATGACTAGAAGTTGGCAGACACACTTAACGTTCTTAGGAGCAGCTATCTAACCTTCTGAACACTCTCTGCCCATATTCCCCTGCAACATATGCCGTGCCCATAAACCACCTATGCTTCTCTGTACCTTAGACTGATTGTTCTTCAGCCTGTGAGCTTCATCCACAATGAGACAGGCCCAGTCAATAGAGCCTAGTATGGCCATATCAATTGTGATCAGTTCATAGGAGGTGAGAAGCACGTGGAACTTCACAGCAGCCTCCTTCTGCAAAGGAAAAGGATGAACATGGTAACGTGATAGGGGAATGCCCCAGGACAAAGCAGATGCAGTGTATCTCCACCAAGTTATTCTGATGAGCCCTGGTCAAACAGCACATCAAAAGCTTTTCACACCCACACTTTCCTGTCACAAGATTCAAAATGCTACCCAAACCATTCTAGCCTTTTAATCCCCCATTACTCTCTTGACACATGTAAGTGTGTACCGCCTCAGTACCTGCTGCTTCTGGACAGTTGCCAAATATCGTAACAGAGAAGTTTAACAAATAAGCGTTAAGAAGAGGCATGTTAGGGCAATGAGATTTGGAGAGGAGTGGCTCTTCAGAAAGCTAAGACTTAAAAAAATAAAGTAGTTCATCGTGGAACTTTAAATTACTGTTAGTACTTAATGCAGTTTAATTTCAAGTGAAGCAAAGGAGTCATATCTATGTCTGCCACTGGAAAAGCTTTATCTCCCATGTTGCCTTTTCTAGGAAGACTGAAGTTCTGCAAATACTAGTCACATAGACCAGGCTCTTACTTCCTGTCTGGGCACAGAATGAAATTTCTCAGATGTTTAGGTATGGCCTCACTGTCAGCCAGTTCCTCAGAGAGATTAAGAAGTTCATACTTTTTTTAATATGTTTATCTTTTTCATACAATGGCAATTCTGACATTGACTTAGGTCTGTGGAAATGATGCACAACTTCACAGATTAAGAAGAAGAGACAGAGGAACTTGCCTACGGTCAGTATCATCTTAGTGAACTCTTTTTCCAGTACCAAATTAGTTCAGACTAGTAGGAGTACTTAAACAGTCTAGAACAGGAGTCTAAACGCCCACTAGTCATCACTTTGCAGTTAATTTCCCCTTGGAAACTACAAGTATAATCAGTTCCCAGGGACATCAGAGTATCTGAATCTCAGCTGCTGAAAGCCAGTCTAGTGCATCTCTTCTTTCAGTTCAGGCTTGCGTTACAGCAGAGTTCTGTACCTTCATTCTGGATGCTTTTTTGCCTCCACGTATGGCATTATCCTCAAAAGTGAACTCATTCTCACGGATGATGGCCCGGCTGTCTTTGTCCCCGACGTAGGTCACTACATACATATCTGGGGCCCACATCTCAAATTCTCGTTCCCAGTTGATGATTGTGGACAGTGGGGCACTCACCAAGAAGGGACCCTTTGAGTGGCCCTATGAATAGAGTCAGTAAGAGCATTAGAAGAATGCAACCACAAACACAGGCAGAATCTTCCTGGGCAGTGATCTCCCAGCTCTCACCTCTTTGTATAAGGAGTATAGGAACACAGCTGTCTGCACAGTCTTTCCCAGACCCATTTCATCAGCCAAGATTGTATCTGTGCCCTGGGCCCAAGAGAACCGCAGCCAGTTCAGTCCTTCCAGTTGGTAGGGATGCAAGGTGCCCCCTGTTACATCAAGGTACTCTGGTTGCCGGTCATATTTCACTGTTGGCTACAGTGGAAAGAGGGAAGAGTTGAGATGCTTTACCTTAGCTAGATACTTCGCAAGAATTCTTTCACAGTTACCCATATATTCCCTAGTGTGGATGAGACTTCACAGATCATGACTAGACTAGCAGCAGACAAAATTCCCATGTTGCCAGAGGTATCAACCAAAATTCCTTTTTTTTTTTTCCCCGGTAAAACCCTTTCACCAAGAGCCAGCCAGTCTCTCACCCAATGGAAAAGGTGGGCCTCTCCCTGAAGGCTCTAT
Source organism: Limosa lapponica baueri (assembly GCA_002844005.1). Taxonomy (NCBI): domain Eukaryota; kingdom Metazoa; phylum Chordata; class Aves; order Charadriiformes; family Scolopacidae; genus Limosa; species Limosa lapponica. The sequence continues at coordinate 11,634 of KZ506185.1, forward strand.
AACCCATTCATTCTCTGGGCCAGGAATGAGCTCTAAACCACATGCTCTTCACTCTTCAGTTTCCTATTTACCTGCCTCCCTCCCCCAAATAAGCAGCTACCTCAGATGGCCCCTAAGCAATAAACAGTAACTTACATCTACTGTGGGAGTCTCAGGGGGCCTTTCCAGTTTCCGCATCTTCACTTTCTTTAACTTCTTACCAGGCCTGCCCTCTTCACCTCTCATCAGCTCCCTGTGCAATGACAATCCCAAGAACATGCAAGTTGAATGGCTTTTGTAACAGATCAAGGGAAAACTATTGCAAAGAATAGGAGGGCCATCACCCAACTCAAATGCGCTCAAGAGAACAGGGCTAGAACCTCCATTAAGTGGTGGATAGGCACAAGGCCCCTGCCCAAATGAAAAGGAGACAGCAACAAGAAGATGCTCCTTGACTATCTCCATATATTAATCCAGCCATTGCTAGGGGCTGACAAACTCCGGTATTTTCTCGAGGGAAAGGAAAAAGAATACAACCTCTAGGTACTTCTCTTACCTGTGATTCCAGTAGGCTTGCTTGTAGAGGTCATAATCTTGGATATCCACATCTTCGCTTTCCCAGGATGCCTGGTCATAGGGTAGGTCTCTCCATTTAATCAAATAGTGGACATTGCCCTTCTTATCCACACTGTGGAAGGAACCAGTAAGTCTTAAGTGCAACGAAAATGACGGTATTCACCCAGCTGACTCAAACAGGAGAGAAGGAAAGGATCCCTTAATGAAGCAACAGCAACAGAAGAAAAATGTTTGACACGCCAACAAAAGAACTCACACTGTTTCCCCAGTCACACTGCAGTTCAGTTCATCCACTCTCCCTTAGCCCTGCTTAAGGTCTTTAAGGCTGAAAATCCTCTTTGCTACCTCCCCCTACCTATGATTAAGGATCCTGTGGATCATCATCCACTCAGGCTTGATCCCGTATCGATAGAAGCGCTCCTCCATCTCAGCATATTTGGGGTCCTTATTTTTTCTCTTTCGGCTTTTCTCCTCTTCCCCTCCAAAGTCCCCTGAGGGTGGCTCATCCATATCATTTTTGCGTTGGTAATTACGAAACATGACCTGGCAGTGCAGCTCCAGCTGGAGTCAGGACAGAGCGGTTAGTAGGCGTTTTCCCCCCAGCTATTCAAAATCTTTCCCACCAACTTATCCACCCTTACGACATGGTTAGAATCCTCCACTCACCTGCAACTCCGACACCCAAGAGCAGTGCCAGTAGGACATGCCCTGCCATTTGACAAAGAACTGCCTTTCAGGCCGACCCTCCAGAGGCTTAGGGGGAGGAGCATTAGGGTCTGCATCAGGTGGACGTGGTGGTGGTGGGCCGACTGGAGGCTGACCCCATTTCCATATCAAGATCTTCTGCACCTTTCCTTTCAAAGCTGGGCACTGAAAAGTTAAACAGAGCTTTTTACATCAGAGGGTACCTACTTTAATGCACAAGCACTGAGGAGTATAAACATACCGAGTCACAGTTCTCTTCTTTAGTTATAGCTTTACTACAGAGAGAGAATTTGCTTTTTGGACTTGGAAACTTTCATCCTCGTATCTCCAGCATTTCTTTGAGCTTTCTTCAGTTTGTCTTTTTGTCTAGGCCTGACAAACCACAAACTGAATTCAGTATCTCAATTTAGCTGTCTCCCTAGGGCGAAACCAATTCAGAAATCCTACATCAAATAGAGGAATTGCTAGGCTTGACAAGCCCAGTAGTCCATCCAACCACAACTCCAATGCAAGTTTGTACAGAACATATTTTGCTATACAATTATCAGCCCAGCACAGGGATATGTCCTGAAGCAGCTATTTTGTTCATCATCTTAGAAGCCCTTACTACCTAATGAAAGCACCTAATACCATTTATAATACTTCATTTCAGGAACTTCCTAGGCAAGCGTGACATTTCTCCCAACCATCTATTAAGAAAGGGCTTGGCCTTACAGAGCTTGCAGTGCAAAAAATCTGTTTGGCTCAGCACCAGTTTGAAATACCTTTTTAAGCACTGAGTTCGCTTGCACTCATTCTCCTGCTTCTACACACATACAGGATACCAGAAAATTGAGCCTTGGCATCCCAGGCGCAAAACTGCCCAACTACTCTGCACGTGGGCAAACCTCACAAGCCCCAGAGGCTGTAACCCTGTCCTTCCTGCTGTCTGGAGCAAGCAGCCATTCGACAAGGCACAATCCAGCCACGGAAAGCCAGGCCTTGATGTTTTATGACAAAAGCGGCTGGGGACATAAGAGTCTTTGGTGGACTAAGCATTTCCAGGAAAATATAATCCATTTGGACCATCAGATTGATCATCTCTTGTAGCAATAGGAGAATGGTACTAGTGGAAACTCACAGTGCAGCGAGGACACAGCCACTCTCCATTGGGAATCTCTGGCAACGGGGGATTCAGACAGTGGATGTGATAGGATGAAGGACAGGCATCACAGCACAGCAGCTCTCCCCCATCCTTGCAGACTCTACAGAACTCCATGTGGTGGTCATCCTCTTCCTCAGCATCCCCCACAACATCCTCCAGGATTTCTTCACCTTCAGAGTTATCCTCCTTCGCTTCCCACTGAATGCCCTCTTTTTCCTATAGGAGAGGGAAATCAGAAAACCAAAGTCACACATTTGTGATTATTTTATTACCACAGAAGAGAAACCTCAACTCACTTGATGCCCCCCCCTCCATGATCTCTTGCAGTTTGGGGGAATCTAGTACTCACACAGTGTGGGCAGCTCCATTTGCCCTCCGGGGCTTTCTCCATGTCTGGGTCCAGGCAAACCATGTGGTAGGCACGAGGGCAGGTATCACATAGTATAATTTCTCCTCCCTGCTGGCACACCTCACAGTAGTCCTGGTGATCAGTCTCATAGCCATCCACAGCCACCGTGGAGTCGTCCTCACCTGCAGAGGGTGGTGAGAAGTTACAGCAGTAAAAGCCACAGCTACAGGCTTCCTACAGCAAGGGAGGGTACTCTCCCAATAGCCTGTGTAGCAATATAGAGCTCCAGAATCCAATCGCTCTATCTTACTCTATGTGAGTAAAAATGGCAGGGAGCAAGAGCTGAAAGAGGAGCAAAACAAGCCCCTTTGTGTCTCTTTCCACCCCCTGAAATTAAAGGTGTAGTTGAGGGCAGGAAAACTCAATTATTCCCTCACCAAGGTGAGAAAGAACTCCTGAAAACCTTTTCCTTACTAAAAATAACAACAGGTTCTTCTTTCACAAACAATTCTCCTCCCTCAAGTATGTTGTTCAATATACAAATTCTGCACAAATTTTCCTCTTATCTTTCTACACACTTAGTTGCGCTTCTGTTTCCAACTGACAGCAAGCATCAATACCTTTCTTTTTCTTTTTTCCAGCTTTGAGTTTTTTGCGACTCCGGCTACTACGGCTTGTAGATCCATCTGAAACAGAGTAGCTGTTGATGCTGGCATCATCAAAGTCTGACTCCACATCCAGATCATCATCTTCACTCTGAGGTAAGCAAGAACAAAAAAAAGCTATGCTACTCAGGCACGCATGCTGGGGGCAGCAATCAGACACGCATCCCAGCATTTCTAGAACATCATCACCTCCTCCTCAGAAGGTCAAGGAGTGCACATCACTTACTGATGATCTTTTACGCTTGGAACCAAATCCTCCCAGTTTGATTTTCAAAGGTGCCACCTTCTTTGTTTTAGGTTTCTTAATATCAGGAATACGAGGACTGGCCTTTGGCTTCCGCCGGGCGTTGGGTCCTGGGAACAGAGGAGACAAGTCAGAAGGACTACTGTCTTGACACCACTAACCCTCTACCATCTTGCCAGATTCTTCATCTCACCTTTGCCCTCCTTTGTCTTGGCTTTCCTGAGTGGCACATCTACAGGGGGCTGTGGCAGGACAGCATCCACATTTGTCACCATACTCTCCACTACTGCAACAGCTGCAGCTGCAGCAGCTGCCACAGATGCACCTGAACTTCCCTTGAAGGGGTTGTTCGTGCTAAACTCCCTCCATTTGGCTCCCAGCACCATCATCATCTTCGACACTGCTATTTTAGGGTTCTTGGCTGCAATAAGTGGCCTGCGTACAGTTAAGGAAGGAAGAATTACCGAGCCACCCTGAAATCCAGATCATTATTCCTCCCCACCTGCCACCCCCATCAGCACCTCTATCTCAAGCTACATTCCTTTCTAATCTTTGATCTCAACAGCCAATGAATCTTTCCACTCCCATCCTTCACTCTGAGCGGAGGATGCAAATGCTCACGGGCTTGGAAAGTGAAATGGAATTTAGCATACTAGGGAAGAAAGGGGACTGGGAATGAGGACTTGCATCATCTTGATCACTGAAAACAAAAACAGACGTGAATCAATTATTTTACTGTTGCTTCAGTTTTTGTTCTAGGTAGGTCGCTAGTGTCTGTAATGTGCCTTACAAGGAACCTAGTCCTTGTCCTATCTCTTTTTTTTTCTCCCTCCTCTAGAGCCCTTTCAAGTGCAGGCTTGCAGTTCACCTGACAAACTGGCTGAAAGCTTTGTAGTTGGTGAGAGTGCGGTAATCCTCCTCTGTGAAGATATGATCAATATCCTCCATGCCCCAATCTTCCAGGAGCTGAGCAGATGACTTTGGCTCCTGCGCAAAGAAAATTGAAGCAGCTCTGAGAAAAAGCTCTAGTTCTTCTCTAGGAAAAAGTGTTAACTTCCACACATCTATAGATGACCCAATGGGTCAGGACTGGGGGACTTCCCCCTATCCACTTATCACTGCTATAGGACACAGCCTCAACAGAACATCAGCGGAGGTGGGAAAAGTCTTTGGATTCAACATACATCTTAGGTGTGTTTAAGGCAGAAGAGGGGAAGGAGTGCAAGGTGGGAAAGTGGTCAAGTCAAGCAGGTCTAGTGAAGGAAGAGGAGACTGAACAGCCTCAAGACCATGTACCGTCACAAATGGAGAGCACAATGATCCCCAAAATCAGATACATGGGAATGAGGAGCAAGTAGTCAGTTAGCTGAGTAGCTTCTCACCTTTGAGTCATCATCTTCTTCCTCTTCTTCCTCCTCCTCCTTGCGCTTGGTTTTGTTTTTCTTTTCCTTCTTGGGCCCTAATTTCTTCTTTTTCTTCTTCCCAGGAGTGTAGTCACTGCCCTCACTGTCAGAGCGCAGAACCTCCTCTTCTTCCTCCACAAACTCATTCCCCTCACCAGAGCTGTCCCCCAGCTGGGGAGGGAGGGAGAGAGAAGATCAGGCAGCTGTGAGAAAATACCCTGGGATAAGCACTAAACACCACACTCTCCCCAAGCTCTAGAGGGTTCATACAAAGGACTGCTTACAACAACAGTAAGCACCCTCACCCCATATATCCATATTCTAGAGCGTGACCTTAGGCATCCTTTTCCTTACCTCCTTCTTCTGACGCTTGCTGAGCTTGGGCACTTTGGGTTCCTTTAGTTTCTTGGGCTTCTTCTTCTTCTTGATTTTGGGTGTCTCAGCCTCTGACAAAAGCTCTTCTTCTGGCTCTTCCTCAGGCTCTGGAGGGGAAGAGATGACATGTCTCATTCGAACCCCATCCACGCACTACCAACATAGCCCACTTATGAAGATCACTCAACTGGTGGACTTCTCGCTACATACTTACAAACACAGGAGTGTTCACAACTGCTTACTCTGTTACCATTCACAACAGATACTAGGTGTTCATATCATTAAGTTACCACTGCACAGGGTTTTCACCCTCCCCCCAACACCACCTATTCACACAGTATTCCTTCTCCATGCAGACTTGCATTCAGATCTCAGGGACCAGAAGTTTGCCATTAACCCAACAAGAAGCGGAAAGACCATAGAATAGACAGCCACATCTGAAGGAGACAAAAGGGTGAATACACTGGAGAACCTGACTAAGATACTGTTTCAGTCCATGGGTCTCCAGGACAGAAACTCACCACCATCCAGCCTCTTCAGCGGAACAGAGCATCCTACAACCACATACAGAATACAGGCCAGTAAGCCACTACTTGTCCTCCTCCATAGGAAAGTTGTTACTCAGCAACTCTATTCCGATCCGGATTTGACACAATCTTCCCCCCAACCCCTTCCCTCTGCACCAACAGCTAGCAAGCTCACTGCCCGGCCGGAGGAAAGCATGCCAGCTCCCCACCATCACAGGCTCCCATCTGTGCGTCCCCCCTTCCCTGCCTGCCCTCCCCCCTCTCCCCCCCCGAGGGGCAGGGGCAGCCAAGGCAGCCCTTCCCTTTGTGGCAAGCTGCGGGAGCAGCCTGGCCACCCGCCCTCCCCCGGCTGCCCCGCCCACCGCACACAGCCAGAGTCACTCCTTCTCCCTCCAAGGGAAAATGGCCTCCTGACCACAGGAGCTGGGCAGGATGGAGGAAGCCACAGGTCAGAGCAGCTACAGCAGCCAGGGGTGAAATGGCACAGGCCGAGCTCTCAGAAACTGGGGTCCCGCACTCGGCCCCCTGCCATATTCCCCAACCGATAGATGTATCTTTGCTCCCACGGTCCTGCAACACCAGGTCTTCCAGGGAACCCACCTCTTCTTCTCCCCCAGGTTCTGATTTAGAGCCTCTAGCACCCCATCCTTTCTAATGCATTACCTGAATCTCTCCAGTTTGCAGGGATTTTAACAGTTCTTCTTCACCAAGATTTTCCTTACGAGGCTTACTGACAGTCCCCTTCTGACTAAGATTTCAGAGGTGCCACAAAACCCCAGAGTCAAAGATTAAGGAAAAAAAACACCAAACAAAAAAACCCAAAAAGCCCACAGGACCATTTTCCCTTACCAGCTACAACCTTTCTTATATGATAGTACAAGACTACAGCATGAGTTAGTAGGAAAAGTCAAATTTGTCTTACAACCCAGCACATCAGGATATACATTATTCCTTTCCACAAGGAAGCAGAGAATCCAGAGGTAGGTCCACAGAACAAGTCATCAACAACAGCAGCAGCAGCAGCAACAACAACAACAACAAAAAACCCAAAACAGAAGCACACCCAGGGCTCTAACTCAAGTCTCACACTGATGATGAGGATGCAAACACGAGGGAAAAGGTAAGGTACAGACTACAAGAAAAGCAAAGGTGAGCAATCAGCACAGAGCAAGAACCACAAGAAACCTCAGTAATTGGGTGTGGTGATGAAGGAAAGTGGGTCATGCAACAGCCCAGGGCAGTTTGCTGTGGACGTCAACCGGTCTGAGTTCCCAGATGAAAGACAGCCAAGTACCTTGCCCTTTCACATACTAAGCCCCCCCTCCCCCCTTCTCCTCCCCATTCACAAAATATGAAACTCACGGGCATTTTGGTACCCTGACAGAATTGGATACTCTGCCTCCACCCTGTATACCTCCCCAAAGCAACCTGCAACTCCACCTGACACAAAGCCGCAAGCCTCGCACTTTGAAGTAACCCTAGGACTCAGAAATCAAAATCAAAAACATATGCGTGACTCGTAGTAAAAAAAAGAAAAAAAAAGTAATTGCCCAGCACATCATGTATTTCACATATTCAGCTTGAGACGAGCATTACGCCCATTTCACACACATGCCCTGCAGGCTCTCCATACCTGGATGCTGGGGGATAGCGTTGTTCAACAGGATCTCCATCTCGTCATCATCGCTGCCCCCTGAGCATGGTGACGGAGATCCAATGCCCGATGCCATGTCCTCCAAACTGGGGGAGGCCTGGGCTTATACAGGGTGTCGTCTTCTTGCCAGCCAAGCCGGTACTTACTTCAT
>KZ506185.1:41917-56470 GCA_002844005.1 Limosa lapponica baueri
AAAAAAAATGGCCTGTGTGTGGAAATGTGGGAAAGCACAAGGAAACCCCGGGACGATTTTGGTCAGCAGGATGTACAGCGGGCGCCTGGGCCTCTGCCGAAATTCTGTTAGCCTTGCAGGATGCAAGAGTTTAAAAGAAAGGCTTCAAAAGAAACCGATGAAATGCAAAGCTTAGAGCGACCGCTCTCAGCCGCAGGATCAAGGACTCCGTCTGCAGCTGGGAGGCAGGCAGGGTACACAAAGTGTGACCCAAGCCAGAACAACCCTAAGAGGGGGGTGATAACGAAGAAGCTGAAAAATGCTCGAGGTTACCAGCTCAGCATCTGAAACGCGAGGTCAGAGAATCATACGATTATTTAGGTTGGGAGGACCTCTGGAGGACAGCTGTTTCAACGCCCAGCGACTGGGAGGGAGCGGAGCCAGGAGGGGGATAACCTCTCAAGCTCAAAGCAGGCAGAGCTCAAGTTCCTCAGGGTGTTGGTAATGCAAAATACATGTTTCGTTAGAGGGATACATCAAGTGATGGGAGGCACACAGCCGGTAGGTGGTGGAAGGAACACAAGCAGCAATGAAAACAATTCGAAGATTAAGTCTGGCTTGTTCTGGGACTTGCGAAACATCTTTTCAAGCTTGCTTACAGAACCTGGACTGTCAGTGGATTTCTAGAAAGTATAAAATACATTTAAGATCACAATTAACAGTCAGAACAGTATGTTTCTATATCATCCAAATAAGGAAACCATTTCCAGAGGTGACTGGCATGTCTGTTCTGGAAGTCAAAAGGCTTGAAATCCTAATGTATTTATGCATTTTTGCAGATACCTTGTCTGATCCATAAGGAATAAGCTTTGTGTGCTCCTTTGCCATCTCTCTGACCTTTCACTTGTTCAGTCTTACTTCATAAGAAGACATTTGTTTAATGGTCACATCTGTGCATGACACAAAGTGCAAGGGAGCAATGAATGGCATCTTTTACCCCTGACATACTTAGCAAGAATGCTAATTCAAGAATTATCACAGTAGGACATAGAGGGTCAATTATACAAGTTGAAAAGGCTTTGCTGAGCTTATATTCCCATTTATCTTCCCTTACTTGAATACCATTGCTCCACGTAGTTTGTTCCTGTTGTTTTAAACACATGCTTTAAAGTGGTCCCGTTTGGTCGCAATTGGTATTGTTGGACACCGTCATACCCTAGGACTTTCAGATTTGTTTGTTTGGCTTTTTTATACACACTCATTAGCTAGAAGCTATAAAGCAAGATAGCGTGAGTGACTCATTTCACGGAGAGACAGTACATGCATGTTCTCTTCTTTATCACCACATGATGGAATAAAAAAATCAGGCTAACAAAGGCAAAAATGCAGAAGCGGAAGACCTAGCTAACACTGATCTCTCTGGCAGACATGAAAAAATGGCCAAAATCCTCTCCAGAATCCAAAGCGATTAAATTTGACTAGAATCCTCAAAAATGACACAAAACCGATGCAAGCTGAAAATGATTTAAAACCCAAAGGACAAAACCCAACAGCCCAGACTGGGCACGCCATTGCCTACATATAACAATTAAGGAAAGCTTTGAGAAACCCAAAGTCAGGAATTTTTCTGCTGCGTGTAACATGACCAGCAACCCCCTTTATTGTTAAACTGGTTGATGAGACCCATTAAGAGACTGGCTTTTCAGTTATTTGTAATTTTGTCAAAATATTTGAGCTAAAATTTCCTCTGCTGGAGGCGGAATATTTATAAAATGATCCAGGTAAAAATAGTTCTTGTGGGTTTTTTTGTTTTTGTTTTTGTTTTTGTTTTTTTTATTCAGGAATGAAACTATAAGAAATGAAGTTTCTCGTGTTCTTTTTGAGAAGTTCTGTGCTGTGTTTTGGGGGGGATATACTGTATCTTTGGCAGAGGAGCAGCCTCTTCCAAAGGAGTGGCATTTGCCACCTGACATTTCATTCATACTTGGCAAACTTGCCAAAAGAAGATGGAGCCAGACTCTGCTTGCAGTGGCCCTGAGAATGCGTAAGAGGCAACAGCCATGACTTGCAACAGGGGAGACTCCTGCTGAGCATGAGGAAAAGCCTCTCCCCAGGGCATATTTCAGGGCTGGTGTGGGTGCCCGAGAGGCTGAGGAGTCTCCATCCTTGGAGGTGCTCAGAAGACACTTGGACAAGGCCCTGAGCAACCTGAACTAGTTCAGGGTCCCGAGTGCGTTCTCCCTGCTCCTGGGGCTTTGGCTGTGTGAGCTTGGGGCCAGGCCAGAGACAGTGTGGCTGAGGGCTGCCCCTTCCCTCTGGTGGCTTTGGGGAGAGTTTCCAGAAATCTCTGCTGGAGCCTCAGATAGGAAGGTGCTTTTAAGCTGATGCTCTTGCCCTTGGCTCCTGCCTGAGCCGTCTTGCCTGTGCCTGACCATGCTCTCTATTGATCTAGACCTATTGGTAGGCTTCCTGGCTTGACCCAAGACCTGCCTTGTCACGATGGACTTGTCTGGCAATTGCTGGACTGTGGCTCACCCTGGTTACTGCCTCCAGATCTGATCCTGATGCTGATTTGGCTTCTCAGTTGGACCTTGGAACTGCCTCGTCACTACAGGCCTGTCTGACAATCTGGATTCTCAGCCAAACCCGGCTATTATTGCTGTACCTGTCTTGCTCACCTTTCTTGGGTGTTTCCCCTTGCTGGAGAAGTCCCTTCCTCTGCCTGCCTTGTCACCACGCCTGGCTTTCGGCTCCCCTTTCTTTGGGGACCAGCCAGCCCTCACTGCCCCCAACAACCTGCTGTGAGCAAGGAGTTGGAGTGGAGACCTCTGGAGGTCCCTTCCCACCCAAGTCTTTCTGTGAATCTGTGACTGCACTCTAGCCAAGTTAAAAGGAAAGAATGAATCAACTTCTCTGGGCAGGGAAGAAGACTTAGCAGTGAAATCATTGTGTTGATGCTTGGGTGCACGTTGTATTAGATCTGAGGAAGGGAGAAAGGACCAGAGGAACTGGGACAAGGAAAGAGATATAGGAAAGAGGAAGGTGGAGGAAGATGTGGAAATGGACAGCGGTGCGGTTGCTGTAATATCGCTCCATTATCCCATAAATCCCAGAACAAAAGGGTAACATCAGATCCTAGCAGAAGGTATGCCCACAGTGCTCTCTCCTCTCCAGCTGTGCTATACTATGTCACAAATGATTCACATTCACATGGCAGCTCCGAATTTTCAGAACAGAAATACCTACTGTCCTGCAAGCTCTCCTCCACTTCTTTCACTGCATCTCTCAGACACTGTTAAGTGTCCTTCATCTGCAGTCATATTTCAAGGCTGATCTGCTGGTGATGCATGGGTTGAGAAAGGGGATGGAGCTGGGCAGCGTGTGACACAAGCATCTCTCTATGGAGAGGCTCGTTGTACTAGACTTGCTTCTACAGTCAGTGGTAGTAGAAGGGCAAGTCTTCAAGGGAGACTGGAAAGACGGATTTAAACCCCGTGTCTCCTAAACTGCATTGAAACACAAAACCATGATGCATTACAATACATTTATTCCCACAGCAGTCATGAGGTGGGGACTTGAAATAAGATTCATTGCTAATTTAGAAGTCTAAGAACTAGGGCTTTCCTCTGAACAGCATTTCTTGTCACTTTCCCTTACTATTCCTTTGAAATTTTCCCCCAAAATTCGAATGTACCTTAATGGGCACACTCTGGGATAGCCTGAGCCCTGCTGGAAGCTGCAGAGAGGCTGTTTCCCAATGCAAGTGGAAAGGCAACCCTCGGTTGCAGGAGGGAATAACTGGGGTTTCTGGCACTGCCTGTGTACAGCTGGATCTCTCGCTTCTGGGGAGATTTATAGGGCTTTTGCTTACAGTGCAGGCTGAAAAGGCATGTACAAACAGTGCAAGCAAATATATTTCACCGCAGCCTCATTCTGTGACATCATTTCTTTTTAACAGTGAAAATCACTTAGACCTGAAATCAATCACCCCATGGCCAAGCGACAGGGAAGTGCAAAGCACTAATGTCGATGTGCACTTCAGAAACGACAACGCTACTGGTATCCTCTCTTTTTTTCTGGGGCCGTTATGAGTGCCAGGTGTATTTTTAAGCATGCTAGTGTTTCCCAAGCCGTCTTGCTTCAGGTAAGTGTACAGCCGTTGTGCAGCATGTGTGTTTGTGTACAGCCACACAAGCACATTTGACATACCTCCTAAAGGTTGTTTTGCTAAGGTCTGAGACTTTACTATACAATTTGGAACCTATTTTCGGCAAGAGTACTAAACACTCAGCTGTTCTCCTGGACCCCAACAAGGGTTGCTAAATGCTTCAACTCTTTTGGAAAATGAAGTCACTTATTTAGGTACCCCAAGCTGGACTTAAGACTCAAATTGAAACATCTACTTAAAAAAACCAACAAAGTTTCCCTCAGTCATTACTACTAAATTCACTCTGTCAGCAGTGAGTACCGTATCTGTGTCCTGATTATTCCCAGGACTGCTTCATGCTACCGTGCAGCCAGGAGGTGCTCAGGCAGGATGGACTTGCTACAGGAATCTGTGCTGACCAGACCTAGACACATCAGGTTTGTTTCAAGTCCTTCTTCCCCACTATGTTTCCTGTACCAAAAGAGTCAGGTGGAACCACGTCACCAAGACATCTCCGTTTATTCAAAACAACCTTTCATCCTTCAGCTTTGTATCATCACGATCACCCACGTACAGTCTCCTGGGTTCCCTCAAACAGTTTGCTAAGTTACCCTGAGCTGTTTCCCGCAGTCTTGCTGTAGTTATTGAATGGGTGACTCAGCAATGGTATGACCTTTCTGTGGTTATATTTCCGAGTCCTCAATAGGGCCATTCAAAAATACTGCAGCAGGAAGTGATGGCAAAGATTCGCTGGGACGGATAAAGTTTTCAGCTGGGAACTTCTTTGAACTGGGAACTTTTGAGACAGCATGATCTCGGCTTGACTTACTCCCCACAACCTGACTCCTAAGTGTCCCTATCTCTGAGTCCCAGGCTTGTCCCCGCCGCAGTTTCTTAAAGGTGTTATGGAAACCCTCAGTACTAAAGTAGTAGATCAAGGGGTCCAGCATACAGTTCATGCTGGCCAACAGCATTGTCGTAATTAACACTTGGCGCACGGAGGTCTGTGTCTCTTCCTTAACTTTAATCACCCGAGCTTTTATCATCCCATAAACTGCCAGGGTAGTGTTGTAGGGCACAAAGCAGATGATGAAGATGACCAGATTGACCAAGAGGAGACGGATGGTCTTCTGCTGTCGCAGGGTCTTCGTCTGGCTGTCCTGGCAGAGCTCCTGAAAGATCCGAATCGAGCAGTATGTTACAGTGCTGAGAGGCAGGAGAAACCCCAAGATTTCGGCCAGGACAACTAGAGGAAAGAGGTTCTTCTGCCACATGCTGTCACTAAAGCTTTCGAAGCACAGATAAACGGTCTGGTTCTGTACCTCACAGTGGTTTTGCTTGTGGACTATCGCTGTGGGGATGGATCCCATGAAGATCATAACCCAGACGATCAGGCAAAGGAGCTTAGCCACCTTGGGGCGCCGCAGATGCCGCCACCGAAGCGGGTGGACGATGGCAACATAGCGATCCAGGTTGATGCACATGAGGAAAAGACAGCTACCGTACATGTTGATCTGGAAGACAGAGCCAGAGACCTGGCACAGGGTGTTACCAAAGGGCCAGTGGTGGTTGGAATAGTAGTAGAGGCGCAGTGGCAGAGGAAGCGTAAAGGTGAGGTCGCTCACGGCCAGGTTGAACATGTAGATCATGACCACAGACTTCAGGCGCAGGTAGCGGATGAATATCCATAGAGCCAACACGTTCAGCATCAGACCTGTAATGGATATCAGGATGTAGCCAGGCAGGAGGAGGTGGTGGTTGAAGCTGTAATCCTTGCATGTCTGAGATGTGTTGGAAGCTGACATGCCCAGTGGGGATCAGGGCAGAGTCTCGCTGAGATGTCTGAGCCTGCTGATGGGCTAAGGAGGCACAAAGAAAAGTACTGAGAGAAGTCATTCCCCTCTAGGAAGCCACAGGCAGGTCATTCCTCTCAACTGCAGCTGGGAAGTAGATGGGCACACCTCTCTCTTGAAGGGTGCTGCTTTGGATTGCTGGTCAGTTGTCATCTGTCAGCGATGGTCAGTCAGCTTCTGCCTCTAGTTCAGCAGCTCTTTCCAGTTCTTACGGGGTTGCTGATGTGATGAAGGGTCATTGCCAGTTGTTGAATGTCATCACAATTCCTGGTCAGAGTGGACAACCAAGACAGAAGAGTTTAAGTTAGAGGAGGAAATCTCTTGAAAGGTCAAAATCCCACCATGATGGCTTCTGCTGCAAGAACTCATGAAGAAACCAAAAGACTAAGAAAAATGGACAGTAGAAAAGAGAGTAATTACACAGCAGAAGAAATCAGAGCACAGAGAGTATAGCTGTTGTACAGAATCATTTATCGCTCAACCCCAGAATATGCACATTGCTTTGATCACTGCTGAGAGTACATGTATACAAGAAAGGGACAGCACAAGAGCACACAGGAAAAGTACTCAAGGCAGCACCAGAAAAAGAAAGAGAAAGAAAGAAAAAGAAGAGAGCAAGCATTTTGAAGGGAAGATGCTGACTCAAAGGAACTTAAAATAAAAACTGCATAGTATTGTTTTATATCAGAGAAATGGGACTTTGTACATCTGTTGCAGATAAAAAGAATTATACTAGTTAGACTTAACTCCACCCTAGCTCATTTTCTTAGGTGAAACAACCCACGCAAACCCGAGTTCTAGCTAGGTGGAGTTCCTTACGTTGCTTACATTTATACAGTTCCTTTGGATTGGATGTCCTCAGGTAATTTTCCTGCTTACAACACCATAAAGCATGAAGCAGCCCATGTCCCACAAACACAGAGCAGCACAGCCAGGTAAGGGAGCACACAGTAAAGCAGAAAGGGACATGGGATTCAGGTGGACAAACATACATGAAGTGGTGTGAGACTGGTAACCACTCTAGATACTAATGGTAGCACTGCCTTGCCAAACATTGATCAACGGGAGCGAGCCCAGTGAAAAGCTGCCAAAAAAGTCTGGGGGCTGGAGGACTTGCTCCATGAGGAGATGCTGAGGGAACTGGGCTTGTTCAGATGGAGAAGGGAAGGCTCCAGGAGACATAATAGCAGTCTCCCCATACCTACAAGGTGGTTACTGGAAGTGGTGGATAAGGGAAGAGCAACTGACATCATCTACCTCGACTTGTGCAAAGCATTTGACATTGTCCTGCATGACACCCTTGCCTCTAAATTGGAGAGACATGGATTTGATGAATGGACCACTCGGTGGATAAGAAATTGGCTGGAAGGTTGTACTCCAAGGGTTGCAGTCGACGGCTCAATGTCCAAATGGAGACCAGTGATGAGTGGCACTCCTCAGGGCTTGACATTGGGACTGGCACTGTTTAACATCTTTGTCAGTGACATGGACAGCAGGATTGAGTGCACCCTCAGAAAGTTTGCTGAGGACACCAAGATGTGTGGCGCAGTTGACACACTGGATGGAAGGGATGCCATCCAGAGGAACCTGGACAGGCTTGAAAGGTGGGCCTGTGCAAACCTCGTGAAGTTCAACCAGGCCAAGTGCAAGGTCCTGCACCTGGGTCAGGGCAATCCCAAGCACAAATACAGGCAGGGTGGAGAATGGATAGAGAGCAGCCCTGAAGAGAAGGACTTGGGGTGTTGATTGATGAGAAGCTCAACATGACCCCAGCAATGCTCGTTTGCAGCTCAGAAGGCCAACTGTATCCTGGGCTGCATCAAAAGCATCGTGGCCAGCAGGCCGAGGAAGGTGATTCTACCCCTCCACTCTGCTCTCCTGAGACCCCATCTAGACTACTGCGTCCAGTTTTGGGGTCCCCAACATAAGAAGGATGTGGACCTGTTGGAGTGAGTCCAGAGGAGGGCAACAAAAATGATCAAAGGGCTGGAGCACCTCTCCTATGAAGACAGGTTGAGAGACTTGGGGTTGTTCAGCCTGGAGAAGAGAAGGTTCCAGGGAGACCTTATAGTGGCCTTCCAGTACCTAAAGGGGGCCTACAGGAAAGATAGGGAGGGACTCTATCAGGAGTGTAGTGATAGGAGAAGGGTTAATAGTTTTAAACTGGAAGAGGGTAGATTTAGATTATATATTAAGAAGAAATTCTTTACTGTGAGGGTGGTGAGACACTGAAACAGGTTGCCCAAAGAAGTTGTGGATGCCCCATCCCTGGAAGCATTCAAGGCCAGGTTGGGTGGAGGATTAACCTGGTCTGGTGGGAGGTGTCCCTGGCCATGGCAGGGGGTGGAACTAAATGATCTTTATGATCTGTTCCAACCTAAACCGTTCTATGATTCTATGATTTTATGATTCAATTTGCTGATCCTTTTGTGTTGTTGGGCAGGTCCACCACCAAGACAAGATTCTTAGAGGAACTTCTACTGGTTTATCAAGCTCTATCTGAGTGGCTTTCACCCTCCTTGGTGGATGAAAACTTTGTGTGAAGACTTGCATAAGTTTAAAGTATAAGATAATCCAGCAAGACAAGGCAAATGTCCAAGAATGTTGTTGGTTTCCAGTGAAACTATTGAATGCCTCAAAAAATCTCAAGGAGGATATGCCAGCTTTTGCTAGTGGCAAAACCCTGCAATGACTGCAAGCTAAACAGACTGGTGAGACCTTTGTCTTGACTGAGGCAAAGTGAGTGAGACAGACTCCATGAGACATTATGACCTGCTCTAACATACGTACCTAGACCAACCAGGTCAGGTGAAGGTGTACCTTGACTAGTCATCAGTCAGGTGAAGGAGACTTGTCTCCACAGACAAGCTATTTTTATCAAGAGGCATTCAATAAACACCTCTAGAGAATAATATGTAAGCACAGTCCATACTATGTGAGATCAGTGGTCTCTTCTGTCTCAAATTGTGGATGGTGACGAGATAATGTAAGAACAGTACAATCAGGCAGTTATACTCCCTGAAGTTCTTTTCCTGCTTCCAGCATATTGTAGTCCAGGGTTTTCCTGAGGTGACCTATTTGTATTCAGTAGACCTCAAGGAACTTTTCTTTCATGATTTTTTCCAGTTGCTTTTTGAGTCCATGTAAAATTTACCATCTACAATATCCAGTGCCAGGAATGCCAATGAGTTCCACAGCTTAATCACATCTCAGGTGAAGAACCATTTCCTTGTAGTCATTTTTGAATCAACACCTGCTAGATTCAGCTTAGTTTTAGCGCTGGAAGAGACAGTGGAAAAAACATCCCTATTCACCTTCATCTTGTCACTGATGATTTTATAAATGTCTACCATATTTCCCTTCAGTAACTTTTTTTTTTTTTTTTTTGAGGTTAAAGGGTCATTGTCTTCATAGTTGTTCCTTGCAGAGCAGCTGTTCTGTCCTTGTTGCCCTTCTCAGGACCTTTCCACTTCTGCTACCGCCTTTGAGAGCCCTGTGGTAGGGCACTTAAAGCATACACAACGTTGATGACGTGGATGCACAGAGCTGAGTAGGTGGTAGGTCTCATTTGCAAGGGGAAATGGACAGTTCAGATTGGTTTTTCTCATCACTTAGCTAGATGAAACCTCAGCTGTTACTTTAAGGCCAGTCACTCACACTTCTCTCAGTCTCTGCAGCGCTTTGCAGCCAACCATCATCTTTTCTAGCTTGAATAGTTTTATGTCTCCAACAGATCTGTTATTTTATTATTCATCCCTCATGAATAAGTCAAACAGCCCAAGCCCCAGCACTGGTGTATTAGAACTCCACTAGGGAAACCGACCATCTACCTTCATTCTCTGTCCTATCTTTTTGGCACTTTTTATCCAGGTAGGAACCTTTTCTCTAAATTCCTTGAAGCACCACTGGTGAGAGCCCTTTTGAAAGCCTTTTGGAAATCCACATGGGCCACTGTTCACACGCTTGTTGACTCCTTCAAAGAAGGACTGTGAGGCACAGCATCCCTTTATAAAAGCCATGATGACTCTTCCCCAGTAATGAGATGTGACTGCATGCCAATTGATTTTTTCCTTTTTATAGCTTCTACTAATTTGTTCAGCACAGACATCAAGCTCCCTGGTCTGAAATTCCCCAAGAGCCTTTTCTCAAATTGTGTCTGCTAGTGAGCCTTTAAAAGCAGTTTTAAGCAAATGTTTCGACACCACAGCTACTCAGGTCTTTCACCCTTCAGTTATTTTCGGACCTCTGGGGTAGGAGCTGGGTGGTTTCAGACACTGCTTAGTTCATGTTGCTGCTCCATAACCGTTACTACCACCGTTTTGATCAGAGACAGTCCTTTGATGAATTTCCCTGTAAAGAGAGTTTCTGCCATGGAAATCTCCCAGGCTTTCCTGCCATGAACACCAGTGCAAGAAATTTGTTTCCTTTTTTTTACCCACTGTCACATTTTCTTTTTTTCTGAGTGGTCATTCCTTACATATTAGCCCTTCAGCCTTCAAGACGCCAAACAGCAGAGTTCTAAACTGGCAGCAAAGACCACTGAGAGTGGAAAATAGATTGGGTTTTTTTGAGGGGATTTTTTTGTGTGTGTGTGTGGGTGGACGGAAACACAGAAGTAAGAATCTGCTAACGGTGGTGTTAACTGAAGCTAAGCCGATAGTCTCCGGTTTGACATAACAGATACTATAATCAAGATCTCAGAGACCTGAAATGAGATGCGTAGATGCATGGTCTTTGGACACTGTGGGAACAGAGTGTTTCCCTGCAGAGCTCTGAAGGTACTGTTTTGACTGTTCCTCACTGAAGAGGCAAGCTACGGGTAAAGCAAGGTGGCAGCAGGGAAGCAGAAGAGCTGAAACTGGTTGTATTGTCCTTGTTGGTTAATGTCTGAGAGCCACAGGCCATGTTCATTGTGGCTGCCTCTAAAAGAACCTCAAGTACTCATTGCTCTACGTGAAAGCTGCTGAGAGATCTGGAGTGATCAGCTATGTAAGGAGGCAATGGTGCCACAGCTGAATCATCATTCTCCTCATGATGAGATGTTGTCTTGAAATCTCGAAGGAATCTTTTGTTTGGTGACTGACATTAAGTGGCCCAGGAGGAGGAGGAAGGATCTTTTTACCTCTCACTGAAGATCAATATGAGCCCCTGAAGGCCATCTCCCCAGACCATGGCCTTTTCCCCAGCAGAGACAGAAAAGAGCAATTCAAACTACAGATACTACCTTGGCAGAGACTTCTTTCTGTTTTTAGGTGGAAAATCAATTTGTTGCTAGTATTCTTGCCCTGGGAGGGGGAGCAGGGGGAATGACAAAGATGTGACACGTACGCATGTGCACATGTATGTACACACACACGCACACACACGCACACGCAATGAGCACATGCTGCAGGGGAGGAAGAGCTGCAGCAACTAAGAGGAAGGAGAAACACCGGTGAGGGAGGAAGAGATGCTAGTACTGGTGTGAAATGGGGGCAACGTCAGCTGCTGTTTCTGTGTGAGGGGAGAGGAGAACGTGGCGCTGGAGAACGGGCAGACAACCCCAAAAATACAATTGAAAAGAATGCACCGTCCTGCCCTGCCACACACCGCCTCCTGTCACCACCCCACTCGTACGACAGCCGCGTGCCTCCCCCACGTGCTGCCCCAAGGGTCCTGGCTGGCGTGGGGTCCCGGACTGAGATGAGACGGAGGTTGAGCCCAGGGTGGGCACCTCTCACCAAAGGCAGCGAAACAGCTGCTGGGAAAGGAGTTCCCACAGGACATGCAAAACCCACGGGGATTTTGATTTTATTATTTTTTTTTTGGCGGGTGGGAAACCCTAGCTGTGCTTGCGTACGGGGGCTGGAACAGGCAAGCGTGCCCTGAGATGAGACGTATGCCTGTTGTCTCGCTGCCCGGTCCTGGGCATCTTCTCTCCTGACGCTATCTCACCCATAGCCACTGCCTTCCTAGCACTGCAAAAATGACGACGGAGCGCAGCACGGTGGGACACGGGGTTACGTATTGGGCTGAGAAATGAGGTGAAAAAAGACAGCGAGAAAAACCTTGCCGAGCGTGCTGCAGGGTCAGTGTTTCCAAGTGTGGCTTGTCATTTAAGCCCCGGAGCGCTTTGGGGCTGCCCTGGGGATGCAGGCAGAGAATGCAGCCTTGGGGTGCAGAGCAGTGCAGTGTAAAATGCAAACTGCACAAGCTTATTTAGTAAATCTGGAACCAAGAGGAAGTAACAAAGAGTGCACCAAACCTCAAAAAACCCACCCAACTTTGCTTTAGAAATTGAAGGTATATTTTTTTCATAAATGTGGTTGCTTTTTGACTGCTGTAGATGGTATTTAAGCCCCACTTTTCACCTTTTTTCTAACCAAGAAATTAGGTTATTGTGACAACTAGAACGGTGGAGATGTTCAAGACTTAGGATTACTTGTTTTTAATGAGATACATGGCATCAAAGCTGAGATCTCTGTATTTAACTCACAAGGTCTGATCACACTGCTACTGCCCACTCCCTAGATGTGTCACAACCCCCCTTACTTATCCTGAGGCCACTGTGGAAGATGACTTCCACTGTGGGCACTTTGGCAAGTAAGCTCTGCAGGCTGCCCGTAGTTTCGGTATCACAGGGTCCCAAAGAAAGCCCCCATTTGAATAAGTACTGAGATTTGCCCTGCACCTCTAGGTTCGCTAGGTAACTGAAGAGGAGTAGAGGGTCCCCCAGTGCCCTGTGGTCAGATCCAGCGGAAAATGCGCAGCAGCTGGCAGGGACGAGTGCCCAGTGCGCCCAGACCATCCAGCTCTCCAGATGTTTCTGTCTCGCTTACCTTTCTGCTGGTGAAGAGCCAAGGGTGCACGCAGGCTTGCTGGCTGGTGATCACTGTCACTGCAGAGGTCTCGATCCAGGCTCCAAAACTGCAAGCAGCTTGAATCGAAACAGAGACAGTTCGGTTCTTGGGTTCTTTGCTCATCCAAATCACAGCCGTCTCCTACCGCGCCATGGCTGGTTCTACGTCTGTCATACTGCAGTTCATATCCCCTCCTTTCTCACTTCCTGATGTGCTTCTGGCCAGCCACAAACCATGAACTTTGCTATCCAAAGCTGATAAGCTACAACACATCTCATGAAAGCAAACGTAATCGTGAAAGAAGCAACACCCAGGTGTCTTTGCATCTGAGGAGACCTGCCCTGGGTCATAGTGCCAAATACTTGCTCATCTTTCCTCCCATGCTAACTCAGCCACCCCCAGGACTGATAGAGGAAAGTTAAAACATCCCCCTGCCCAAATTATTGCCAAACGAGGTAGAAGTGAAATACGGGAAGTGAGAGCAAAGTTGATTTAATCACTAGCCAGCGCAGAGGCTCAGGTTCCTGTCAGTTCCCGTGGATGTGGGCACTTTGGGGACGATCTCCTGCCCGGGGGCCCAGCTGTGCACCACTGGCATGTGCCAGGGACCCAATAAGAACCAAGCTCTGCAGAGGTGTCGGTGCCTGTGGCAGGCAAAGGCGTGTTTCCTGCTCTAGTGGAGGTGTCCCTGCCCATGGCAAGGGGGTTGGAACCAGATGATCTTTAAGGTCCCTTCCCACCCAAACCATTCCATGATTCTATGTTTGCCACAGACGTCAGTCCCTGTAGTTCTAGCCCACAGGAGGCACGGCGCTAAAAAAGTGCAAGGGCTGATTTAGCAGGAGATCTGTGACCTCGCACCGCCAAGTGAAGCTTGGAAGGGACCTGCCCATCCGGCACTCTGTCACACTTCACGTCCTATTTCTGCTTTGCCAGTCCCAGCACATCTGGAAGAAGACACGGGTCATGGAGACGCTCCCAACCCTACCGCCATCCTCCCCCAGGAGCAGCTGCCCCAAGAAGAAGGTGCCGTGCCTGTGGGCTCCCTCTTTCTCTGCGGCCCCTGCCCAGCTCCTCCGCCTGCTGGCTGTGGCTGCTGGTGTTTGACTTTCTCACTGCCTGCCTCCCTTGTTCTGCCATCACTGCCTCCTCATTCAGAGAGTGACACGCCAAGGGATAGATGTTCCTGCTGCTCGTAAATCCTCGGAGGGGACAATAGCACCCGAACCACTGATCTCACCCTGCTCCCTTTTAGTGCCTCTCTTTTTTTAACCAGACCCCCCCCTTTCTCACTTCCTAGTTGCTGGGATCTTTGTTCTCACGGCTTTTTGTGTCTCCTCAGTTCCTTTCAGGGCTCTGGTACCAATAAAGGCTTGCAGATGTACTGGGATGGTGGTGGTGGTGGGGTTTTCTTCTCCCTTCGCAAAAGGAATCTCTGACACCCTCTGGGGGAACTTTCTCCTCCCCTGTGGCCCTCACCCCCTCCGATATGCACATACCTGGCTGAGCCTGGCAATCCTGGCTTTACCATGTGTGTCAGAAGAGGAGGACACGGTGGCACTTAGCCCAGCCCGCCAGCCCGCCCTGCCCCACAGCATCCCTCA
The DNA here is from genome assembly GCA_002844005.1 of Limosa lapponica baueri. Classification (NCBI taxonomy): domain Eukaryota; kingdom Metazoa; phylum Chordata; class Aves; order Charadriiformes; family Scolopacidae; genus Limosa; species Limosa lapponica. Next base: position 56,340 of record KZ506185.1, read on the forward strand.
CCCGGCCGGGTCCGCTCACCTCACCGGGTCTCGGTGCATCAGTCCGCCCAACGCCGTCTCCCCTCGCCCAGGTGGGCTCCCACCTTTGCCCCTCGCTGTCCCTTGGAGGCTCGGCTGGTGGGGAAGAGCAG
>KZ506185.1:82742-103101 GCA_002844005.1 Limosa lapponica baueri
GAAGAGTCTGGCCCCATCCTCTTGACACCTGCCCTTTAGATATTTATAAGCATTGATGAGAACCCCTCTCAGTCTTCTCTTCTCCAGGCTAAACAGACCCAGGTGTCTCAGCCTTTCCTCATAAGAGAGGTGCTCCATTCCCTTGACCATCTTTGTAGCCCTCTGCTGGACTCTCTCCAGTAGTTCCTTGTCTTTCTTGAACTGGGGAACCCAGAACTGGACACAGATGTGGCCTTACCAGGGCAGACTAGAGGGGGAGAATGACCTCCCTCGACCTGCTGGCCTTATTATTTTTAATGCACCCCAGGATACCATTGGCTTTCTTGGCCACAAGGGCACATTGCTGGCTCCTGTTCAACTTGATGTCCACCAGGACTCCCAGTTCCCTCTTTGCAGAGCTGCTCTCCAGAAGGTCAGCCCTAACCTGTACAGGTGCATGGGATTATTCCTCCCCAGGTACAGCACCCTACACTTGCCCTTGTTGAATTTCATCAGGTTCCTCTCCGCCCAACTCCCCAGCCTGTCCAGATCTTGCTGTATGGTGACACAGCCTTGTGGTGTGTCAGCCACCCTCCCAGTTTTGTTGCATCAGCAAACTTGCTGAGGATACACTCTGTCCCCTCATCCAGGTTGTTGATGAATGTGTTGAACAAGACTGGCCCCAGGGGAACACGGCTAGCTAGAGGCCTCCAACTAGACTCTGTGCCACTGATCACAACCCCCTGACCTCTGCCATTCAGCCAGTTCTCAATCCACCTCACTGTCCACCCATGAAACCTACACTTCCTAAGGTTACTTGTGAGGATGTTATGGGAGACTCTGTCAAAAGCCTTGCTGAAGTTGAGAAGAAACTCATGAAGATGAAAGCTACAAAGATTAGGCGTGAATTCCAGACTCAGTGCCTTGTCAAGCAGCATCCCTAGAAAGCACGTGGCTTAAATAATTGGAAATGTAAGCAGAGATGACAGAAAATGGCTTCAGAAACCACCTGTTATGGGGGAAGAAAAGTGATGTCAGAAAGGCAATCTTGGTAAAAATACCTGAGTCTGTTTTCTCACGTTAGCTGGAGTGATAAAAATCAGAGTACTGGTACAGATATAATGGTGCTGTTAACTACAATCCGTTTACATATCAGTGTGTTGCTAGAAAATAAATGCTAGGCTCTCTGCTTACGGAGGGGGCTGTGAGCAGTTCTGCTCAGGTAGCTGTTAGGGCAGAAGAAGGAAGGGGTCAGTTGGGCCCCTGAGACACACCGGGTTATGTATTCCTTCCCGAGCATCAAAGGAAGGCAAAACTGTGATACCTCCTTTTTTTAAAACATACACCTAAGAGAAAAACAATCCTGTGAATGGGTAGAGAAGGGGGTCCAAAGCTCATCACAGTTCTACCTTCTCCCCTCTAGGGATGACAACATTCAGCAGTAATGGCTCCAGCTCTCCTTGGGGTCCCCTCTCTCTGCTTGCCAGATCCCAGTTTCCCGGGCATGTGGTTTTGCTCCAGCATCAGCAAGCAGGAATCATTTGGCAGCTCCCAGGAGCTCAGGCTTGCAGAGGTGCCCTTGCTGCATGCTGGCTGCAGCTCTGATGGTGACGCTGCTGGGTCTTATGTGAGGGTCCACCATCAAGCAAGAGCATGTTCGCCCCGTTCACATAAGTTGTTGAAGAGTACAAAGGGGCTTCCCTGCTGAAACAGCGCTGGCACCAACAACCCCCTGCCCGTTGTATGTCTGATCTCCCCTCCCCACGCCCCTGTGTGCTGGCCCTGTCTATCTGCACAGCACAGGTCCTACCACTGACCATAAAGTCACAAGCAAAACCAGCTTCAGAGCCAGAGCTCAGCCACCTGCCCACAAACCAAACATTCTGGTGGGGGAAGCTCAAGGGGAGGTGGAAGATGGGAATAGTGTTAGTCTGAGATGTGGGACAATGAAGCTGCTGATTGAGACAGCAGTCCCTACCCCAGCGCCTAGAGGTCATGGCTTTAGATGCCCTCCAGTGTTGCATCTGGAGAATGCGGAGGTGCATCTCAGGAGCATGGCTGTGCTACTAAGATCAGCTGCCATCTGGTACTAACAGAAGAGTGGACAGCCCAGCCAAGAAGCCATCAGAGCCATTGCACAGCAGCCAAGTAAAGGTCCTCTTCCATTTCAGCTCCAGGTCTTCCACGAAGCAGAAACTACTCCCAGAGCCAAACGCTGAACACCTTCATCCTGGTAGCTGCGGCCCCATGGGAGGGGATGTTGGTACCAGCCCGCTCAGAGCAAAGCTGAGATCTCCATCTTCACAGACAAAAGCATTAGAGAGTGTGCTGATTTAAACCAAAATGATATCAATTGCTTACTTTAATCACAGGTTGAATAATCTTCATTTTGCAGTTGTACTTTATTTCGGTAGGTTTACTGTCACTGGCTGAGAGCTATGCGAATATGCTGATAAATATAGACTTTACATTAAAATTGGCACTCATTTTAGCTTGGTGGATATGTTAATCTATTCACATTTATACAAGCACTGAACAGTTATAACATGCATTAATTCAGATACATAATTTACATTTTATTTTGTTAGGAAGTAGTGAATGAAGCGCTTTTTACTTGTGATTTAGAAAATGGACTATCTAATTGATTGCAAAAACAGCATTTAAAAACGGATTCTTCAATTAGTAATGCAACCTAAAAGGGAGTGGATTCCTAAAAGCATGCTTGAATGAACTGCCCTACTCTTTTCAGGCAGGCTGGCTTAGCGCAAGAACAACCTGATCTAACCACAAAGGTAGCCTTAGTGCGAGCAGGGGCTTGGACTACAGAGCTCTAGAGAGGTCTCTTCCCACCTAAATCTTTCCGTGGTAACTAAATAAATCAGTTCTTCCAATGACTGGATCCTTCAGGCTTTTGGAACGAGGAAATCTCATGGTCTCTCACTTTTTTTTTTTTCCTTGCTTCTTGTTGATGCGTAAAAAATAATTCCAGCCTTTTCTCCTCCCAGCCTGGTTTGCAGCTTTGAATGAGTTACTCCTTCAACAGCAGTGACCCAAACCACTGACTTTAAATAGTACATCTGCAAAACCAGACCGAAGCGGGCAACTTGCTGAGCATTTTTTCCACGCTAGGCTGTAGGAGCGTAGGTTTGCCTGTTCTTCAGACTTGGGCAAAAATGTCTTTTTTTAAACTAAGGCTTAGATTTCTTTTATGTATTCAGAAGAATAAACATAAATTAGCATAAATTAATCAAGATGTTTGACTATTTTTATAAATGAAATGCATTTTATTTGATAAAAACAGCTATGTTTCTTCTGAGACTGTAACTACCAGGCAATAGAGTTGGAGAAACTTCCTTGAGTTGTCTTTGGAAAGAAAGATAGAACATTTTGTTTCCCTCTATTAGTCTTTAACTCTTTTAATGCTGCAGTATCCCTTGCCTCCTGCCACTGCTTTAGAGCAGTCAGGGTTCGCACGCTCCCCAGGTGTTACCACTCAGCTTGTCAACATCTCCACAGTTTGTCCTCCTGGTTCACATGGCAGGGAAAAAGAAGAGCCATGGTTGATTGTACAAGGGACAATGGCTCAGAAACTGTCAAACCAGCCAGATCTGCCTCCTGGGGGCCCCTCGGTCTAAGCTCACTCAGAAGTTTGGATAATCACACCGTGTTAAACGATCTACTAATAAGTGCTTGGTAAGCGACTGGTGTGCCTTGACCTGCTCCAGGAGAAATGAAACATCAGCCCTCCTGTTGCCAGCTCCCACAAGACTATTCACCATGGTTGCATCATGGTCTGGCCTCCATCATCTCAATGTCCTGCTGTGCCTCAGCTGAAGCTTCACTTAACCAAGTGAATGACTAGATACTCTTTGTATCTCTGCTTTCTGGGTCTTGGAGGAAGCATCACCCATTTCTCTGTAGAGGTCAGAGGGGAGCAATCCCGTTGTCACCTGTAGCTACCACTTCCCGACAATGTGTACCTGCACATCTACAGTGAGGAACATCCTGGGAGGATGATCCCATGATTTTCAGCCAGTATAAGCAAGTGATCTCTTGCGCATATTTTTCTTCTCCACTGCCAACTTGAGATCTCTGGACTGTTTTGGCCCAGCATTTGAACCAAGCCTTAAGATCTTCAACAACGTCAGCTTTTCACCTGGGGCCACCCAACTGCTGCTTCTTATCCCAGCTTGTTCTGCTGCAGAGCACCTTGCTACCCAGCATTTATCTGACCTGATTTAGGTCCGACAGCAGCCCTGCTTTGAAGGGGAACCTGGACCAGATGACCTGCAGGGGTGCTTTCCAATTTGTGTTTCTAAGATACCTATCTTTATATGCAGTAGTTGTCTCATAAGAATTCATCCCCAATGATCTAAATTAATACCAGCAAAACACACTCTATAATTGGGCCTTAAACAGTTGCCCTAAGCACAGAAGCCTTTACAACTTTTTGGACAGAGAGTAACAGCCTGCCCACCGCACGGCTCTGAGGGTGTAATTAGGGAAATCATACCTTAAGAGCATTTAATGAAAGACTAAATGTTGCTGACCTATGGAGCTAGTTTCATTGCTTGATGTTTGTTAACAGCTGAAGGAGGTGGTCCCGCTGGTGGAAGGCAATGGTCGTGGCTGGGACGGTTCCTGTGCACATCACGCAGGGGACACGGGCAGCAGTAGAGCCCGGGTGATGGGACATTGGTGAGCTCGGTGGGAAGGGGAATACTTTGCTGAACAGCCTCATCAACCAGGCTTGCCCAGCTACGTAGGAACGATACCCACACTTGGGGCAATCACAGCTGGACAAGATAGACCAGTCGCTTGGGTGCGTGACCAATTATTACTAATAAATGGGCCTGAAGAGGCAGACAAAACTCTTCCCTCTTGTCGTGCTGCGCTGCTCCAGCTTCCTGAAACTCAGACTTGACTTTACTCATCAACTTGGTTATTTCCAATCACTGCAAAAGGGCAATTTCCCCAGCTCCATTTTAGAAAGTGTTTATGTTGCACTGACAGCTGTTCCAGGAAATCTGCAAGCTAGGCAGTTCTGTAAAGGAGTTCACGATTACTTTAACTTGGCGTATCCCCCTTTTTAAGCACTTCAATTCTAGGTGAAGTAAACTTTTCAGATCCTATTACCACTACAGGGACAGAGGTGATCTTTAAAAAAAAAAAGAAAAAATCAACTAATTTTTAACTGACCTTTTTTTTCCGCTACTTCCAGTCAAACTGATTTTATTTTGTTGACCTGGAGTTCTTGCTTGTTCTAAAGAGAAGCAATTTACCTTCTCTGCTGTTTCAAGTATTTCACATCTGGGCTGCTACGGCAGCCTTCTTGACATCGTTAAGGAGGCAGCGTGGAGCTGGCTCTCTTCCAGCCTTGCAGGCTTTCCCTAGTGGTCCAGAGCGAGCCTGACAGCCAGCAGACCACAGAGACGCCTTCGGGTGGCTTTCACAGGACGGCAAACGCCGTTTACTGAAGACTGCTGATCACAAAAGCCTTCAGCCCCGATAGATGCTATTTAAAAATCCTCCTTACTGTTTGCCTAGGAAGTACATCATCCCCATCTGACACCAGCACCAACACAGAATAAATATTTACAGAACACTTCCCCCTCCTCTCATTACAAACAATTCTGCTTATCCCCAGTGGGTAATGGACATGTGCCATGTTCAATTATATCAAAAACAAAAGGCGTTCTAAAAAAAGCTGCTTATGTTTCTAGCCTTGTCGCCTACAGGCTTTGTTCCCACTGGCTTCATTTTTGTACTTTGTAATTTCTAGCTTCTATTGATTTGATTATTTCCCCCCTTTGGGGATTAAATAGTGCACAATTACTGCCCTTATTCCCTCTCTTCCAAGGTTAGTTTTTAATGTCCTTTCATTTGCATTTATACTTGTAAGCCATTGAAAAATTCTCAGTTTTCATCCATATTTTTTTTTTTTTGTATAAATTCCCTCTTCCTGTAGGTTGTCTTCAAAGCATTCCCTCAGCTGCCACCAACATCCCCCGAATGCTCCACACTGCTGGCTGAAGCACCCCTTCGTGTGACAGAAGCGGGGGGCAATGACAGGATGGGGGTTAAGTGGAATTTCCCACCTAGCAATCCCTGCCGTTTTCTGGCACTGAATCAGAACCCGGCCCAGGTGTTTCTCATCTGTTTTGCATTAAAAGCCATCAGGATGTTCCAATTCTCAGTGTCCCAAGAAGCTCAATGGTAACGGGCACAAACTTGAACATAGGAAGGAACTTCTTTAAACATGAGGAGGAACTTCTTTATGTAGAGGGTAGCAGAGCACTGGAACAGGCTGCCCAGAGGGGTGGTGGAGACTGTCTCTGGAGACATTCAAACCCCACCTGGACATGCTCCTGTGCAACCAGCTCCAGGCAGACCTGCTCTGGCAGGGGGGGGTTGGACTACATGATCTCCAGAGCTCCCTTCCAACCCCGTATCATCCTGAGATTCTGTAACCCTGTGCCCATGCTTTAGCTCGGAAACAGGAGTATTCTGGTCTACCTCCCCCTCTCAGCATCCTACACTGACTGCAGAAGACCGGACACCTGTGTTTCCTAAACCAGAGCTACCCTGACGGGAGTTACTCCTGGTGGTGAGCAGCACTCAGGCAACGGGCCACCTTGTCTCCTGGTTTGGAGTGCAACACACCCCTGCCCACTCACACTGCTTTCACATTACACCACACACGTTTATAGACTACTCATTATCCTTCAGCAGCAGCAGCTTCATTACAGGGCCGCCACTTCAAACACCTCTCTAGCCCGCAGTTCCTAGAAGGCTTGCTGCTAATGGTGGCCATTAACAACCCAGTGCCCTGCCCCATCAGCACCAAACCACTTGGAGGAGTGTTTGCATCCTTTGCCACCCTTGCGCTTTGCCCAAGGCCTGTGTTCCAAGTCCAGAGCACACCCTCCCTTTGCTCTGTTAGTTGAGCACCCAGCTGGTACCTGGATAAAACCCCAGCTGAAGAAATTTGTTCTCCTGCCAAAGCCTTCTCACCCACTGGATGATGGCACAGCATCTCCTGTTATGACGACTGTACCACACGCACAACCGACATCTTCCAGGATTTTACTTTCTCTCGGTTCAAGGAGGGAAGCCCCAGGAAAACGGTTTAAGACAATCTGGGGACTGAGATCCAGACTGTGGCAGCGGTACCACAAACCATATGAGACATAGTCTGGGTAAGAACTTACCTCTATTTTTTCCTGTGCGAAATGGGAACCTGAGAAGCCCTTCTCGAAGCAAAAGCAAAGACTGACTCAATGCTAACTCACTTGAACAGAAGACTTTTAACACCAGCCTCTGAGCTGATGGCTTTGACGGGGTCCCTGTACAATTACAAGGTGAGAGTAGCCTTGTTCTCCACCTACACAGTCCTCTGAACAGTTTTAATAATGAACCCCTAGAAGAGCTTTGGCTTCATGACTAGAAGAACAAAAATGCTCCATTGATCCTCATACAAGTTGTCTCTGTAAGAAAAATATTCCATCTTTCAGGTGAAAAGCTTAAACTCTCCTGAATAGCAGAGAACAAGCAGGAAGAGACTCAAGCTCATCAATCTCCAGGCCATGCCAATGGAACAGACAAAGGGCAGCCTCAGTATGTATCATCTCCTCACAGTCACCTGCAGACACTGCAAAGAGAAACGTGTCTTCAGTCCGTGTTTTGGAGCCTAACATTATCTTACCAACAGCAGCTGGAGTTTCTGGCAACAAGGTGGTCCAAGGTGAAAGTGACCCACTGGGGAGCAAGTTATCAGTTATCTGGAACACCTATCCACATTCTTGGATGCACGTGGTTTGTCCTGATGGCTTATTTTCTCAGCTGCGGTGCCCAACAGCCACAGTGAGGGGAGGGTTGGCCTTCTAAAACCTCCACCTCTCCTCATCTAAGAGAAGACAACTGATGAAGTAAATGACCCAACCAAAATGTGAATAAATCTCCACCATCTTGTGAGGGGATGACTGACTAGAAAGCTTAGTAACCCTTCGCAAGTGTATTAGGTACATTTTTTAAGCCTGACTTGGGCAAAAAGTCACGTATTAAGAGTGTTCAGGATTGTTACATGAAAAAGCTGTACCACATTCTTCATTTAGAACAACAGCAGAGCTGAGACAGAAAGAATAACTAAAGGGACCAACTGCTGCAGTTGACTTCGGAGGTGACAGCAAGGCAAACCGAGTATATGTTTCAATGAGCTTTATTTAATTCTGTATTATACAAGTGGGATCTGAATCCCCAAACTTCGCATCATCAACATAATGGAGAAGCACCACTGCACAAAAGGAAGGCAGAATTTTGGAGCTGGAAGACGGGCTACATCAAGCCATTTCCCCCCATGTGGTCAGAAATTCTTCCTCCTTCACACAATGCGCTTCCCAGACCAGCAGGTTTACCCCAGGAATGAGAGAGACAGTGCTAGCTCTAAACACTCCCTCCTCCTCTCCCCAACAAAAGAGGCTGCTCAATGCCCGCAGTGGAATGGTTAAAGATAGGGAGTACATTAGGTTTTCAGTCTCTCAACCAGCTCACTAGATTAAGAAGTGGCCTGGTTACTCCCTCTCTCCTGAAAAAGATCCAGGAAAATCAAAGGCCTAAAATGCCAAAGACTTACCTCCTTTCCTTCCCCCATCCCATAGCCTTGTTCTCTAAGCAGAGAGAAGGCAATGAACTCTGAGGAGGCTGAAGGAAAGCCAAGGAAAATCAGGGGCTACCTGAATCCCTGGGAATCTGGTGGCTACCCTGGTGCCCTCATTCATTCCCTTTGAGGTTCAGAGACCTGTTTGGAATAGTACAGAGAGAGGGCCTCTCTTAGGGATTCGGAAGCAACCAGGGATACAGAACACACAGAAACCGCCGTGAGGGTACACACCATTCCAGGGATGGCCCAAACCACAAACAGGGCAAGACTCCCCCCAGCCAAGGCCCCAAGGGCTGGGGGAGCTGGGACGAGGCCCTGGCAGGGGGAAGAGAGCTCCTGCAGCAGTACTGAGGGCTCATGGGATTTTACTTCTTCTTCCTCTCCTGAGAACAGCGAGGACAGAACCTGGCAGAAAGGGAAGTAAAAAGACAGTATTTATGCCATGATATGAACCTTGAACATACAGTCCCAAAGGACCTTTTCCAAGGTCCCAAATAAAGCCTGAATCCAAATTTTCCTTTTTAAGAAGTCTTCTAAGCGTGTATATACAGTACTCTCCCTTCTGCTACCCAGGACCTCTCCTTTCCAAAGGCCAATGGGCCCTCCAGGTTGCTTGTTTACTCACCATTTTCCTCTTGGTTTTGTTGTCAGACCCACACAGGCAAAATGAAACCATTCAATGGAACACTGTTGGGATGGAGAGCAGTTAGTTAAAGAGCAGTTTTCTTTTGAAATCACTGCTTCTGGGCTACCGAAGCTTCCCAACATTTGATCGCAACCTCACAAATCCCTAGCAGCCATCACGGAATGAAGACTCACACCCAAACTATACATTGTGAGCAAGGAGAACTCCCCTTCTCCCTTGCTAGCTGTGGGGGCAAGAAAACAACCTGTCATTTTAAGGAAAACCCCGGAGAAAGATGCACTTAACAGGCCCTAGCAAGCCACCCCTCTGCCCTTCCAAACCATCTGAGGTAAGCCCTCTCCTTGTCACTGCTTGCTGTATCAGGCCCCACCCAAGGAGGACAAGACCTTCCACGCAAGACTCTCCCCGCTCCCTTCTCCCCCACTTCCATCAAGCACAGGCTCTTACGTCTGGGTTGTCGCAGCCAATCATCTCCCCATAGGAGACCTGGTGGCAGAGGCAGTAAGTAGGCTCATTGGGGTCCACGGGCATATCCAATACATCCGAAGGGTGCACATTTCCAAAGGTGACTGAAGGCATCCCATACTCTGTGCTACTGCAGGACAGGAATAAAGTAGGTCAACAAAATAACTGGCTTCCCTTCATGTCTCCCAAGACTATGCCCTTGTTTGCCAGACACAGCCACTTCTCCTTTTGTAAGCACACACACCAACCTCTACTGAAGTGGTCCTCTTTCCCCATCATGCTACACTACCCTGAAAAAAAATCAAACAATCTCCTTCCTCTTGCTTCCCAAGGAGGGACAGGGGACACACTGTCTGTTCTGGGTGAGTATCCCTCACAGGGAAGTCTGGCTAGGCCTCCCTTTGTCTGATTTTTAGTGCTGCTCCTCATTCCCACAAATCTTTTAAACACTTACGTGCGGACAAGCTTCAATTTCTTTTGGGCAGTTTTTGGCGCCTCCTCATCAGAGTTCTTTCCTTTAGAGCGAGCACGGGCAGCTTTCTTCTCTTTTTGGGCTCGGCCCTCTGGTAAGAAGAGAAAAAGGTGTTGCATCTGCCACCCCATCAAAATAGACACCTGATAGTAACACCCTCTCCAGCACTAAAATACTTTGGAGTGCATACTGGCTTTGGGCCACGCACCCCCAACTTAATTTTATCTAGCGGCCTTGAATATGCTCACACAAGAAGAGCCCAGGTCACCATCTTTTTACCTGTCCTTCAGATTCCAGCGTAACAGTCTTTGATCTGTACCACTCCAGTGCCTGCCTTCATCCCCACCACTTCCATAGTCACTTGGCTGCCTCCTGTATCAATCTGCAGCCCAGTGGTGGTACTCACTCTTCTTGCCCTTGCTGGAAGAACTGTCATAGTCACTCGACTCTATCTGCTTCTCCTTCAGGTCTGCTTCAAAGCGAGCGAGGTCTGTGTCCAGCCGCCGGATGTGCTTATCAACCTGCAAAGATGACGGTGACCAGGAGTTACCACAGAACAGAGCCCAAGAGGGCAAAGAGAAGAAGGCACAGGGCTTGCACTAAGAGCTGAGAACAATAAGTGGTTAGGACCTAAAAAAAGAGATCAGGGCCTTCCAGACTTGGGGACTTTAGTACAGCCTTTCATATGATAACCACTAGACACTTCCCTTCATACCATCTCGTAGGTCTGCATAGCCAGCTGAACCTTGTCGTCCCCAAACTCCTTGCATTTCCCATAGGCCTCCTGGATTTGCTTGAGAAGCCCCAGTTTTTCCTCCGAAGACAAAGTCCGTGCATTGCTGATATACTCCGTGGCCAACTTATCGATCTCTGACTTGAGGTCTGAAACAAGTTAACCATTAAATATGTAAATACACACGTACAACAGTGCCCTCCATTAAGAGAGACTGAAGGATCAGAGCAGCTGCAGGCTTCCTTCCCTGCCCTGAGATCCCCGTGATAAAGGCAAAGGAAAGAAAAGCTGGTCAAGCTGCACGCTTCCTGTCTCGTCAACGAAACCGTCTCTAATCCTTACCTTCCGTCCTCTGATCCAAGTCTCGCATGAGCTGGAAGTTTCTTTGCAATTCAAATGGCAGGTTCTCAATACCTGCAGGGAAAGGAAGAGACATGGAGAAGTCAGGTTCCTGTCCACAATGCCAAGGGGGGGGATAAAGCTAACTGGTAAGAACACATACACCACTCCAGCAATTCCCAACGCCCTTTCCTGGTGCACATTAGTGTGCTTCCATTTGTTGTCAACTCCAAAGGAGACAGACTATAGAAATATGACATATTTAATGCAGGAGCATAGTTCTGTAACACATCCTAGTTAATAGGAGCCTGCTGCCAGGCAGAAAGGCCTACTTTGCGAAAGCAGAAAACCAAAATTTGTAATTAAGTCAGTCGTTACAATACAACATATCCGTCCAAGAGCTCCATTCAGTAATGAAAAAAATAGTACAACAGCTGGTAAATAATGCCATTTAGTTATTTCTGTACAAGGATGTCAAAACTGAAGTTGATGACATGCTAATTCACTAAAAAGTGAGTCTGTTTTAGTGCATTAATTTTACATATGGGGACAGGAGACACTTTGTACAAAGCTAAAAAGCAAGTTTGAGACAAAATGGGGAGCAGTGAACAGCAGTCCTAACCCCCTGTCATGTGTTCCTTGTTCTGCCTTCTGCACTGTAACCTCAGTGCGGTCCGTCCAGCACCTGAAATGATGCTATACATTGTGAATAATAAACGTATGTAGGGCTCTGAATGAGCAATGTGAAGTTGATACTCAATTAATTTTCAATGCACTATGCTACTCACCCCCTAGGCATCACCAGATGCTCAACTGACAAAGCTGGTAAAAAAAATTCTCATTTTTCCATGCCTGTCTAATCAAACTGAGATCTAGTGTCACTGCATCAACCTGAAGTCCAAGCTTGATTGTTGTCACCTTTATACCGAAGAAAAAAGATAAATCTCTCTTGCAGGTTTAATTAAAAAAAAAAAGGTTGGGGGAAAAGCTCTTCAGAAACACAACCCAAGCATGCCTGCTTTCCGAACCCACTCTCCAACACAGAGATAGTGTAAATGAAGGGGTGTCTACCCATCATCAGAACTGTCTAATCCAGCAGTCCTGGCAGCACTCTCTATTTTCACTGCCACATGTTTCTACAGTAGAGACATCTCCCTGAAAAGCAATCAGCCATCAGGGAAGGTCTGTATGCAAGAGGCAGGTTTTAACAAGTACTACACACGGACCATGAAATTAATTCCTATAAGAACTGTGGGCCTCACTGTGCTCAGAAGCTGTTCCTTTGAGTTATGTTTTTCTCACAAACAGAATAGAGAAAGTTACATACAGAATGCTTATAAGTAATCAAGCAATTGCTTCAATAGATTTCTGTTGCCATTTCTATTTTAAATATCTGAGAAACACTCAGATAGTAGGTGTCCTTAAGTACCCAGACACATAATCACACAGCACATACACATCGCCACCTTGCATTCAAGGACAGTTAAACAAGGTAAAAACAAAAAATTAGTAAGTGACAAAATTAAGGCTGGCTGCACATTCCTAAATTTGATATGTCCATGTTTGTCTGGCATGACTGACTTCACAGAAGGTTCAAGCAGACAACTACCAGATTACATCCCTACAGCTCAAAAAAGCATCTCAGATGACAACGGGGACACAATGCTGAGAATTATCATTGCTTACAAAGGGAACTTATGGCAGGGATGAAATCCAGCTTGGAAATCTCAAGACCATGCCTTTTTCCTTCCTGCCATCCCCAGACTCATCAACTCCAAACCTTTCAATTTGTACAGCAAATGAAACATGGGTCACACTGCAGCACGCTGCCTTTCATGTCTCTCCAAAGCACCTCCCGCAGAAGACAAGACAGGTATCCTCTAGAGGAAAAGAGTATCTGTGCCTGCACTGTGCACAATATGTCAAATTCACACCGAGTTTATTAATCCTGGAAGATCATGACTTCTACATTCTTGACTCTGTAGTTTAAAAAAAAAAAAAAGAAAGAATAACATAATTTCTTTTTCTCTTCTAAAAAGGAATGACAGTAAAAGCATAAATTCCACTGGGTACAGTCAGTTTTCCCTCCGCAGGGCTAGGAACCTTTAGATAGAGCAAGCACCTGAGCTAGCACAAAAACCGGCAGGATGCTGTTCTCCAGGCAGAACAACTCCACACGAGGTTACGGCCACGTTTTACAGAGACGTTCTCGCAGCAGGAGAAACTCGGGCAGGAGTTTGCTTCTGCTACAGAACCTGAAAGGGACCGCGCTCTAGTTTTTACAGCTGTTACTGTAGAAATCTGCCATCACCACTAACACCAGTGCATGCCCCTGTCTGGACAGCCTCTGTCTCCCATTTGCCTCTATGTGCTTGGCCTCGTCTTTTCAGCCCCTGCCATCTATCCTTCAGAGACTCTCTTTTCCCAGTGCCTCCTCCCCTCACTTGCCAGCCTTGTAGCCAGGCCAGCGGCTCCCCTGCCTCGTTACCTGCCTCCCCTCTGCTGCCGGTGGCTCTCAGCAGTGCCCAGAGAGGTGATACCCAGCTCTGGCTCAGCACAGACACAATCGGCGGCGGATCATTTACCAGTCAAGCAGCTACAGCAATGATCTTCCAGAGGCTCATTAGCCGGGCAGGTTTCCACAGGGACTGGGGAGAAAAACCCCTGTCATTTGAACTCCTTCCCTGCTAAAACAAGCAAAATAATTTTGTAAAACCCCAGCAAAATCTTTCACTCTTTCACAGATCTCCTATCGGACCAACATTCCGCAACTGCTTCATCAATAAACTGGGAGAAAAATGAAACGATTGACAGTAGCAGCGACTTCATAATCAGAACTGTTATTAAGATGTTTTATCTGTGCAACTGGAAGTGGAAAGAAGCTGCGTACACCACTACAAATTATCATCCAGCGAATCTGGCAAGAACAAAAAGCGTAACAAGATAAAGCTGCAGCTAAGCAAGTTTTAACTGAGCAACAAACTATTTGTATGGTATAGAGTTTAACTATGGGGAAGTTTTCCACTGTCTGCAGCTTAACTCAAAAGCTCTTACATACCCTTAAAAAAAAAAAATGATGCTCTTCATCGCAGACTTTATCGCAGTGATCCGAACACTCACTGAAATTGCCTGGTCTGTGCTGTGCTGGCTATCAGGCATCACCTAACAGCTCCATAAAAACAAGTCTGAGATTTAAGTTTCCATTTCCTCATTCCTACTAACACAACACACTTTCCCTCAGACTATCTAAAAACATTCATGTTATGTATGTCATTTCGTTTCCTCCCGAATTTCTCCTTTTCCCTTTACAATTCTTTTGCTCTTCTTCTTATTGTAAGATGCAACTAAACTTTTCATGACTGAATACTATATATTGTAACATACCCAAATAATTCTCATTCTGAAATGGATCACGGTAATGAAAACACAGCCTACAGGCATCCTTGATCACTAGAGAAGAGGGTAATGAAGGGCAGTAGCTCTGTCCCAAACAGGAAACAGTCTGACAGAAAAATAAAGACAAGTGAGGGCATCTTTCAACACAAATGGCATAGCGGCAAGAGAGGAAGAGGAGGATGGAGAATGGAGGATGTACAGCAAAGAAAGTGCTAGCAAGGCCAGCAGCTTGGCCCAAAGCATGGGCTGGCATTAATGCAACTGTGTCCATATCTGCACAGATCCACGTGCAGCCCCACTGTGCCCCACTCGTTCCTGTCGCAGTACCATTACCCTGTACAGCATCAGCACAGGCCTCTCCCTGAATTTTTCCCACCCCTTCCGTTTCTTACCTTGTTTCCATTTCTTATCACAAGTTGAAAGTCTCTTTACCTACCTTCATCTTTCTTTTCCTCAGTTTGTATCCATTCATTACCCCCATTCTTTCTTTTTTTCTCCTCTTTCCTTGTCATTCCTTCCCCCATTCATCCTTCTGCAGACTTCCATAACCATGCTGTCTTATCCCTTAAGAGCCATGCACTCCCACTCTCCAAAAGTCAGAATCCACCACCACCCTCCTTCCCTTCCAATTATTATTTTATTTATGTCTTTTTAGAAACACATGTGGGGTACCAAGCGTAGGCAACTGATATTCAGCTATTTAACTCAGATGTTAACTCTGACATACACACACACACAGAGCAAGCCTACACAACCTGAGAACTTTCACTATGCTTCATTCTCCCATAGGACGTCTTTTAACTGTGGTAACTTTTTAACAATGGGTTTGTACTGTGACAGCGGCCAAATTCCCAAAGAGAGACCCACTGCACCAAGCACTATACAAATACACGGTGCTTTTCCCATCTGTTCACTCACCACGTTCAGATGCATGCTTGAATGTATTAAAAAATGTGAAAATACATCTTGAAACACAACCACAGTTGCTTTATTGAATAGTACAGATTTCAGCAGACACTTTAAACACCACATCGCTGAAGGCAATTGAAACAGTCGTGCTTGTGCCAGGGACTGCCACAATGAGAAGGTAAGTTCTTTGCCCCCTGAGACAGGGAGTTGTCTAGGATCTTGTGGGAGAAGCACATCGGACTTTTTGTTACTCTGTGATTCTCATAATTTTGTAGTGTTTGAAGGATACTGCAGGACAACTGGCTTACAGCCATCTCCAGGAGCTTCCTTGCTTCCTCATCAGGGGGAAGGATGTCTTGTATATCCCTGCATCCCTCCTTTTGGAGGGTATAACCCTTTTAAAGCACTGCTTTTATTCTGTCCTGTGTTCTAAGTGAACTGTTTATCTTACTGCACAATTTATTGAAATCGAAGCATGAGCATAACATATACCTTTCTCTCTGTTCATGTATGGCTCAGCCCTACTGCAATATACGCAGCCTAAACTGTAACGTTATCCTCCAAACACCTCTGTAAGGGATAGTACTACCTACGCTTTTACAAACGGGGTACTCGGGGGCACAGTAGACTGACCTGCCCACGGACACCCAGGACATATGGGTGACGTGCGGCCATTGTCATATAACCCGAGCTCTGGGCCAGTGCACTGCACACGAGTCCACACAGGTGCATCTGCTTCAGACACTGTCCAAAGGAAGAGGTGTCAGTCAGCAATGACAGCCAACATAACAGCCACACAAACCTAACGCTCCCCCAAAGAGTGGACCCTTTTCTTGGGGAGGGAGGGCTCTTTTTGTCTTTTTCTTAATTAGTTCACGACTACAGCATCCACAGCCAAGATAGTCGGTAAAGTTATTAAGTCTCAGAAAAGGGATCTTTATTGCTATGCTAAAGATCAACCTTGATTTCAGAAGCCTGGAGGACCTGGACGACTAACAGGTCAAATGAGACTTGTGCCACTCCAGGCATTTCCAGCCTCCAAGGGCAGGGACCACCACCAAAGAGATCACAGGGCTGTTTGCCAAAACGGTCACGTCAGATTTGCTGTTGAGTAAGTGAAGAAATGCAGAGAAAATGCAGTATGCTTTGTCGTGTAAAGGCATCTTGTGTCAGCTCTGATAAAAATACCAGTCAAAAACAAAATCAATTCTAAATAAACTGGTCATTAACAATAATGAGTGTATTAGCTTAGTGTGGGCCGTGTCAGTAGCTTTCGCACAGAAACAAATGATGCCTATGAATCACCAAATCCTCTCCCCTGCATGTGATCTTTTGTAATTTTCCATAGATCATGTGTGCTGCATCACAGATGCAACTAATCCAAAGTCTCAGTAAGGTGAAAGGCATCTTTCACTACACTAAAATGATGTTGAATATAGAAACAATTTATTAGGAGATTTGCATATCTGAAGTATGATGCGAGAAACTTCAGAGAGAAGAACAGGAGGGTACGGCTACGTGCTACGTTGGGGAAGGGATAAGAGTAATGACGGTAGCGAGAGATTAAAGAACTGCTGGGGAATTCAGAATGCAGCTAGGACTGGAAAGAAATCAAGGGCTAGCCTACAGCAAGTTCTAACATCACACTCATGCCCTCTAAGAGTATTAAGATGACAATACACATCATACCCTCAATTTGATGAAGACATTCAAACAGATGTAGCTATTCTGAAAGAATAATCCTATTTTACTGGGCTAGCTAATGTTATCAAGGAATGAAAGGACATTCCCATGTGAGTTGTAGGAGAAAGATGATGACTTTCAAAAGGGTGTATGCTGCTTCTGTCACTCTGGGCTTATGCCGGCGTAAGTTTTCTAATATTGACAAGCCCTGAGCTGGTGCAACTCTATGTGCCTATTGACACATGGAAATAGAAGGAGCAAAAGAAACTTGATGTCTCCCTAATCAGTATAAAAAAGGGGAAAAGCTCAAAAGAAAATGACTACACAGTACCACGTTAACTTACCAGCTGAGGACTCCTCATCTAAGTCTGCTGTCTCAATCATCCTCTTCCCTGAGGCAGATATGTCCTAGTGTCTGCTCCTGGAACACATCCTGACTGGTGGCCTCCAAGACAATGGAATGAATATCAAGCAGCCATCCCAGCAGACAGGCCAGTGACATCCTTCGACCTCTCAAGCTCACCAAGATTACTAGCCCTCTGCTGATGACTCTCCCAAGTGTTTAGATCTAATTTCGACCAAATGTTGGCAAAATCTAGTTCCTCAAAGGTTTGGGGTGGGGGAAGATGGAAACATTTTTTATTGTTTTGTTACCATTCCTTACCAACATTTTGTACTGACGTTTATTCAGGAACAGACTGGTTCAACCATAGGGAAATTTAAACTTCCTTCCAGTCTGGCACACACTTCCCAACTGGGACAACACATGATCCTCATTCAGTAAGGCAAATAAAGCAAGAGCCTTATCAGCCCAGGCAGGAACATATGTGGTGGACAGTGGTGGCTAGAACCAGCAAGGAGGGTGCTGTTTCCTTGTTTCAGAAAGCACACCCACAAACACCACCCTTACATTCACCTCAGCTACCTGAGCAACTGGGCAGTAGAGGACAGGCAGGTGAGCAGAGAGGTCATTTCATAATAAATTCAGGCCCCAGACAGCTGAAGAGAGGTACACGGCTTGGTTCTGTTGCCACCAAGTATACTTACTTAGTAAAGAGGAAAGCACTGATGATAGAGAATACATCTGGTTGCACAGCAGTTCTCTCTTCTATAAACATAATCCCTACAACCATGGCGTATTTTAGTGACATGGTTTAGTGATGGGTTTTTTTTTTTTTTATCAGAGTTAGGTTGATGGTTGGACTAGATGATCTTGAAGGTCCCTTCCAACCTAGACGATTCTATGATTCACACATAAACAGAGACTTATAGAAAACTATTTAGGACTTTTTCCTAAATGCATGCACTTCAAGGACGCCTAGCATAAAGAAGCTCTGTGATCCTCTCGAAAATTCCAAATATGAAGAAAACACAGCATTTGCATCTCATCTTCTGGAAAATCTGTATTAGTCACCCTTCCTTTCTCCCCCTCAAAGCCTTCACTACAGTATTTCTAACCCAGGACGAGAGCAAATACTGAGCCAAGCACAGCAACTCGAGTTTCAGCAAGCATAAACTCCTCTAATGAGTCGTCATGTATATTCAATCCTCTCATCACAAAACACAACGTTTTCTTCCTTTTAATTCTTCCTCCATCTCTAACTCCATTGCACCCACAGCTTCTCCCCTACTAAAGCTGCACTGCTTTCTTGGAGTGAGGGAAAGCACTTCAGATTCTTGCTTTCTCTCCTCAGAAGTAGGCATAAAATGGTTTAAAGACCAGAAGGAGGATAATATTCGAAGAAATGGAAATATTTTCATGCTTAACTTCAGCCACTGAAGAGAACTGCAGAAAGAGCCGTGCTCAAAGAAAAACACTCAGGAAGAAGAGAACTGGAAGAAGAAACATTGCTCTTCTTCCCCTTCCCTGAATCCTTTGGTTCAGTAGAGAAGTTGAAAGGGCAGCTTCAGTAGGATGAAGGAAGGAAGGTGATGAGAGTAAACAAGATAAGGAGTTCCTCTGTCAGGATGTTCAGCAGAGAAGGAATGCGCGTATTTTTCTGCTGCAAAAACACCTGCTAGGAGCATAACACATTTCAGACAGCTATGCTTTGCAATTAACAGCTTAGAGCAAAGACAAAGGCATGCCTTATCCCAGATCTAAACCCAGTTTCAAATTACAGCAAGAACTTGAAAGCTACTGAAATACCAGACCTAAGAAACTCCCAGACACCTTTTACTAAGAGAACTGCTGTTAATTTGGCTATTCCACAAAAATCTTCTGGAAAAGAACTTTAGGTGTCCGAAGCAGAGGACTAAAAATTCATTAACTGTAACAACTGAGGCTGTATGCACAGCTTTGTCAGAGCACTCATGCATTTTAAGGTATAGTTTTTAACTACCTAACCGCGTGAGATTTTCATACAAGGTGTTTCTCATTCCCAGTGACTGAGCAGTGATTCAAAGTTATATTTTATTCTCTTTGTTCACATACAAAGAAAATAAACTAAAACTCACACGCTGAGTCACACATACATGACCCAAACCTCAACCTGAAAATTGCCTTTTCAAGGTGTTCATTATTGTGACATTAGAATGCTTTTTCACAATGCTGCTGTGGAGTAGCCCACTTCCCTTACCAATAAAATGAAGGTCAAGAGATTTACTGAGGCAAAGAGATTAAAGCCAAGAAGGCCAGCAAATTACAAACACACCTCTTGAAATGTCTAAAACCGCTACATAGCCTGACTCTTCAGAGTTATCTGTTTAAAACAGACTTCAGTTGCAGCCATGAGCCTTCTCCACATCTGCTCCTCTGACTACAAATTTTCACTCAGAATTTGAGGGAAGCACAATCTACGCAAGGAGAACCTGTGAAAAGCATGACCCCCAAAATAAACACAAACATCAACCTCACTTTCTCAGAGTGGTATTCAACTGCCTCAAACACAAGGGCACCTTTTTTCTCCCTACAACCTTCACTTAATTCATTATACACCTTTCCTTTCTTCAAGGATTTGAAGAGGCCCTACAAACAAATGCTCTCTTTCATCACGTACTCCTCATTCATTCCCTGAGCAGATCCAGCCAGTAAACCATATGAAAGAGATTCTCTGTGGGAGGGGAAAAAAAAAAAAA
>KZ506185.1:104281-133026 GCA_002844005.1 Limosa lapponica baueri
CTAAGTTACCAGAAAGAAGTTCAAGATTTAATCAATTACAATTTACACAGGTAAGAAACTTTTAATCAGGAGACACTTCAACATGGCAGGTAAAAGGTGCAATGACTAAATATTGGAACTGTGCAAATTAACTACAGACGAAAGTCACAAAACCATGACAGTAAAGCCTACCAGCAAGCTAACTTACTGAGAGGGATGCTCTTTAACTGGAAGTATTACAATTCACGTGATGTGCTTCTCTAAAAGAAACTCTAGATTAAGCACAGCAACTGTCTTACAATTAGCTAACAAAGGGAATTAATGTTGCACATACCATAAAGGACACCAGACAAAACTGAAAAAGGTCTTAAGAGCTCTAGGAGTATACGAAAATGGCTAAACCATCACAGCGAATATTGTTTTGTTGTTCCTAACATCTCTGTAGCCAGATTTTTTTTTAGTACTTTTAGATTGTGCAGATTACCTTTTTTTTTTTTTATTTTAAGCAAGACACGTTAAAAATGACAATCTACACCACCACATTAATATCCACCTTCAACAGGACAAGAATCAATAATTCAATTGCAGGATCACACATCTCAGCTGAGAGAGAAAATAAGAGTTTGTCATTTTCTCTACATACTTGTACTAGAGGTAAACAGGAGTTTCCAGGGGGTTCATCAATTTTAGTTGCCAATGACAAGGAGATCCAGAAGTGATTAGTTTTGAAGGGAGCACTGTTCTAGCCACCAAGCTCACCCACTGCTTCCTTCCTCTCTGACTTAGTATCTACCATACCTTTCCACACTCAGTGCTGCATCTCTCTGATCTCTTCCTACCATCCACAAATCCCAGTCTTTCACTCCTTTATCCTCACACTGCAGCTCTTACTCAAAAAACGCTTGTGCTCTCCCAGTAGGAAAATGCTGCATCCTCCCTGGGCACTTACTCGTTGTCCATCTGCTTCTTCCCCCTCTTGCCCAGCTCCTGTTCTCCCAACTGCTGGCCGTCTTTGCTGAGGAGCCTTGGCCAACTGCAGTCTTCCATAACAGAATAAGAAAAGGATAAGAACATACATCTTTGTTCAGCATTCCTTGCTCCTCTCAAACAATCTGCCTCCTCACCCAACTCTTCTTCCTGGCTTTTGCATCCTCCTTCCTCACAGCTCCTAGATCCTTGCCTGTCCGCTTCCAGCTTCTTTTCAGCTTTCACTGAAATTTATTATGATTCTTGAACTTTCTTACTTTAATTCACAAGAGGTTTCCTAATGACAGAAGGGGCACTGCAGACGCAAGGAATGAAACCCTTTGTCTTCATATCAACATGTTACCAGCTCCGTGCTGGCAGAAACTTAGTGTAGCAAAACTTCTAAAGAATCAAGCTCCAATGTTTCCAAGCATATGCAAACAGGAGGAGATTTAACCTGGCCAGGTATAATGAAGTAAGAGACACGTTATTACAACTACCATGCTTTAAACACATCACCCCATCACCGTGCTCCCCTAGCATTGACATCAGATCAGAAAGAAAACACGGAAAGA
The DNA here is from genome assembly GCA_002844005.1 of Limosa lapponica baueri. Classification (NCBI taxonomy): domain Eukaryota; kingdom Metazoa; phylum Chordata; class Aves; order Charadriiformes; family Scolopacidae; genus Limosa; species Limosa lapponica. Next base: position 105,802 of record KZ506185.1, read on the forward strand.
GTTTTCATCAAAGAGCAAATTACTAAATCTTAACTCATTGGTACCTGCCTTCAAAAACAACTCCTCTGATTAGCCTGCTTGACTATTTTAAGAACACAGAGGCAAAACACGCGTTGAAAGTCTTATCCCCCAAAAGGGCAGAGTCTGACAACGTTATAACGCACCTTGAAGCAGGACGGTGTTACAGGAGGACTCCCATAACGTCACCAACTCCTTTAGTATTTACAGAGCACTTCTTCAACCAGCGAACCGGGACTGCACCCTCACAGCGCAGGAACCTACGGGAACCACCTCCCTACACACACAAAACTTATCTTCGGCTTCGTTTCACCAGCCCTGCAGTTTATCCCGGCAAAGCCACCCGCAGCCAAGCTGCCGCTCCCGAAAGGCGGCCGGGAGCAGCGCCGGGCTCCTTCCTCCGGGGACGCGGAGCCGGCAGCGGGGCCGGCTTCCCGCGGCAGCCCCAGCCCCCGGAGACGAAAGGGCTGCCCGTACCGGCGCTGCGGGCGGGCCGCCGGAGCCGCCGTTTCCAAGCGGCCCGGAGAACGCCTCTCCGCGGCGGACGGGGCCTCTCCGCACGGCCGCGGGAACGGGGCCCTCACGGCTCCGGGCAGGCCGCGGCGGGCGCCCTGAGGAGCGGTCAGCCCCCGGGCAGAGCTCGTCCCCCCACGGGGCCCCGCCCCGAGCCGCGCTCCCTCCGTGTCCCCGCCAGGGCGGCCCCAGCCGCGGCCCTCGGCCCCGCCCCCGGCGGCCCTTACTGTCCAGGTAGTGCTCCAGGTACATCCCCGCCGCCATCTTGGGCCCCGCACACACGGCCGCTTCCGGCGGCAGCCGGACACCGGCACCCCTCCTGCCCCCGCCCCCCCCCGGAAGCAGCGCTGCCCGGCTGCGGAAGCCGCTTCCGTCCGCCTTCCCGGGCGCTTCCGCTCCGCTCCCGCCGCCATTTTGGGCTCTGCGGGGCCGCCCGGGGCGGCAGCTTCTCCGTTCGGCCGGGTGCCTCCTGCCCGACCGCCGCCTGAGGACTGCGCCGGGGGTGAGGGAGGGAGAGAGGGAGGGTGCCCGGCGGGATCAAGGCGGGCCACTCCGGTGCTGGTTGCGGGAGGAGGCGGCGGGCCCCGCCGCAGGGAGCAGGCCCGGGGCTGCCTTGATCCGACTCCCCTGAGATGCGGGAGAGTAAATAGCTGATGCCTTCATACCTGCGCCAGAAGAACCAGGCTTCGTGTTTTGGAGGCTACGGAGGGCTCTCCTGGCTTCAAAGAATTTTCAGCAGTCTGGTTGGGTCATTGGTTGAGGAAGTGCTGTCTGTTAACAGCACCGAGTCTTCCTACTCATCATTCAACTCCCCAGTGACAAGTAGCTGCCGCAATACTATAAACAGAGACTCTCTCTGCTGTAAAGTAACAGTGGTACAAACTTAACATACCTAACAAACCAAACAAGCAACGAAATAACGTTAAAGATGTGAGCATGCTGTCTTTTCCCCATCTTGCCGGACCCGCTTTTCTTGACCGTTTACCACGGGTCACTTCTAGGTTAGAGATCTTGCGGCAGAGTTCTGGAACCCTTCCCCCGGGTGGTCCTTTGCTAGTGGCTGCACATGACATGGCATGGAATTGTGGTAGGTCAACAGGGTGAAGGAACCGAGACAAAATTATCTCATTTGTTTTGAGCCTTAAAAGCCTATAGCACTCAGGATCGTTGTTTCAAGAGGTCAGCATTAATTTAGCATCCTATACTGTTTAGGAGGCACTGGGTTTGTTTAGCAAATGTTAATGTTTAATCTGCCTTTCTCCTGCCCACTGACCTACATCGTTAAGCTTTTTCCCCGTAGAGTGTATAATGATGGTTGTTGCTGCTAGTTCCTCGCCCTGAGGAGAATTGACCAGACTTGTTTCTTCTCTTTCTTCCTAAAGATCTTCCAAGGCACTGTGCCTTTATTGATATAGATATACTGGGATTAAGTCTTCCAGCAGCCTGCAATGAATACTGAAGGGCTCTTATAAAAATGAATTGCAGCTGTTTGAATGATCAGCCATCGTGCCGTTACACTTTTTGGTTAATTGAGAGATCCACTGTGTTCTGAAGATGCAGTGTTTTCCAGTCCTATAGTCATTTAAGTTATTTATGACATATTTTTAATTATTCAAAACACATTTCCAGTTCCTGTGTGAAGCAGCTGGCTTCGGTTAGCTGAACATTATTGTTAAGCCTCACTTTGTTTTTAAAGTACTTCAAAATTCTTGTACAAATTGCCTTACACTCTTAATTAAAGAGGACGTGGCTGTTGCATTGAAAAAAAATCTGCTTGCTATACCCTGTCACAGAACTAAGCCAGAATATCCCAAATGCATCCCGCTTGGAGCTACCAGGCTGAATGGAGCTGATGTTGAGAAGCGTATTCTTGGACATCGCCAGTTTGGTTAAGAGACCACCTGGGAGTCCCGTCTTATCCTTCATGCCAAGGGTAAGGAGGTGTCAAAATACTAGACCACTGAAGTGGAAAGACAAGCTCCCTCTGGGATTGTTGGCACCGCTGATACAAAAGACAGGGAAAAGAGGAGACACTTGCCTAAAATCTAAGTGGTAAACCTTAGTAAAGTGTACAAAAGAAGGTTTAACTTCATTAACTGCCACTGTGAAGTTGGAAAACAAAGGGGAGAGGCAGTTTTGTGTACCTGTGTGGCCTCACAGCAGTAGAAACTCTCCCAATCCAGCAAAAACTAGTTCCTGAGCTCTGAATCTCGAAGTTTGCTGTCTCTCTATTTCTGCTTTCTTTGGAAAGCTGAGGCACTGAGGTTCATGGAGAAGCGCATTGCTCAGGGTTCCAGGTGCATCTTCACCCACAGATGGAGTGTTACCACGGTAGTTATTTGGTGAGAGGTCTAATTTTTTAGAGTAAACACTTCTGCAAGTGAAAGTCCTAGCATGGGCGCAGATCATTTTACAGGAAAATACTTCCCCAGCTGGAATATGCTCTAGAGGTACATGACTATTTATCCCCACCCAGCCTTGTATATTGATACTCGGGCAACTGTTGGAGTAACAAAGCCACATACGTGAACCCCAATGGTTACCGCACACCATCCCCCCCACCCTGGAGTTTGCTATTTCAATTACATCCTATTGTTAAAGCAGTAAATACTTCCCAATTAGATAAGGGACCTGACTGATGAGCAGGAGCTGTGCATCTCACAAAGGGAAGCTAAACAGCCTGCCGAAGCAGTCTAGAGTAGTGGTTCTCAACCTTTATTGATCTACAGATGCCTGTGTATTTTCCCTTGGAAATGTAAACATCTGCCTACCAAATTTAAGCCTCCAGCTTTTCAGTTACCTTACAGACCTCTTAAATGTTGTCCAAGGACCACAACGTGAAGGTCAGTGCTTGAGAGGGATCCTTAGGCATACCCCAGCAGGAGGCCTACAACTTCAGAGTCTTGTCTGGTTCCCTTTTTGCTCTTCTCATGTTCAGTTCTTCTCACTCTTTAACATTCTCACTTCAGAGGTCCCTGCTCTGCATTTCCTTCTCTTCAGGAAAGACTAGTTGTACCCACACTTCATTCTCGCAAGCATCAAACAATCGATCTGCAGCACTTGCCCCCAAGGTGATGAATCAGCTGTACAAATGAAAGAGGATGCCAAAGGCGCCAGATTATAGCTATGTCCGCGTTTCCAAAACCACATCCTAATGCAGTAGCAAAACTAGGCATAGACTCTAGTTCTTTGGTGTCATGATTTCTTTTCTTGCAGGTTTTTTTTTTTTCCATTCATTACACAGACACTACATGAAATCGAAATGTTTGTTGGACCAAGTTACTACATCTCTCTAGTACTTTGGTGTTCTACTATACAGAAACAAGAAACCATGCACACAAATTTAATCTTTTGTACCTGAAATGATGATTGAACAGGTACCTATCTTGTAGTTAAGGAAGTACAGAGCAATTTCATTCTATGTTCTGAAACTGCACTAGTAAACTTGGGCAGCTTTCAGGTACATTACCTGCAAAATATTAGAAGAAAACCCTAAACATGATATATATCCTTTAGTTGATATAAAGATGATAAAATAATCAATAAAAATATAGAAGACAGGCAGAATCTCATAATTATATTCTATATTAGGAAGAAAGTTGGATGATGTAGACAAATCTGTGAAGTAATGAAATACTACCTATTGCCAATGAGATTTAGGAAGATGTTTAGTTCTACTCATTAAATAATACATCCTAGAAGTTGCATAGCTAGAAACTGACAATCAATAATTTTAAAAGAATTATCTGGCAAGCAGATGGAAGCAATGGGCTTTCTTTTCCAAACAGCTTCGGAGCTCTGAATGTGTTCCAGAAGACCAGCAAATACTTTTACTTGAAAAGTATTTTGAGAAGTAAATGGGATCATCCAGGTTGCCGTACGCCAGTTAACCTAACACTGATTTGGCAAAAATCACAGTGTGATTGATACGGGTCGCACTCAGCTAAGAAAAGAAACATAATGCTATTTGTTTTAATTTAAAGAAAAAAGATCTCGTTAAAAGAACTACGTATCCTTTTATCACAATGTAAGTTTGGAGGCTCACGATAACCGTCTAGGCCTAATGTAGCAAGACTTATAACTCAACACTCCACAGCTCGGTCATTCATAAAGGAACAAGAAAAGCAATACATTAAGTACTACACGATGGAGCCAAGCCTTTCTTTGAGACACCTAAGCCAGTTCAATTTCATTTAGCTGTTTGGGAAGATGAATACAGTGACTTGATCATGATCTTTTGTAATTCATTACAGAAGAAAAAAAAAAAGACTTCTTATAGCAGAAGACTTTAATGTACTGAACACAGGCAAAACAAGACCCTATGGATTAAAAAAAAAAAAAAAGTAAAATAGAATGGCAGTTTTAATGTCAGTGATAACCAACAAAAAACTCTAATAAGGGACATGGTTGATTAACCATAAGGTTTTAAATTATGAAAGTCTTAAATCTTTCTTGAAGATTTAACTGAATTACAGACTAGCAATACTATCATTAGTCACGGCTGAGATTCAGTTACTGTTTGTGGGTGACTCTTCTAAATGATTTCCAGCCTACGTGATGTTTCCTTTTAAAGCAATGATAATTTGCAAAATCCAGCTAAGAACAGACAACCAATTCAGTAAAGGACAAGAAGAAAAAGTGCTACTGCCTTCCAGCAGAGATACAAGATGCAGCCTAGTACAGAACTCCAGAGTCATTGTCAAGTCTTCTTGGGTACAGACATACAAAAAACAAACAGATTGGCATCACAAAGAAAATGCAGGGTCAAAGAACTCAGGGAGCTGAAGAGAAGCTGAATTCAGGAAGAATTCAGGAAGCTGAAGACCATGGGATCTTGTTAGAGAATCTTCCACCCTTGTGAGTGGGAGTTAAATAATTGAACCGTTGCTTGCTTGAGAGCACAAAGCTGAAAAGCTGCAGACTGTGGAACCTGAGGCTTCATCTCAACAGGGAAGAATTTTTTATAGGTGTTACATTTTGCATCCCGCAGGTAGCAACTGTAGTTTATAAACCACCTGAAGCGCATTAGGTATGTTAAACAGCCTTGGGAATTCAAAGAGGAAGACCTAATCCAAACTTAAATAAGTGACAAAGATAATGAGAGTGAGCTATCTTCAATTATTTCTACACCAGCAACAGGACTCTGGGTAAACAGAGAAGGAAGAAATTCTTGTTGATGAGAAAAAAAAGAGGCCTGGAATAAAGTGGCATTTCTGAAACTGGATGGGAAAGTCCCTTTGTGAAAAATCATTAGCTTCTTCCTGGGCAACAGTAAGACCTATAGGAGCAGCAGCAAACTGCACAAACACAAGCAATAATACCTTTGAAATAACGGGTAACAGGAATTGTACAGCTTTAAATACATATGGATCCCCATGCCAGGTAGCAGATACCAAGAAGGGGAAGGATAGCAGACACTAGAAAACACCACATCGAACCAGGAAAGGCGATTTCAAGCACCTTTAACGTATAAAATGAAAAAACCACTGCAAGGAATTTTCACTTGTGAGCCATTCCCCAGGGAATTCAAAGTTGGCGAAACATCTTTCCAGCTTTTAAAACTGCAGCTTTCTTTATACAAGACGCTGCACCCAGAACAAGTCAACTTTTCAGACAACAAGGTGATGCACACAAGACAAAATAGTAACTTGAGTGCAACTGCCAATTTTGTCCTGTTCATATGGACATGCAGAAGAGAGCCACAAGCAGTAATAAACCTGGGCTGAATCTGTGGTAATTACCAAAGTGAGCAAAACTATAAACTGAGTTGTCCATGAGAAAAAAAGAAATAAGGCAGAAAAATGTGAATGAAACTCTTCTGTCAGAAAAATTTATTATGTGGCCAAAAAAAGCCCTAATTTCACAATCAGGAAGAGGAAAACTTTCGGAAAAAGCTCATCCTGGGTTCAGTGAGAAAGTCTGTGAGCAAGAACAAACAATTTAAAAAAAAAAACCCAAAACCGGAAACATAACACATGGAAAAGGGGAAGGCCAGACAGCAAGCAACATAAATTAGACATTGTAAAATCAAGAAAACCGTTAAGGAAAGCTTTGCGGCTAGCAAAACTACTGGTAATAGGAAAGGGATGTTGGATCTTTCATTCCTTTCTTTGAATAAAAACCAAAGAAATCTTACTAACAGTACTGTTCCATTCTAGATAAAAACGCTGAAAATGCTAGTGACACAGAACAGGGGAAATCAGTCAACAAATATTTCCAATTCCATATTCAGAAAGAAACAGGATGTGGCAGTCATACGAAAATAGCAACTTCTATCCAGTACCTCAGTATCAAAGTGGGAGATTCGACAACAGCTACTAGGGATGTATCTTTTTAAGTCAGCAAAGGAGTCCTAAAAGAGTTCACTAACAAGCTCTCTAGCCCATTGATCCAGATTTTAATTAAACTTCGGATATTAGAGAAATACCTTAAGACATTCATGACAGTATTCCCAAAAAGCAAATGAAATGACTCAACGTCAAAATTATGGAAAAGCTGTTGAGATGAAGAATTTGTGAATGAAAACCTATAACCCAAAGGTTATACAGATTTTTGTAAAAAAAAAAGAAAAAGAAAACCCAAACCCTAATTTCATTCTTAGATGACATCATTATACATTTGGTTTAACAAAGGGGACTGCATAGGTGCAACATACTTAAATTTTTGTAAGGCATTGACCTAGCACCATAAGTCAAAAAGATTTACTGTACATAATCACATACTAAGAGGATTAAGAAATGCCTAGCCTGCGAGTCTCAAAAAGAAGCTAATAAAAAGTTGCACTGAACGATGCTTTTCAAGTTAGTGTAGGTCAGACGCAATATAGCATTTTCAACCTGGACCTGAAAGTAAAAAAAATAACAACTGATAGCTTGGGGGTGACAAAACTGGGAAAGTGGTGAGTGACCTGGTCCAGCAGTAAGCCAGGTCCGTTCACGCAAACCGGACTTCGATACAGCCTCACGTTAAGTATCTAGGAAAGAAGAACTCAGACCATACCTGTAGAAAAGGGGAGACGCTATCACGGAAAGCCGAGACTTCGGATGATCTCTAAGGGTCACACCAGACAAGCAGCTAATGTGAGCTCCCGTATAACGCTGCGAGAAAAGGGCAAACGCGATCCTCTGCAGACTTAAGGCAAAGGGCAGGGGGAACCTGTCCATGGCACTGGGGCTTGAACACTCAATTCCGGAAGGAGCATTTTTACAAGATACTGAAAAATTTGACAAGATGTAGAAAGAAAAGACAAGAATAATTCATGGGCTGGAGGAAATCCCTTACAGTGGAAGATTTAAGGAGTCCCATCTATTTAGCTTGTCAAAAAGTGGACTGAGAAGTGACATTACCGTGTTTAAATACCAGTCCAGGGGAAAAAGCCCCACTGTGCTCTAAGGCTCCCTGAAACAGCGGGATGGATGTATCCAGAACTAGCAACTGGAAGCCAAAGCCAAACAGATCCAAAGGAGAAACCGGGCTTAAGTATTTGAACAGTGAGAACATGAAGCCCTTGCAGCAGGCTACCAATGGAAGGGATTCTCTGTGTCCCAGTGCCTCAAAATCAAGCCAATGCATTTTGTCAGCACGTACTTCAAATACATGTTAGTCCTCGGGGCTCAGTACAGGATAAATGGGTTGAAATGTCACCTGTAAAATGCAGGAGTCAAATCAGACAGCTTCTTCTAGCCTACCCTATGGATCTACAAAACACTCCGACTGTTTGCAGCCAACCCTGGTGACTAAACGCAGAGAAAAAGGTTTCTGCCACAGGCTCCGCGGATGCAGAGGGCAGAGCTCCTCGTTTTCCTTGTGCGAACCGCAAAGGCTGCCCAAAGGCAGGGATGTGCCTACCCTCGCGTCCGCCCGCACAGCCGCTCGGGATTCACCAGCGGCAAGATGCTTGTGCAGTGGTCTGGTGCAGGGGGAAGGAACACACGTCACAGGGGCAGGGTGCTCGCAACAGCACCGTCAAGGAGCCTTTTACACCAATTTATTTCTATACAAGGTGGTTAAAAAAAAAAAAAAAAAACCCCGTATTGGTTGTAGAATCGAAGACGAAGAGAAAGGGAAAAACAAACGAAGAGTGAAAATAAAAATTCGCCAGGATAATGCGTTTTATAAACACAGAGATAGAAACGGTTACAGCAAGGACAGAGCGGGCCAGGGGTGGGGAATAGATATTTATATATATATATATATATAAATTCAAGGGGCCTTCAGTTTATTCTTGTTGGCTCCCCCTTCTCATTAGATTGGTCTCTCTGTGGGGATCTTCATCCCCTTCTCTCCACTGTCCACCTTTTGGGGATTCTCTCCCATGACCAGGGTCCAGAAGAGGCCACCACTGCCATGTGAGTCCAGCCCGTCTTGGCAAGAGGGAGCCTGGGAGAGCACTCTGACGGGAGGTGAGCAGGAGAAGCTAGCCTTTCCCTGCCTCCTGCCGGCTCCTTGAAAAGACTGGTCTATTCCTCCTCCTCCTTCCCTTTGGGAAACTGGGGGCAGGACAGGCGCGTGAGAGTCAGAACTGCTGTCATTCCGCTTTTCAGGAAAGGGAGTAGAGAGAAGGGTGATGATTATTTTGGCAGTCTCTTACCCTCCCTCCAGTTGCTTTTTGGTTTGTTGTTGATGCCTGCAGGCTTTTCTGAGGAGGTGGGCGGGGGGGCGGGGGAGCAGGAGGGAGAGGAGGAGGATACAAGCTGCTAGGACATCATCCACAACGGGCAGGAAGAGCAATGAGCAGGAACCCACATTCCTACAGGGCCTCGGCCATCGTGCTGCTCAGACAGCTGGGAGAGAGAGGCAGCAGCCAGTTCAGACAGACTCCTCTCTATTGCTCTCCACTGAGGGAGGAGAAAGAGTGCAATACTCCACAGCCCTCGGGCAGTGTAGGCACCTGTCCGGCCCAGAGAACATGCCTCACCTCTCCCCCCTCGCCCTGCCACTGGTCTCACCTTCCACTGGGGAGAAGGAGGTTTCTCCCATCCAGTCCTTGGGGCAGGACAAGCGACCCCTCCTCCCTTTCACAAGCAGGAAGGACAGGAATGGATATTTCTCTCTTAGACACTCAAGGAAATCCTCAAAAAACCCCATCCAGCTGTGAACCCTGCCACATTCTTCTGTGGCCTGCTGAAAACATGTGTCCGAGCCCCTGTACGTACAAGGACCGTCTCTCCATCCCATCCACCATGCATGTCTCAACACGCACCCCCCCTTCATACGCATTCTACAGTGAGAGAGAAGGCAAAACGGGGGCCTTTCTTTGGGTTTGAAAGGAGGGGCTCTTGCATGAGGAAGTGATCCCGGCACAGGAAAGGGGCTCTTGCACAAGGAAGCATCCTCCTACCAGGCAGGCTGTTGCACAGAAGGAGCACCCCCTTGAGACAGGCTGTTGTTCAAGGGGCTGCCATGAACAGGGTTACACGGCCAGAAGAGGCTGTTGCAGGAGGAGAGGCCGGAGACTGTTGCACGAGGAGGGCCGCTAAACAAGCGGTGCCCCTGGGCGCAGGCTATGCACAAGAGGCTTTCTGCTCCCTGGGTTGAGGTCTCTCTAGGAGCTGGAGAGGTGCTCCACTTGGATGGCGCTGGTGCTGACAGTGAGGCAGATGTCCTTGTGATGCTCTGAAGTCTTGTAAGGAGTCAGGTCAAAGGAGCACTGGGGGGGAGGGTTGGGTTGGTTAGTGTCTCCAGAAGGGCCCCCTGCTGCCCCCCCGCCCTGCGGCTGGAAGTGCTGCTGCTGCTGAGAGGCCTGGGCTTGCGCCTGAACCACCTGCTGCTGTGGGTCAGGGATGTTGTGTTTCCGCATGTGCTTCATCAGGTACGTCTCCTGCAATGGGAAGAAGGGCGTGAGAGGAGGGGATGACATTCGCAAAAGCCAAAGCCAACGGGGAGGGACACAACAGCTCAGGGGGCTGCTCCTGTTGGACCTGAAGGAGCTACTCCCTGGGAAGTGTGTCCACTTCTGCTACCCCCCAGGGCAGCAAACACTCACCGAGGTGTAGGCCCGGCTGCAGATGGAGCAGGTGTAGACCTTGGCGTGTTTCACCGTGTGTGTAGCCAGGTGTACCTCCAACGAGGCGGCATCCGTGTACGCACGGTGGCAGTTGTGGCACTTGAAAGGTTTGTCTTTGTTGTGCTGCCGTCTGTGGGACTGGGGGGCCGCAGCAGGGTGGAGGAAGGAGAAAGCAAGCACAGGGAAGGAAGCAAGTATTAATACTGGAGAAGGCTTTCCCTCTGACACCCCCTTCCAGCCAGGACCCAAGCTCCCTAGGGCCCTGTCTGCTGACGGAGGTACACCTGGCTCCTAGTGTAGGGGACAGAGCTCCTCCCTCCAGCCCACCACATCTTCTCTACAGATGCCCTTTTTTCTCGGGCATACTAGGCATTTGAAGAGCACAGTCTCCTAACTCTCAACCCCCATCTTCTCAGTCTCCACACAACTCTTTCACAGTCCTTTTCTCTCCTCTCCTCCCTAACTACACATTTGCTCCCCACATCTGTCACTGCCCTTCAGGGCAGGATCTCCTTTAACTGCTCGCAGGCATTTACAGCTCTGCCATTTGGCATGCCTTACAGTTCCCCTCCTCCAGGATACGGCAACAGGACACACCACCTCTGCTTTCCTAAATCCCTACTCTTATGCCCTCCATTTTCTTGTAAAAGAAACCAAAAACCCAACCAGATTCTCAGATTTTATTCTGTGTGACATTTAGCAATAATCTTGTCCCAGCTAAGTTAGAAAAATCTGCAGAACAGGTGGGAGGAGCTTTACCAAGGTCTCACCGCTTTCAAGTGAAATTTACAATTTTACAGGATGAGACTGTTTATGAGACTTCTTTGGGTCGCTAGTGCCACAAAAGCCAGGAATCTCTCCCCCACCCAGGGCTTCAACAGCTTTTCTGTATTCTTTCCCTCTCTTCCCAGCTGCCCCAACTTCTCCATCTCCTCCACTCCAGGCAAGTAGTCTCTCCTCCCACTTGACAGCCGCCCTTGCCACCACCACTGGTGAGCAGGACAAGCCCAGTCCCTTACCTGCAGGTTGGAAAGCTGGGTGAAAGCCTTTTCACACCCAGGGTGAGCGCATTTGTAGGGTCGGTCCCCAGTGTGGATACTGTTGAGGAGGAAGAGCACAAATGGGAGGCAGTGAGCAGGCAGGCAGGGCAGACTGCCAGGGCCTGATGCTGCGATCAAATCTCACAGCCACTCAGGAGAGCAGGGAAGGGGATGATGTTGCCTCCAGATGCTGTTCTCTCTGGACAAAGAGAGCTCTGCCCAGCTCCTGTGTCCAGCTAAAAAGTTAGAGAAGATAGGCAGTCAAGCAGATTTCAGAGAGTGACTAGGACTGAGGAGCAAGAGCTTACGAATGCCTGCCCAACTTGGCATGAGGGACACCTGAAAATGGGTTGGGAAGGGGTCTGGAGGTCCAGGCTCCCTGCTCCAAGCTCAGGAGTCCTCTATGGCCAAGAGGAGTCTGTTTTCCTGCTTCCGCAGTACCAAGAAAACAGCTCTGTTCCTTCTCAGGACAGACACTCCAACACTTTTCCCTTCACACTATCAGGCTGAGATCACCTACAGTCCCTGTCCCCCTGCAATGCCAGGCGAAGCTTCCACACACTCAGTCCAACCCCCGTGGTGCCAGGCTGGGATCCCCTATGGCCAATGCCTCTCTCTCTATCGCTCTCTCTCTCTGTGCCCCCCGCGGTGCAAGACCAAGGATCCCCAGGGACAGCACGTGCCCACCTCAGCCCTGACGTGGTCAGTGTCTCTTGCGCAGCCTCCACTCCGTCCACTCTGGTGGGTCACCTCCGTCTGTGGGTGCAGCCGGCCGCGTTCCCCGCCCGCCCCCCGCATGCTTGGCGCGCGTGCTCCACAGGTGCATGCCGGCAGCGCGGGGGGGCCAGGGCCAGGCCCCCAGCCTCCTCTGGCCCTTACCGTGTGTGCTGCTGCAGGTGGGAGAGCTGGCGGAAGGCCTTCTGGCAGTAGCGGCAGGTGTAGGGCTTGGCCCCCGAGTGGATGCGGAGGTGCTGGGCCAGGTAGGATGTGTTGGCGAAGCTCTTGGAGCAGTGAGGACACTTGTGCGGCTTGACAATCGCCGTGTGGAGCTTGGAGTGGATCCTGCCGAAGAGGAGGAGGAGCAGCAGCAGTTGGACACGACCGCCATCTGGCTAGTGCTGATGGAATGAGGGCACAAAGGGGGTGGGACAGCACCACGCTATCTGCTACATGGAGGAACTCCAAACACGGCATGAGCTTGCTCGGTCTCAAACCGTGCTCCCCTTGGATTCAAGAGACCATGGTCTGTCCGCACCGGGGGAGGATCCAGAGAGAGGAACTATAGAGTTTGGACTGAGGGGCATTGGCAGAGCTGTGTGTGGGAAGCCTACGGCTGAAACAGCAGGGGGGCTGCAAGCCTGGACTGAGACGTTTGGCAGAACTACGCTGGGGTGACAGGGAACAGTCCTCCTTACGCCCACTCTACTCTCACTCTGACACAACCAGCCCTACCTTCTGGCAGAAAGCATCACTCCACTGCAGGCGCCCCTTAGGGTGAGCAGCGCTAGCCTCTGTGCACACCCAGCCCCTCACAGCAAGTGACAAGTCTCACGTGTCGGATACCACGACTGCCGGTTTATCGTGTACAAGACCCCACCGGCCTGCGGAAGACAGCAGGGTCTCCCCAGGCAGTCGCCCGCTGAGGGTGCTCACAGCATGCTGGGGTGACGGCAACATGCAGTGCGGAGGGCGCCCAGCCTTCCTCTGGCCCTTACCGTGTGTGCTGCTGCAGGTGGGAGAGCTGGCGGAAGGCCTTCTGGCAGTAGCTGCACGTGTAGGGCTTGGCCCCTGAGTGGATGCGAATGTGCTGGGCCAGGTAGGAGCTGTTGGCGAAGCTCTTGGAGCAGTGAGGACACTTGTGTGGCTTTGTCTCCGTGTGGGACTTGGAGTGGATCTGCATCTCCGACTTGGAGTAGAAGGTCAGCGAACACATCCGGCACCTGGGACCCGGGGTGAGGGGAAGAGACAGTGTCAGACGGTATGCCCCAACACGACAGCACCCCAATATGTACCACCTCTAACTGGACAGGGCCTTCCACAATGAGTGAAGAAGGGACATTTTCTCGCTATGTGGTTCTGGGGAGGTTTCACCCTGGGCACTGTGCTCGGCTGCGAGTACTCCAGCCCCAGGGGGACAAACTTAAGCCAGGAACTGGCAGAAGAAACCAAATGATTCCTTGCAGCCAGAAAAGTAAAGGTCCTGGAAGAACCTAAGAGGTCAAAACAAGGGAAAATGGGTTTAAACTAAAAGAGGGTAGATTTAGACTAGATATAAGGAAGAAACTTTTTACAATGAGGGTGGTGAAACACTGGAACACTGGTAGATGCCCCATCACTAGAAACATTCAAGGTCAGCTTGGATAAGGCTCTGAGCAACCTGATCTAGTTGAAGATGTCCCTGCTCATTGCAGGGGGGGTTGGACTAGATGACCTTTAAAGGTCCCTTCCAACCCAAACTGTTCTATGATTAGGCTTACAAGGGAGACAGGGCAGCACTTTCAAAATTTTCCAACAGCAACCCGAAGGAGACAGGAATAACAATTCCCAGACAAAAAACCTACTTTGTTCATCTATAATTTATTTCAGTTAAAAAAAAAGTTGGAAAACCTTGAAATCCCAGGCTAAGGTTCATCTTCACAATAAAAGCTAATTCCATGTACTGCAAAGTCTGCAAAAGCAGTTATGACCAAACCCACTTAACTCTGCTCCCATTTTTGGAGAAGATACTCGAGTATTTAGAATAAAAAATGCTGAAAATAACAACACTGCTCCTTTTCTAGTGGGTCTCATAAAGATACTCTGGATATCAAAAGTGCTATTTCACTGGTCTAACGGGCTTTCATCATTTCTACCTTATTGATGTGATGCAAAATGTTTTGTCTGGGAGTTTGGACCCATCTGTTCCCATAATGATCAGAAATGTATTTGGTAACACACAGACTCTTTTGAACAGGAAGAAGCAGTTGGCATCTATCTGCTATGGATGCTGCTGTTAAAAACTGTTCCTCCATCATGACACCAGGCTGTTAAGAGAAGCTTGCACTGTTATACAATTCAAGATGGTAAAAGCTTTTGCGGTTGATAATTTGACAGAGAGATAAAGGCTGCATACAAGTTACTGGAGGGGTTTTTTGGATTTTTTTGGTTTTTTTTTGTTTTGGTTTTTTTTTTTTTTAAACATGTGCCAAGCAAAGGGGAGAGTTAAGGTTTCTCTGAACTCAGTTTTTCCATTTGCAGACTTTTCAGTTAAACAAGACAAAACTGAACCTGCACTTGGAACTTCCAAGGTCACAATTAAGAGAAAAAATGCCACCTAGAAGTCTGGCTAACATGAATTCAAACTTCATAGCAGGCCGATTTATTTTTTGTCTGGGAATTTCCTCAAAACTGCTCAGTGACAAAAGTCTGTGCAGGTATTACAAGCCACAGAGTTGACCCTGCTCTTCCCCATATCTATCTCCTCCCAAGAGGATACTTCATTCTATCCACTATTGTGACTATTGACTTTGGAACCAGAAGCTTTATGAAGTGTGCAATCTGATTAGCTTATGTAATGTAGGCAATATTTATCCAGCACCTACCTTAACTTCCACAGGCCCTTCCAAGCCACAGTTTTATTTTAAACTATTTAACTGGAAGCAAGGCCTCCCTAGCAAGCACTCTACCACACACCTGCTGTAATATTTCTTCCCTCTCCATCACTCTTCTTTTACATTCATTATCATCTTTAACAGTTGTTCCCACGTTTCCTACCTTCATCTTTCTCTTAATCCACTTTAATTGCAAACCCTAACAGAACACGCAAGCCAATGCATCCTTACATAAATCCCCCCTCACGCACACAACAGTCCCTTCTGGAGTCAACAAAGAGAAGCAATTTGGCTGTTTATCCCTAGGCCTATTAGAGATACCAGGAATAAAAAGGAACAGCACAATCATCTTATAAAAACACAACTCTTGGTTTATAAACCACACAACCTCCAAACACTTGTGCAGTTTCTTCCAGACTTTCTCAAATGTTTTAAGCTAGACTTGAATACCGCATATGCATTTCGCAGTTGCCAAGTCACACCTGCAGGATGAGGACTATATCCTTGAAAGCAGCAATGCTAGAAAGAACTTTGAGGTGAATACTGAACTGAAAAATACCTCTGAGTCGCCGAGTCGCTAATGCAAGCAATTATGGCATAATCTCACTTCCATTACTCTCAGCTGAACTCTGTTCCACGATATCAGCTCTCTGATAAGGAACCGTTCAACTGAGAACAAGCTCCCAGTGCGATGCTGTGCTAATATGGCTAACAAGGGGGAATAGCAGGTATCATTTTGGTAAAGAGGAATGCTGCTACTATTCCTGCAATAGTATGTCTAATTCTGAAGTCTGGGTAGTCAACAATTATTAGCAAACTCAGACAGGTTTAGCAAACTTGAAGGATGCCATGTGGAAAATCGGCTTCACAGTAAAGATTCACTGAGGCCAGTCTATCTAGGTTCGGAGGAAAGCTTAAAAGATAGCTTGGTCAATACCCATATAAATTATGTAGGAAGAAAAATATCAATTACTAGGGTCTTGTTTAATGAGCCAAGAAAGGTATAATTAAAAACAATAACTGACAGCAGAAGGTAAAAAAATCCAAGAGGAAACAGGATCTTTCCAACCATAAGAATAATGCATCTTTGGAACAACGCTTGGAGGCTATAGTATGGTCTCAATCACTTGGCCCCAGTAATCAATATTTTGAGAATCCAGCTACCTTTCTGAGAGAAATACCTTTCTAAAAGTTTTAGTCTAGCTTAAATACAGTGCTGGATGCTAATCTCTTCTGTGCTGTACACATGACTATATTTTAAGCAGTCTGTTCTGAAAAATTCATGAACTTTACTAAGTCATCAAGTCTAAGTAGTCCCATGCACTAAATCTGTAGTGCCATAAAGCCATCTACTTTATTTTCCATAACTTCTGTGCATCCTTTCCTTTACTTATTTGCTTTGTCAGGTATCTGCCTTCAGGTCAGAAATTCGCTAGAATAAACTTTAATGAAGAGAAACAGATTGAATGTCCTTTTCCATTTTCAAAATAAAATTATAAAGAAGGTATTTCAAAACCTCTCCAGCACTTGCATAAAAATGGAAGATAAATCTGACTGTTAGCAAAAACACCCCCCCCAAAAAAACCCACAAACACCTCTTGTCTGAATTTAGCAGCTGTAAACATTCCAGTATTGTTTTTCAAACAACATTTAAAAAGAAAGTCTTGCAAGGACTCATTTTCCAATCATCTAATTAGCATCAGCCCTCAGAGGGCAAGAATGTTATGTAGCATTAACAAATTCATGAGCCTTATGAGTTAAAAAAAGCCCTGGAATACAGCAGAAAGCTGCATTTCAGAGAGTTTTGTATTGTGTGGTATCAGGCTTTTTCAAGGGAACAAATGATCCATTTAATTAAGGGCTTCGCATTCTGCCTCAGACAACATCAAATATTAAAGGAGAAGATGCAATCAGCCCTCTAGTGGGCAAATATGGATTAAAAAAAATGTTAAATCTATATGGATAATGATGTGGTAGGTTGAGAACATTGCATCTGACACTAGCAGTGTTTCAGTATTCTACTTCAGTGAAATTCTCCTGGCTGGGGAGAGGAAAAGTTGGGAGTGCTCTGGGCTAAGCATGAAAAAAACGATACATGAAATAATTTGATTTTTTTCCTCCCTCTGTTTAATATCCATTTTTAATCTTTTCTCCCCACTGTGATTCTAAACTACCACTACTTCCACTGTATTCTTTCTGAGAGCAAGTAACAGAAACGACTGCAGCATTCCCATTGACAGCGTGACACAACATCCCTAAAGCTGCTTGTTATGGCTCTGCAAATTTAGACAGCCTAGGAGAACATATTCTTAATAACACATGGGTGTATCTCTTCATATAAATAGTTAATTTAGTACCCAGCCATATTCCAGAGATCAAAAGTAATCTCTTTCAATGTTTATAATCCTTTCTTTTTATAGGGAAATAAAGTGAGACATTCAGAGAATGTTCATGTTAGACAGAAACACCCTCAAAAATCATGAAATGCCAGGAAAAGGTGGATGTACAATTCTAATTCTGCTCCCATATGAAAGTCATCACGATGAGTCATAAACAAAATGATGCTTATAGCAACTACAACTCTGTGGCACAGCATGCCATATTTTTTTCATGGAATGTTCCGCCTCATTCATTAGATGCTGTTATGAGATAAAATACCATGTGAACTACCAGCTCATAGTAAAATTTGCCTAACATGGATTAACAGCATTTTTCAATCAAGTGCTTAATTAATCAGTATCACAGTTGTGAAAACTACGTAAGCTTTTACATGGCTTTGAGAATTCAAATTCCTAGCATCTACTGAGGTTAGTCTTAGAAGTTAATTGAGCCCTTGCTCCTTGTTAGGCTACAAATACAAGTTGGACCACAAGTTAAAAAAAAAAAGATCAAATCAGGAAGATCTGAAGTTAAACTAGATGACAAGAGTAAGTTTAGGCTGTCAGAGTCAGCAGTTCGTTTAGCAAGGAAAGAAATGTACTGTCCTTGCAATGCAGAGTTAATGAAGTAACTAATGCAAGCATAGCGTAATAATGGATGCACAGTTCATGGTAAATTCTAATTTAACCCTCGCATTCCCCCCCCTTTTTTTTTTTTAAAGCTGAAGTTAAACATTTTCTTGCTAATATTTTGTCAGAGGTGGGTGAAAGGAGACAGAACTAACATCTCAGATACACAGCTCGAAAACTCAGATAAGACCTAAATCAACCCAGTGAGTATGAAGACGCCAAATGAAAGCATATGAATTGTACCTCTGCTGCCACACTTCTACACCCAGAATCAACTCCTATTCAAAAATTAACACTGGGCTTCCATTTACCAATTTACACCACTGGCATATATACTATCAAATCTATCAGCTACACTCAGATCTCAGTCAACTCATTTCCACAGTCCTTCAGTCACTTGGCTTGATAAGGAGACAGAAACTCATACTCTTCTGGCAAGGCAGCAAGTATTTTTAAATGTTCTCACCATATAGCACTTGTCCAGTTCTCTGATTTGAGGGCATTCCTGCCTTTTGTCCATTTTTCCAAACGATCTTTTAAAAATACCAGACCCAGAATTGTGTGTATTTCAGCATGCTTCACAAGTTGCCCATCATCTTTTAATGACTCTAGCATTTACACTTTCAACATTTCCCTCACAGCCTCGCACTGGGAGCTCATATGATGTCACTTAATTCCTCATTCCTCAAAGTCTTACTGCTTTCCAGGATAATGTTTCCCCATATTCCTTATCTTTAGATCAAAGATTTTCAATAGTATCCAACAGGACACTTCTGTCTGATATTGTTTTCCACTGTGTTCAAACACCTAGGTCTCAATCCCTGGCTGCTGGAGAAATCATGCAGTATTACTCAAAAGACTAAGTCCTCCATTGCACTATAATAAAATACATTTTGTTTGAATAGTTCCAGTTTAAGAACCACATAAAGCTTCCTTTTTATTTTTTTTTTTTTGCTATCCACCTGTTAATTATCAGCCACGGCTTTCTGTTGACCTCCAAATCATTGAACAATATCAGGCCTAAGACCTTGTCTACCAATTTTTGAAACCAGTCACCACTAGCAAAAAGACCAGCAAAACAATAAAACATAACAAGGGGCTTCCTAGTATAGTGATAACATGCAAAAGCTAAAATTAAAAGAATACAAAAGGCCCGTGAGAAAGCACTAGCAAATTTGGAAACGCCAGAATTAAGGTCATCCATGTCACCATAATTTGGCTCCGCAATGCAGGTGCGCTCTGATACAGCCTTATTGACTGTTTCCACAGAACTGCATCCTTATTATGTTGCACAGACAGATACTTAACAAGCAAGCGTTTAGTTTTTTTCATCACCGCTCTGTGTACAGCCTCAAGCCTCGTCAACCACATGCAATTCCAACCTCATGAAGCAGAATCACTCATCTGCTCTACCCATCACAGAAGTATCAGTGCTCCGTAAGCACTCAGCTATCCCCACAATGTCCCTGGTTTATTTTTTCCAAGGGAAGGGAGTGACAAAAGACATACCCACTAACTCCGAGTGACCAAACTGATACCTGTGACCACTTTTTTCCCTTTAAAGGAAAATTCATTTTGTATACATTCAAATCACAGCCACTATAGATTTCTATGCTACACCTATGTGGTGCAATGCTTCTGCAAAGCAAAACAGGGTCTGACGTGTAACAGAGAGCTATTCAACGATACTTGACAAAAGATTACTGTTTTGGGAACACCAAATGCTAATTATTTCAGGATAACTGTCTGTGGT
Source organism: Limosa lapponica baueri (assembly GCA_002844005.1). Classification (NCBI taxonomy): domain Eukaryota; kingdom Metazoa; phylum Chordata; class Aves; order Charadriiformes; family Scolopacidae; genus Limosa; species Limosa lapponica. The sequence goes on from KZ506185.1 coordinate 125,730, forward strand.
CATTTTTAAAATGCAGAAAATGCAAATCCACTGAAGACTAGACCTAACTCATACTTGCACACGCTTCAAGGGAAGATAATCTGCGGGCCTGAACCACATGGCTGTAGGATACCATCGCAAATCTGCGGCAGAGGCAAGCGTCACCTACAATTCTTCAGACTAGCAGTAAAATGCTTTCCCCAAATCATCCTTCTCAGTTCTGCAACTCAAGGTCAAAATATACATTTATTTTATTTTTTTTTTTGTAAAACACTCAGGTTCTCTGAGTAAACATGCAGGACACACTGACAGGCTGTCATGTACACAGTACCTATAATCAGATAATCAAGCATGGCATCAAACTGCATTGACTCAATAGGGCCAAATTAAAGTGGGAACAGAAAAAAAAGTGCAAGAGAATAGTTTCAAAGTTCTCTCTCCCCAGTTGAAACTGTAACTGCCCCCCTCACTCCCTCGCGCACACTCATTCCATTGAGATGCAAGTAACATGTGCCAAAATTAAAACTCATGACTGCAGAACCTTTCCTGTTAATTCCTTCTGCTTGGCACTCTGATGCACTGAGAGCATGTGTGTGCACATACACACGCACTTACATCATCTTGGCAGAAGGGAAAGAACTCACCATAATGCAAGTTTTTACCTTATTATATCCTGAGGCATGCAGTCAGTCTTAATTCTGACATTTTCTAACCTTCAAGCACAGCGTTAATATACAAAGCAAAGCTGATGTGTACAAACTGTATATATGGATGTGCACATGCACCTGTCCTCCTTAGAGTTTTGAGATCATAAGCCAATTTCAACTAAAACTGGAAAAGGGGTAAGGATCTTAAAGTCAACACAAGTCTCATAAAAATATGCAGCTGTGGAAAGAAGAGAGACCCTCTTGGAGCCCCCTGCTGAGGGAAAGGCTAGGAAGCTCACCCTTGATTAGACATCAGAGAATCCACACAGGAGAGAGCCGCTGGAAACCAGGCTTCATTAGTTCCGCTGCTCACGGAACTACTTGTTAAAAAAAGCAAACAGAAATTCCAACATGTGGCATCGTACTGACACCCACGCTGGTCATCAGCAATCTCAAGATCCATTGCACAGACCTCTGCCACTGCAGCTAGGGTGATACGTGATAGCAACGGTAGTTTGTCACCTTTCTCTAGCCTTAGAGGGGGGATGAGGTTCTTTGCCAGAGGAGGGCACATTCTTGTGCTGACATCAGAGACATGGCAAAATTTAGAAATATTTGGTTTGATATTCCGAGGCTTTGGAGGGAATGTGGTTGAACTTTCTGCCTGACACTTCAAACCTGATTTCCCCTTTGCCCTCAGCCTTCTAGCCTCTTGCAACCCCCTCTCTCCGGCACCAAGACCCAGGCCCAAGCTCTTTACCCACATGCCCCAGCCTCTTTATCCTCTACTGCAGCGGCTCTTCCCTGTTTTATTCCCCCAATTCCCTAACATTTGTCTCCTCTTCCCCACGCTTCTATTTGTCTGTCCACATCCCATGCTCTTGCCCCCATCTGTTCTGCTAATTCTGGGTAGCCCCTAGAAGATCTGGTTCTTTCTTCCTCCCCTCAGTCTTGGCCCTTCACAGCTTATCTCTGTGCCATCTCTCCCTTGCAAATAGGCTCCCCATCACATCCTCTGCTGCCTTCCCTAGTTTGTACGCTCTTGTCTTCTTCTCTCTCCTCCTTTCCGATTCCCATCTCTGCTCTACCAAGTTTCCAGACTTCCCGGACACAACCAGCTCTAGGCTGAGCCCATATCTCATTCTCATCCCTACTACGTTTGAACCAAGCAGTGTCTTTTCGCACCTTGCCCTTGTGCCCATCGGAAGGTGGAGGTTACTGTCAACACTGGTCACAAAAGACTCCCTTCTTAAGCAGAAGGAGGAACAGTTGTGACTGAAGGAGAAGCATGCTTGGCCCTTCATTGCTAGTCTAAAAGATGCTTATCACTGCAGAGAGAGTACACACGTAGTCCAGCCTCATGAGAGGGGTTACAAACTGAGAGAGGTTAGAGCACACTTATCTCTTCTGTGGAGATAGGCAGTCTGGCCAGTGCCTGGAGTCACGCAAGCTTCCAGAAACATCAAAGATCATATAATTTTTGCATATTTCAACTACCAAACTATAAAGCATCTCTGAGCAAGCTTAACATATTTTTTCCAAGCTTACAACTTGGCCAAGTTTGACCATAGTTTGACAGATATATGTGGCTTACAAAAGCCATAGCCATCAGATTTCAAATCTATTCAAAACCATGGGAAGTTCACCAAACAGCAATACTAAATCCAGTGTAAGGCAGAAAAAAAGGCTTGAGATGAGACACGTCTGAGAAGATGCCCACCTGCTGTATTCAAACAACTGGCCTAATTTCCTCACTAAAGAGGGGCTCCATCCAGCTTCTTCACACTCTACAGCTCAACTTTGCTTCTTGCTAAGCCTTCTAAGGTTTCTGTGCACTTTTTCACCCTGGACTTACCCCAGAAGCTTCCTATGTCTCTCAACTGCTTATCGTCTCCCAGACCTCCCACTGTTCCCACAACCTAGTGAAAGTAAGGAAACTCAGAACTAGTGGTGGGGAACAGAGATCTCATTGGTTACAGTAGGATGGCAAAACCCTTCTCAGGCCTCCATCTTTTCTGTTGTCATCCTATGCTCCAAAGCACAGCTAGCAAAACCACTCCAGACTACAAACTGGTATTCATGCTAGCCTTTACAAATTTAATACTGGAACCAAGCAATGCCTATAAAGAGCTCTCTTCCTCTTGCAAAGAAGAAACTGTTTTGAGAACGTTTGTCAGAGAGGGAGAACCAATGATCTGGCCCAGATAGGCTGAACCACTTCAAAGTCATCCACTGATCACATCACACCACTGATTCTAAAAGCGCACAGGTACAGGCATCAAAACAGTACTAAGAAACAATACTACTCTCTCCAGAACCTTTCAATTCTGCTCTTCAGTGCCTTTTAAAATACTGAGAAGAAGCCACGTGCTTCACACTGCCAGCATCTTACTAGAAAGGCTCTTGATGCCGATCTCATTTTCCACAGAGAAAGTAAATTCTACAAAGATGTCAGGCAAGATTAATGAAGAGCTGACAATGAATCCAGACAAGACTGAAGTGACATTACTCATGAAGGAAAATGCTTCACAGGACTGGTTTAGATGCTGTCCCCTGCAGGTGCAAGCATTCTAATAGCACAAAGCAAAGCACCAAAGCTCATCCTGGGGTTAGATGTCCAAGATCTGCAAGCAACACCATCATTAGCAAAAGCCTCACACCTTTTCTTACAAAGAAAAATCTAGTAAGCAAAGATTCTTGCACCATTTTGACAGCTGACCACTAATTCACTTCTAGTGATGATACAGTAGCAAAACAGCTGCTATTTGCTGAAGCAAGAATCTCTACATTCAGTAGAGAATGGGATGAGCTGCAATATGTCTATCACCTTTGCGCTCCAGTTCCTTCCAAGTCTGCCTTGCTGCGCTGCCCATTCAAGGACTTACTCTGTCTTCAGCAATACACTAGGAATCAGGAATTAGGGAAATCAGCCACCTGCCCAGGCACTCAGGACAAGAGAGCTCACAGAGCTCAGAAAAAAACTTAAAACCAAAAAATAATTAAATTTGACAAAATAATCCCAGGCTTTAGAAATTAGGTATTAAAAAAAAAATAGTACATAGTACAACTCCTTTCAGGCATCTGACTAGATTGTCCTCAGTGTATCACCATAAGAATCAGTGAACTCATACAAATGTAGACATATGAATACCACAAGCAACTCCTCCTCGAGCCTCAAAAGGGAGCAGGAGTAGATGAACCTCACCCACAGTCTTAATTTAGCTAGGATACATCTGCATGCTGTAGTAACGGGAACTACCCAAATCATCCTCTAGAATGCAGAAGGAATCCAGGAGTCCTCAAAGTTTAAACTTGCAAGTCTATTCATATGTATATTACGGCGAAACAATTTTAGTGTATTTCACAAAGGTTTTCTCTCCCACAGCTCCAAGAGAAGATAGCATTTTCCTTTATTTTTTCAACAACTATTTTTAGTTCCAAACTTGCACATGGAAAGCATCAGCCAAAGAGAAGATCCCAAGGAGGGCAGAAGTACTCCTTGGCGGTATTTAGTAAATCTCAATTTAGCTATCTTGCACCTCAGCACTGCTCAGAGGGAGGCCTGCTTGGGATGGAGGCTGGAGGAAGAGGCAGAGGTATCACACTTGGATTAAACATGAAGACAGGAAATCTTCCTGATTACATGTTCCTACATATATCTCATTCATTTTTTTCCTGCAAAGTCTTTTTCATGAGCTGTTACACAGACTATGCATGTTCATAAAGTTTCTGCTGAGTCACTCCACCTGGTCTTGGGCATTTTTTTTTCCAAACTTAACAAGTAAACAAGGAGCTATAATTAAAGCCTTGGTTCAGCTTTAATTCTAGTGTTCACTGCCAATTGTGTCCCCTGTAAATACATATTTAACAACCTAATTAGCAACCCAGACTGTAAGCAGCTTGAGTAGTGTGGAATTGTGGCTAAGGCCCAAAATAAATGGTGGGATTACAAATAGCAAGCTACCTAACACTCCCACCCTTCTTCGCCATACGCTGATTATATTTTCAAAGTGGAAGAACTGGGACATTGGGTAAGAGAAGAAAAAGGCTGATCCAAGCTCTGCTTTTGTACCCATTTAAACTGTATTGATTTAAAAATGTAAACATTTTCAAAATGCTATAGTTAAAAATGAAACAATGCCTGGGATGGATGCACTGATTCTGTGTAGATGCCTTCATACTGTTACGACTTAATTCCAGAAACGTAACTAAATTTGTACAAAAAAGAGGGTCTAGGATGGTTAAAGGGAAACTGTTCAAGACAGGATCATGGGCACATAGTAGGGAAGTGAGAAGAGCTAAGGACCATCTCCTATTTCTGTTTCCATCTGGCTACTCCTTTTCCTCTTACTGGTCTTAATCATCCCCCAGAAACACCTGTCACTGAATCACCTATACATGCTCCTGCTTCCCAACTGAGACAGACCATCACAATTCCCTCCTAGCACTTTCCTGCTCCATCCAGTTCCCACCTTCTCTAAAACACCCACACTCCTTATCCTCTTGTTTAAGTATTCCCTCTTAGTTAATCTTTCCCACCACTTACTTGTAAACTCAAGCCACAACCCTCCAAGCTCAGAAACCCAACCTCAGAGCTCAGAACTCTCCCCCTCTTATCTGATACCCCTAGGGCTCAGAAACACTCTTAGACCTAGTTCAGAAATACACTTTTTTTTCCCCATTTTGTTGGGAAGGCTGAAACAGGAGACTACAAGGGGCAATGCACACAGGAGCAGACATTACCACCACAGTTCACTTCCTACTCTGTGTGCCTCCAGTTTGTAGTCTTTACACTGGACAGACTGGAGTCCTAATTCAGGAGCACCCGGGCACACTAGGGCTCTCAGCTACACCAGAAGTGCTCCAGCTGCACCAGACAGTACTGCATCCTGCAGTACACCAGCCATACTACCTGGCTGTGGGATCAAAGACATGGTTCAGCCTCCATAAAGCCCTGGTCATTAACTAACCCAGCAACATTAACATCTGTATTTTCAGGAAATCAAGTTTGTCCACTAAGAAGGAGATCCTTAGTTTTGGGTCAACCCACCAGCTTGCAAACACTCCTGATTAGATGAAAAACTCAACTCTTTCTGTAGCTGAAAGGTTCTCTACTCAGGGACTCTACAGGGAAAAGGCAGAGATCTCTTCTTCCCCATGTCACCCTCTGAAGGGCTAAATACATCCCCACCCCCATCCCCATGCAATGTTACAGTCAAGGTTTAACCCCGCTCCCCACCTGTATGTCTTGCCATCCTTGTGCTGGTCCTCATCATCCTCGTTTGACAGCACAAAGGGGTCGCTCATCTCTGGCAGCCCTGACTCCTGCAATCGTTTCTTCTTCCGGCCCCGGGGCGGTTTGGGGGCAACTCCCCCACCCCCGCCACCCCCACCACCTTCGGAGAGGGTGGTTGTCCCTTTCTTGGACAGGTCAGGAACCACCTGGAGGGCTGCCTGGGAGCCAGGGGGTAGCGCAGAGACAATCATGGGAGCTGAGATGGGAAAGGTTTGGGCAGAGGAGGCTGTGGTCACCAGGGAACCTGATGGGGAAGTTATCACCAGACCAGGACCTGCAAACAAAGAAAGATGGAGGAAGTCAGTTACTACATCTCTAATTACGTTCAACCTCCTTATCCCACAGAAGTGAGCTTTATACACCTACTTTTGACTACAACCCAAACAGAAGAGTAGCTTACCCTCCCCAACACATTCCCAGTCTTCACTGCTGGAAGTCAAACTTCCCTAAAGAGGGTGGATGTATGGAACGCCTAGAGATTCACAGTGAAAACATGCCAAGGCAGTCCACACCATCAGTAAGGGTGGGAATAATCTACAGCCTGAAAAGGATTCTCCGGGACCCCCTGTCCTCCCATCCCAGACTCTCCCTTCACATGCTGCCGAAGTCTTTGGAGTCCGCTACCTGCTGTCATGAGCCCAGCAGACTGCACTGGTACCACGGTGATGTTCTGAGTCACAGGGGCTTGGCTGTGTGGTGTCAGCTGCTCTGGTTTGGTGTCCGAGTCCATGGAGATACCAGCGGGTAGGGCGACAGAAGTGGGTACTGTCAGCAAGGCAGGGTAGTGGGGGGGAGCCAGGCTGCAGCCCTTCTCTGTGGGCAATAGCTGCTCCTTCATCTTGTTAATAAACATGGTGTTCTCAATCTAAAGAGGTGGGGAAAAAAGCTTTTAGAATACCCTGGCACAGCTTCTCACAGCAGTTGGCTGAGGAAAAATTGCAACAGAAACACTTTTCATGCACTAACTTCTAACAGGAAGCAAGACCAGCATAATAGCTTGGAAGACAAAGATCTTACCTGTCCCGAGACGGTGGGCACTGCTGGCCAGAAGTACGGGGAGGAGTTGAAATGAGATTCTTCCATCCTAGCTGGGCACAGGGGGGAAGAGGAAGGGGGAAGGGAAGAGGAATGGAGGAGAAGGAAGACAGACAGACAGACACACACACACAGAAAGAACATTAAACCCAAAGAGACTCCAACATGGAACTGACTCAGTCTAATGCTGTGACAGTTCCTTAATCTCCCCTTTCTTACTTCAGCAACTTCTCCCCACTTTTGAGTTATCTGCCCAAATCCAAAAATTATTTTCAGGGGAAAAAGGTGTCTGCTATTCCCACAGGCTTGGGTCCATCTTAAATGTCTCTTGCCCAATAGT